>JAEPBF010000191.1:0-600000 GCA_019739055.1 Passiflora organensis | reverse complement strand
TCTTGGATGATGACAAGGTTGCCATTGCCACTTTCCTACTTGAGGGAGAAGCTCTCGCATGGTGGACAGTTGTGAGCTTGCGATTTGGCGATCGTCTGCCTACATGGGAGAAATTCGGTATGAATTCGACGAAAGATTCTATAAAAACGAGCAGCGACAAACTTTCTACAAGCTTGAACAAGGCACCAGTTCGGTGCTGGAATATGAAAAGGCATTAAGGGAAGTGTCCCGATTTGCACCTGAAGGGGATCTCTCACCATACCAGCGTGCAAGACGTTTCAGAATGGGCTTAGTACCGAGCTCAAAACCATCATTGGTATGACACCAGTACAGAATTTTCAAGAACTAATTTTTGCCATGACTGAAGGCGAAAAGATCATGCAAACCAAGAAGCTGTCTGCAGCCACTAGTGGCAGATTCTTCAAGCGAGATTTGAAATTTAATCGGTGTACGGGACCCTATCCTTTAAGGTCTTATCCTAAGAAAATTAATGGCAAAGGAAGTAACAACAAGAAGAACTTTTCTGGTTCAAATCCCAATGGATCTACATGGAATTCTAAGCAACGTCGATGTTACAATTGTGGCAAAATGGGACACATTCAGTGGGAATGCCAGAAGCCGAGACGTATTACTGGCGCACCTAGTGCAGGCCGAGGTGGGTATGCTAACCTTACCAAACCGCCAACACGCGCACTAGGAGGATCACCCAACGGATCCACAAGAGAGGCGCAACCAAGACTAACAAGGCTATTCACCCTAACTGATGCCGAGGCTAGTCCTGATGTGGTGACAGGTACTATTTCAGTTTTTTTCTCAAAATGCTAAAGTATTATTAGATCTCGGAGCAAATAGGTCATTTTTAAGTCCAAGGATAGCACTTAACACGGATTGGCCTCTATCTCCTTTGACTCCTTCTATTGCGGTTTTGACTCCTTTGGGAGAGCAACTAATTTGTGATCTAGTCTACATCGGCTGTGCTGTATGTATGGGTCCGAATGTACTTGAAGTAGATCTAATTCCATTGGACATCCGAGAGTTGGATGAAATCTTAGGCATGGACATTCTGGCAAAATATCAATCCCGTATGGAGTGTTTCACCAAACATGTGTAGTTCACTTTTCCTAATGGTGCAGAATAATGCTTTGAAGGTGATAGGTGAGTTGTTCCAACTTGCATGATTTCTTGGCTGGATGCGAAGCGATTGATCAACAAAGGATGTATAGCGTACCTCACACACTTACATGATATTTCTAAAGAGTGCTCGGATCTGGATTCTGTTCCAGTGGTTTGCAAATTTCCAGAAGTATTTCAAGAAGACATAGCCGGTTTACAACCAGCAAGGGAAGTAGAATTCGGCACTCAGTTAGTGCCTGGTAGTAATCCGATTTCCATTCCTCCGTATCGTATGGCTCTTGCGGAAATGAAGGAACTAAAAACACAATTGGAAGATTTGTTGGATCGCTGTTTCATCCAACCTAGTGTGTCACCTTGGGGAGTACCTGTCTTGTTCGTAAAGAAGAAAAATTGCTCGTTACAATTATGCATCGACTTTCAGCAGTTGAATCGTGTGACCGTGGAGAACAAGTACCCTTTGCCATGCAGTTATGATTTTTTCGACCAACTCCAGAGTGTTGTCGTGTTCTCCAAGATCGACCTCAGATCTGGATACCATCAATTGCGAGTTAGTGATGCTGATATTCCGAAGACCGCGTTCAGATTGCGATATTGCCACTATGAATTTCTGGTTATGCCATTCGGTTTGACCAATGCACCAGCTGTGTTCATGGACCTGACGAATCATGTGTTCCATGTGTTCCTGGATAAGTTTGTGATAGTCTTCATCGATGACATTCTGATTTATTCAAAATCGGAAGAGGAACATGCTATGCATTTGCAGATTGTACTGAATGTTTTGAAGGATCGGCAGTTGTTTGCAAAGTACTCCAAATGCGAATTCTGGTTACGCAAAGTTGGTTTCCTTGGCCATATTGTTTCCGCCCAAGGTGTGTTAGTTGATCCAAAGAAGATTGAAGCCGTAGTTGCTTGGGAACACTTGTGAACTGTGTTCGAAGTTCGTAGTTTCCTTGGCTTAGAAGGATACTAACGTCGCTTTGTGGAGAATTTTTCATTGTTTGCCACACCATTGATAAAACTGACACGCAAAGGTGAACCGTTCGTGTGGAACGAGAAATGCTAGCAAATTTTCGAAGAACTGAAAAACCGGTTATTTTCCGCACCGATCCTGACCTTACCTGTGAGACCCTGAATTTTGAGTTCTAGAAGTCCAGAAGCCAGTGCAGGCAAAAAATACCATTTTTCCTCTGAAGGAAAGGATGTGTGATAGAAAAATTAGTAAGGGATGTCTAGTAATTATTTCTGGTATTAATTCCTTTAAATTGATTCGTTATTGGTTGATAATTATCTTAGGAAATAAAAACCCTAAGTTTAAGAGGGGATAATTACAGAATTTAATTTTGATAATTATCTTATTTTAATTAAGCCTTGAAGATAGGGATTATAATCTCATAACCATCTTATATAAATAGGAAGTCATCCACACAAAAATCTTATACAGAAAACACACAAAATTCGTAGGACTTAAAAACCCTACACCTCCCAATTTCTTCTAAAATCTTCTTGAACTTCAAACAAGCATAACTCTCTCATCGTTTGTTGGATTCCTGCAAATAATAACTTGTTGGAAAGCTCTCTTCATCCTCTTTCCAAAAATATTTGGTTTTTCGTCTGAAGATTAGTATTTCTTTCTCTTAAATTAAATCGAAATTCCAAAGAATTATGTTTTCAAATTTTTATAATTCTGCCTTTGATTGATCTCTGATGTTGTTACCTTTATTCGTATGATTGTTTAATATCCATTCATAGTGAACAATCATGAATTCATCCTTTAAATCTTTTCTATACATGAAGTCAGTATGTCCTACCTTTGCTCTACTGCCCTATTGTGCCTATCTTGATCAATTGATTTACCTATTGGATTCTGATCTTGTTTCTTTTGATTATATATGTTATAAACCCTTAATTCTTCCTTGTTAACATGAGATCGCAACTCTTACAACTTATTAACATAAAATGGCAACTTGCCCTATTGCCCTAGTCTTAGTGGCGAAAATTGTTTGATAATTAGGGATGGTAATTGAGGTTGATTCTTGTTAAGTTCATGGCTATCACATCACACATCCAAGGGGGAGGTACCTGCGGCATCTGATCACTGATTTCTGATAGGTGTGGTGAGTGGAATTGGTAAAGAAATAGGGTATTTAATTGGATATTGGATATGCATACTTAGTTTGATTTTGGCTTTGCCTTGTGATGCTATAGGTAGTGAAGAATTATTGAATAAAGATAAGGGAATAACTTCTTGTTCAGAGACAAGAGAAGTAGGATCTAAGCCTTATCAGTTTCTCCAGAGATCCTTGTTGTTTGCTTGCTAATTTCAGTGCCTTTACATGTAAAGTTGTATGCACATATGTTGTAGTAGAAATGCTTGAATTGCGGACCAAGATGCGATCCTCTAGGCTATACCAAATCCCTTAAGATAGGATAAGAGTGCCTAGTGTGCATGTGTGGTGTGTATTGAAAATGTTGATTGTGTTTTGACATGATTAAGGATACCTTATTGTGGTATTGTGTTTTGTACTTGCTTGTGTGTGCTGGTACGTGTTGTGTGTCAGGATCCTTTTCCGGTGGCCATTCGGGGTAAATGCTGATGCTCCTTGTGAGAGGGGAGGTTTTTAGTTGTATGGTAGTCGTATGGGTGGAAATCCCCAGCATGAGCTCGCTGGATGTCTGGTCCTTGTGTGGAAGGAAGCCCTTGTCCTTTTGTGGCTTGGGATGACTTGTCCTTGTGTGGCAAAATGAATAGGCTTATTGAATAGCTTGTGTGTTAACCATTTGTGCAGTAAGCCTTGGACAACATAAGTGGAAGGGGATGGCCTGTCTTCTTCATTGTCGAGAACAATCTGATGAGTTCTACCTACCTATGTACTTCTGAGTTTTCTGAAGTATTTGTAGTCCCCCTTCAGCCTTAGATTCGGCCCTACCCTATTTAACTGAATTCTTGAATTGCTTGATCCCTTTTAGTTGCTAAGAATGATCTGATGTTGTTTGGGAGATTTGTGTTTATGGTTTCTGTAGATCATATGATGTTGTGACCCTACTGAGATTCTTGTAATCTCATTTTGTTGTTTCCACCATTTTTTTCAGACTTAGGTACATTCATTGTTCATGGTACCAGTGTGCGAGATCAAGGCTGCACGGCAGGGCGATATTGCATCACCTTTGCATTCCTATTTCCTTGGTTGCTTGCGCATACAATATGATCATAGATTGGAATACTTTTTTAGTTTTTTAAGATCCCTCTTTTGCTTGTTAAGTTTTGGAACATGTTGGAGGATTTCTTACTGGTTATTTGCATCCCTATAGGACTTGTGTGTTTTGATTCCAATAATTAAATTTAAAGACTTCCGCTGATATTTTATTCACTCCGTATGATGCCGGAATGATTGTCCAATATCATGCTCTATTTGTTATTAAAAATTTAATGGGTAAGCCTGGTGGGAATCAGATAGGTTCTAGGTGTCTTTGAGCTTGTTTGGATTTCACGGCGGTAATGGCCTTAATCGGAGCAAATTTTAGTAAGTAGGAATTGGGGTCATTACATTACCTATTTACGAAAAGAAGTATGTGGTTTACAGCGATGCGTCAAAATCTGGACTTGGATGCGTATTGATGCAAGATGGGAAAGTCGTTGCTTATACTTCCCGACAGTTATGACTGCACCAAAGCAACTACTTTACGCATGATTTTGGAACTTGCAGCCGTAGTGTTTGCGTTGAAAATATAGCGACATTACTTATATGGCAAGACCTACCGTATCTTCACCGACCACAAAAGCCTGAAGTACCTCCTCATGCAAAAAATATTCAATATGAGACAATGTGTATTGACCCCAATTCCTACTTATTAAAATTTGCTCTGATTAAGGTCATTACCACCGTGAAATCCAAACAAACCCAAAGACACCTAGAACCTATCTGAATCCCACTAGGCTTACCCATTAAATTTTTAATAACGAATAGAGCATGATATTGGACAATCATTCTGGTATCATACGAAGTGAATAAAACTTCAGCAGAAGTCTTTAAATTTAATTATTGGAATCAAAACACAAAAGTCCCATAGCGATCCAAATAACCAGCAAGAAATCCTCCAACATGTTCAAAAACTTAACAAGCAAAAGAGGGATCTTGAAAAGCCAGAAACGTAGTCCAATCTATGATCATATTGCATGCGCAAGCAACCAAGGAAATAGGAATGCAAAGGTAATGCAATATCACCCCGCCGTGCAGTCTTGATCTCACACACTGGTACCACGAACGGTGAATGTACCTAGTTCTGAAAAATGGTGGAAATAACAGAATGAGATTGCAAGAATCTCAGTAGGGTTACAATATCATAAGATCTGCAAAAACCATAAACACAAATCTCCGAAACAACATCAGATCATTCCTACCAACTAAAGGGGATCACGCAATTCAAGAATTCAGTTAAAAAGGGTAGGGCCGAATCTAAGGCTGAGGGGGGACTACAAATACTTCCGAAAACTTATAAGTACACAGGCAGGTAGAACTCATCAGATTGCTCTTGTCAATGAAGAAGAAAGTCATCCCCTTCCACCTGTGTTGTCCAAGGCTTACTGCACAAAAGGTAAATGGTTAACACACAAGCTATTCAGTAAGCCTATTCATTTTACCACACAAGGACAAGTCATCCCAAGCCACACAAGGATAGGGCTTCTGGCCACACAAGGACTAGACATCCAGCGAGCTCATGCTGGGGATTGCCACTCATATGACTCCCATACCAGTAAGAACCTCCCCTCTCATAAGGAGCATCAGCGCTTACCCCGAATGGCCACCAGGAAAGGATCTTGACACAATACATGTACAAGCACACACAACCAAGTACAAAACATAATAAAACAACAAAATATCCTTAATCATGTCAGCACACAATCAACATGTTCATTACACACAACACATGCAAATTAGGCACTCATATCCTATCTTAAGGAATTCGGTGTAGCCAAAAGGATCGTATCTTGGTCCGCAATTCAAGCATTCCTACTACAACATATGCGCATACAACATTATATGTAAAGACACTGAAATTAGCAAGCAAACAACAAGGATCTCTGGAGAAACTGATGAGGCTTAAATCCTACCTCTCTTGTCTCTGAACAAGAAGTTATTCCCTTGTCTTTATTCAATAATTCTGCACTACCTATAGCATCATAAGGCAAAACCAAAACCAAACGAAGTATGCATATACAATATCCAATTAAATACCTTATTTCCTTACCAATTCCACTCACCAAACCTATCAAAAACCAAGTACCTCCCCCTTGAATGTGTGATATGATAGCCAACAAACTTAACAAGAAACAACCTGAATTACCATCCCTAATTATCATACAATTTTCGGCACTAAGAATAGGCCAAAAGGTCAAGTTGTGATTTCATGTTAAAAAGTTGTAGGAGTTGCGATCTCATGATAACAAGGAAGGATTAAAGGTTTATAACATGTATAATCAAAAGAAACAAGATCAGAATCCAATAGGTTAATCAATTGATCAAGATAGGCACAATATGGCAGTAGGGAAAAGGTAGAGCATACTGATTTCATGTATAGAAAAGATTCAAAGGATGAATTCAAGATTGTTCATTATATTTCGGTATTAAACAATCATACAAATAAAGGTAACAACATCAGAGATCAATCAAAGGCAGAATTATAAAAATCTAAAAATCTAATTCTGCCAAATTTTGATTTAACTTTAAAGAAATAAATAATAAACTTCAGAAATAAAGCAATAATGGTTGGAAAGATGATGTGGAGATCTTTACAACAAGCTATTATTTTCAGGACTCTGACAAACGATGAGAAAGTTATGCTTGTTTAAATTTCAAGAAGATTTTGGCAATTCCGCCGAATTTCGATTTAACTTTAGAGTAAGAAATAATAACCTTCAGAAACAAAACCATATATGGTTAGAAAGAGGATGAATAGAGCTTTCCAACAAGCTAATATTTTTAAGAATCAGAAAAATGATGAGAGAGTTATGCTTGTTTGAAATTCAAGAAGATTTTTGCAGAAATTGGGAGGTACAGGGGTTTTTAGGTCCTACGAATTTTGTATGTTTTCTGTATAAGATTTTTGTGTGGCTGACTTCCTATTTATATAAGATGGTTATGAGATTATAATCCCTATCTTCAAGGTTTAATTAAAATAAGATAATTATCAAAATTAAATTCGATAACTATCCCCTCGTAAACTTAAGGTTTTTATTTCTTAAGATAACTATCAAGCAAAGAGAATCAATTTAAAAGGAATTAATACCAGAAATAATTACTAGACATCCCTTATCAATTTCGGTCATCACACATCCTTTCTTTTAGTGGTAAAATGGTCTTTTTACCTTTACTGACTTCTAGACTTCTAGGACTCAAAATTCAGGATCTCACATCCTCCCCTCCTTATAAGAATTTTGTCCTCAAAATTTTTAGCACAAGTACCTAAGCAAACAGTTATGGAAATTTTGCACGCATTGATTCCTCAGTCTCCAAAGACTGTTCCTCAGTTTGGCAATTATGCCAAACAACTCACACCATAGGCACGCTTCGACTGCGAAGCAATCGAACTGACCGATCTAGTATGGCAACTGGCTGTAAGGGATAGGATAGGTCTTCAGCAATTACAACTGGGGGTTCTTCGAGCACGTGAGTAGGGTCTTGCACATATTTTCTCAACATAGATACGTGGAACACATTGTGAATTATTTCCATATTTGGAGGTAGGGCAAGTCGGTATGCAACAGGGCCGATCCTCTTGACAATGTCATACAGACCAATGTAACGAGGTGCTAGCTTACCTCGCTGCTGAAAACGAAGGACTCCTTTCCATGGGGCGACCTTCAAATATACTTTGTCACCTACCGTAAATTCCAGCTCTCTTCGTCGATTATCGGCGTGGTTTTTCTACCTATCCTAGGCTGTTTTTAGCCGTTGTCGGGTCAAGTTCAACTGCTCCGTTGCTTGATCAATCAATTTTGGATTGTCTAGGCATCTTTCACCTACTTCATTCCAGTAAATTGGAGTCCTGCAACGTCTCCCATATAATGCTTCATAAGGTCCCATACCGATGCTTACATGCAAACTATTGTTGTAAGCGAATTCTGCCAACGGCAGGCATCGATCCCAACCGGTTTTCTGATCCAACACACTTGCTCGTAGCATGTGTTTGAGTGTTTGAATCGTCCTTTCTGTTTGGTCATCGGTCTGGGGATGAAATGGAGGACTGAAATTCAATCTCGAACCCAGCGCATTCTAGAATTTCTCTCAAAATCATGAGGTGAAACGAGCGTCACGATCTGAAACGGTGGAAACTGGCACTCCATGCAATCGAACAATCTCATCCAAGTAACGAACAACCAATTTCTCAGGTGTATCAGTCACACGTATAGGGAGGAAGTGTGCAGATTTCATCAATCGATCCATAATCACCCAAATGGCATCGTATCCTTGCTACGATCTAGGCAAACCGGTCACAAAAACCATTGTGACATGCTCCTACTTCCATTATGGAATCGAAAATGACTGAAGTAGTCTAGCAGGTCGTTGATGTTCGATTTTTTGTTGTTGACATATGAGGCATCGGGCAACGAACTCAGCAATGTAGCATTTCATGTTTGGCCACCAATACTACTCCTTTAAATCTCAGTACACCTTAGTGCTTCCGGGATGGATAGCAAACTTTGAACTATGCGCCTTCGATAGAATAAGGTTACCAATATTAGTATCTTGTGGAACACATACCCGGTTTCTGAAGACAAGCACTTCGTCATCTCATATTCTGAAATCACGAACTTTGGCATCAACACCATCAGAAAGTTGCTTCCGAATTTCAATTAGTTTCGGATCCTCTAATTGCTGATTCCGGATATCCTCAATCAAGGTAGGTGTGACTTCGATTCATGCCAACAATGAACCAGAATAATTAGTGCCAAGATGCACACGATTAGTCCTCAAATCCAGCAACATAGGCAAGTAATGGGTGTGCATATAGGCCAAAACTGATGGGGAAGGAGGATGAAAATTTCGGCTTAAGGCATCAGCAACAACATTTGCCTTTCCAAGATGATATTCGATGATCAAATCGTAGTCTTTGGTCAGCTCTACTCATCTTCTTTGTCTCATATTCAATTCTTTTTGTGTGAGTAGGTACTTCAAGCTTTTGTGATCAGTGAAGTTTCGACATGTCTCGCCATATAAGTAATGTCGCCATATTTTCAATGCAAACACCACGGCTGCAAGCTCCAAATCATGTGTAGCATAGTTGCTTTCATGCGGTCGTAACTGTCGGGAAGCATATGCAATGACTTTCCCATCTTGCATCAATACGCATCCAAGTCCGAATTTTGACACATTTCTGTAAACCACATACTCCTTTCCGGAAATAGGTAAAGTAAGGATAGGTGCGGAAACTAACCAATTTTTCAGTTTTTCGAAGCTTCGCTGGCATTTCTCATTCCACACGAACGACTCACCCTTGCACGTCAATTTTGTCAATGGTCCGGCAAGCGATGAAAAATTTTCCACAAAGCGATGGTAATATCCTGCTAAGGCAAGGAAACTACAAACTTCGAACACACTTTGCAGGAGTTCCCAGGCAATTATGGCTTCAATTTTCTTTGGATCAACTAACATACCTTGGACGTAAACAACTTAGCCAAGGAAACTGATTTCGCATAACCAGAATTCGCATTTGGAGTACTTTGCAAACAACCGCCGATTCTTTAGAAAATTCAGCACAATCCGCAAGTGTTTAGCATGCTCTTCCTCCGATTTTGAATAAATCAGAATGTCGTCAATAAAGATTATCACAAATTTATCTAGAAACTCATGGAACACACAATTCATCAAGTCCATGAACACAGTTGGTGCATTGGTCAAACCGAATGGCATAACCAGAAATTCGTAGTGGCCATATCGCGATCTGAATGCGGTCTTCGGAATATCAACATTACGAACTCGCAATTGATGATATCCAGATCTGAGATCGATCTTGGAGAATATGGCTGCACCCTGGAGTTGGTCGAACAAATCGTCAATGCATGGAAAAGGTACTTGTTCTTCATAGTCACAATATTCAGCTACCGATAGTCAATGCATAATCACAGCGAACCATCTTTCTTCTTCACGAACAAGACAGGTGGTCCCCAAGGTGACACACTAGGTCGGATGAAACCACGATCCAGCAAATCTTCCAATTGCGTTTTTAGTTCCTTCATTTCGGCAGGAGCCACATGATATGGAGGAATGGAAATCGGATTCATACTAGGCACTAACTCAATGCTAAATTCCACTTCCCTTACTGGTGGTAGACCGGCTATGTCTTCTGGAAATACTTCTTGAAATTCGTGAA
The DNA here is from genome assembly GCA_019739055.1 of Passiflora organensis. Lineage (NCBI taxonomy): Eukaryota > Viridiplantae > Streptophyta > Magnoliopsida > Malpighiales > Passifloraceae > Passiflora > Passiflora organensis. The sequence goes on along the minus strand of JAEPBF010000191.1, from coordinate 589,497 downwards.
TCACTGGGACGGAATCCAGACCCGAGGATTCTTTGGAAATATTATGTACGTACGTGAGATACGCGGTACATCATTTTCTGATTAGTTGTTTTGCATTAAGCCAGTATATCATGCAAGTTGGAACAACTCGCCTATCACCTTCAAAACAGTACTCGGCACCATCAGGAAAAGTGAACCACACACGTTTGGTGAACACTCCATATGGGCTTGATATTTCGCCAGACAGTTCATGCCTAAAATCACATCCAGCTCTCGAATGTCCAATGTAATTAGATCCACTTCAAGTACATTCGGACCCATACGTACAGCACAGCCGATGTCAACTAGATCACAAATCAGTTGCTCTCCTAAAAGATTTAAAACCGCAGTAGGAGGAGTCAAAGAAGAAAGAGGTCGATCCGTGCTAAGTGCTATCCTTGGACTTACAATTGATCTATTTGCTCCAAGATCTAATAATACTTTAGCATTTTGAGAAAAGCCTGAAATAGTACCTGTCACCACATCAGGACTAGCCTCGGCATCAGTTAGGGTGAATAGCCTTGTTGGTCTTGGTTGCGCCTCACCTGTGGATCCGTTGGGTGGTCCTCCTGGTGCGCATGTTGGTGGTTTGGTGGGGTTAGCATACCCACCTCGGCTCGCACTAGATGTGCCTGTCTTACGTCTTGGCTTCTAGCATTCCCGCTGAATGTGCCCCATTTCATCACAATTGTAACATCGACGTTGCTGAGCATTCCACGTAGTTCCTATGGAATTCGTTCCAAAAAATTTCTTCTTGTTGTTACTTCCATTAAGATTAATTTTCGAAGGATAGGACCTGAAAGGATAGGGTTTCGTACGCCGATTAAATTTCGAATCTCGCAAGAAGGATCCACCACTAGTGGCTGCGGATGGCTTTTTGGTTTGCACGATCTTTTCAGCTTCAGTCACGGCAACAATCAGTTCTTGCAAATTCTGTATCGGTGTCGTACCAACGATGGTTTTGAGTTCGGTACACAGCCCATCCGGAAATTTCCTCCCAAGCTCGTACGGTGAGCGATCCTCTTCAGGTGCAAATCGGGACAATTCCCTTAATACCTTTTCGTATTCTAGCACCAAACGGGTTCCCTGTTCAAACTTGTCGCTGCTCGCTTTTATGGAATCTCATATAAAACCTTTTGTTGAATTCATATCAAAATTCTTCCCATGTAGGCAGACGATCGCCAAATCGCAAGTTCACAGCTGTCCACCATGCGTGGGCTTCTCCCTCCAATAGGAAAGTGGTGATGGCTACCTTGTCATCATCAGAGATACATAAAAACAAAGATACTCGGCTCAAGGTGTCGATCCATTCGCGAGCGGTATCAGCTTTAGCTGAACCATTGAAATCTTTACATCCTTATTATCGAGCTTCCTTCAATAGTTTTGTAATCATGACGGGAAGTCTCTCGACCTCCTTAGGATTTGCCAGTTGTACAGGTTCAAGTGGAGTAATAGGTTCTTCCACAAGCGCGGGTCTAGGAGCATTCTGAAGTTGCGCCATCATATGTTGTTGATTTGCAGCAATTCCTTGCAATACGTTTAAGATTTGTGCCATCATATGATCGATGGCTGGTGTGGCTGGTGCCTCAGGTTGATTTTCGGGTTCAGCTTGCCCTCCCTGCTAAGATTGTGCATTCGGCTGCTCTTGCTCAACAGATTGTTGTTCGGCCTGAACCTCATACCTACCCTGTGGATCCCTTGTAGCGTTCAACCTTGCCATACTATACAAACATATGATTATTACTTAACACATAACTAAATACGATACTAGGAAAAGAAGTGGTACCTAGTGGAGAGGCATGTACCAGACAATATTCAGATGCTAGAAATCAAAGTAATCATGCACACGAGTATGGAAATTTTAGGAACCACATGCACACATGCAATGCACACATGCAATGCACACTCGGAAATTACCTCAACACACACATAAGCACTCAAAAATAGTACAAACCATATACATAAATCATGCAAAACCACATCTCATGCATTCAGCAACAAACATGTCTTATACATATTCACATTCGGCAAGCATAGGTTCACACAAAACATACTTGACTTGCTTACAAATCAATCACATGCTCGGAAAACTTGACAACAATACATAAAGACATACCTGACAATGATAACAAATCACATAGGGATACTCAGCAGCATGCACCAACAAATACACATTCTCGACAGTGAAAAAATTCCCAGTTAAACACTCAAAAACACATCAATTCATACAAGACATAAAAATACTCATAGACACGCAACAAGTTAATCAATCAGACACGATATCTAAACATTTCTAACCGGGTTCTTAACATCTGATTAATTTTTGGTATTAACCCTCTAAGTAAGTGGGTGTGCGCGCATGTACCATCCAAAATCAACAATTTAGTTAGCATACAATAAATCATAAAACCTAAACCATGCTCCGCTACTAAACCTGTAATGACCCCAATTCTTACTTAATAAAATTTGTTCCGATTAAGGCCACTACCGCCGTGAAATCCAAACAAGCCCAAAGACACCTAGAACCTATCTGAATCCCACTAGGCTTACTCATTAAATTTTTAATAACAAATGGAGCATGATATTGGACAATCATTTTGGTATCATACGGAGTGAATAAAACATCAGTGGAAATCTTTAAATTTAATTATTGGAATCAAAACACACAAATTCCATAGGGATCCAAATAACCAGCAAGAAATCCTCCAACATGTTCCAAAACATAACAAGCAAAAGAGGGATCTTGAAAAAACAAAAAAGTAGTCCAATCTATGATCATATTGTATGCGCAAGCAACCAAGGAAATAGGAATGAAAAGGTGATGCAATATCGCCCTGCTCTGCGGCCTTGATCTCACACACTGGTAACACGAACGGTGAATGTACCTAGGTCTGAAAAATGTTGGAAATAACAGAATGAGATTACAAGAATCTCAGTAGGGTCACAACATCATAAGATCTGCAGAAACCATAAACACAAATCTCCCAAACAACATCAGATCATTCCAAGCAACTAAAGGGGATCATGCAATTCAAGAATACAGTTTAAAAGGGTAGGGCCAAATCTAAGGCTGAGGGGGGACTACAAATACTTCAGAAAACTCAGAAGTACACAGGCAGGTAGAACTCATCAGATTGCTATCGAGAATGAAGAAGAAAGGTCATCCCTTTCCACCTGTGTTGAACAAGGCTTACTGCATAAAAGGAAAATGGTTAACACACAAGCTATTCAGTAAGCCTATTCATTTTGCCACACAAGGACAAGTCATCCCAAGACACACAAGGACAAGTGCTTCCTGCCACACAAGGACGGGGCTTCTAGCCGCACAAGGACCAGACATCTAGCGAGCTCATGCTGGGGATTGCCACCCATATGACTCCCATACCAGTAAGAACCTCTCCTCTCACAAGGAGCATCAGCGCTTGACCCGAATAACCACCGGAAAAGGATCCTGACACACAACACGTACTACCACACACAAGCAAGTACAAAACATAATACCATAACAGGGTATCCTTAATCATGTCAGAACACAATCAACATGTTCATTACACACAACATATGCAAACTAGGCACTCATATCCTGTCTTAAGGGATTCGGTATAGCTTAGAGGATCGCATCTTGGTCCGCAATCAAGCATTCCTACTACAACATATGCGCATACAATATTACATGTAAAGGCAGCGAAATTAGCAAGCAAACAACAAGGATCTCTGCAGAAACTGATGAGGCTTAGATCCTACCTCTCTTGTCTCTGAACAAGAAGTTATTCTTTTATCTTTATTCAATAATTTTGCACTACCTATAGCATCATAACGCAAAGTCAAACCAAACTAAGTATGCATATCCAATTAAATACCCTATTTCCTTACCAATTTCACACACCAAACCTATCAGAAACCAGTGATCAGATGTCGTAGGTACCTCCCCCTTAGATGTGTTATGTGATAGCAAAGAACTTAACAAGGAACAACCTGAATTACCATCCATAATTATCATACAATTTTCGGCACTAAGAATAGGGCAATAGGAAAAGTTGCGATTTCATGTTAACAAGTTGTTGGAGTTGTGATTTCATGTTAACAAGGAAGAATTAAGGATTTATAACATGTATAATCAAAAGAAACAAGATCAGAATCCAATAGGTTAATCAATTGATAAAGATAGGCACAATAGGGCAGTAAGGCAAAGGTAGGGCATACTGATTTCATGTATAGAAAAGATTCAAAGTATGAATTCACAATTTTTCACTATGAATGGATATTAAACAATCATACAAATAAAGGTAACAACATCAGAGATCAATTAAAGACAGAATTATAAAAATCTGAAAACTTAATTCCACCGAATTTCGATTTAACTTTAGAGATAGAAATTCTAACCTTCAAACAAAAATCCATAGATTTTTGGAAAGAGGGTGAAGAGAGTTTTCCATAAAGCTATTATTTGCAGGAATTCGACTAACGATGAGAGAGTTATACTTGTTTGAAGTTCAAGAAGATTTTGGCAGGCCCGTCGAATTTTGATTTAACTTTAGAGAAAAAAATACTAATCTTTAGAAAAAAATCCATAGATGGTTGGAAAGAGGATTATAAGAGCTTTCTAACAATCTATTATCTGCAGAAATTCAAGAAAATTTTGGCAGAAATTGTGAGGTGTAGGATTGTTAGGTCCTACGAATTTTGTGTGTCTTCTGTATAAGATTTTTGTGTGGCTGACTTCCTAATTATATAAGATGGTTATGAGATTATAATCCCTATCTTCAAGGCTTAATTAAAATTCTTTTCTATACATGAAATCAATATGCCCTACGTTTTCTCTACTGCCCTATTTTGCCTATCTTGATCTGTGAGGACCCGTTTCCGGTAAATGGGAACCTCACCGCCGTGTAACCCCGATTGACCCAACGGGTGGATCAATCGGAACCACACAAGACTTACTGTAAAATCATTTCCCAATCTGAAAATTTTTCTTTGACATTGAAGCATGGCACGTTATTATAAAAACTCGGCAAAATCAACAACGGAATTATTAACCGTCAGCGGAAGTCTTTTACACATATCAACCCACGATATAATTCTGTCAAACATCGCACTGTCATATAAACTTTGCAGTATAAAATTTAAATTCCAGATTCACACGTTTAGCATACATATGCACACGTCAAATGTATACCTACAACACAAATAATGCCAAGTGTCCAAAATGTGTGGAGTACAATGTCCAGCCCTACGACCAACAATGGAATCGTAACCTGGAAGTTGAACTGCTAGTCTCTCAATTTAGCCCTGAGGAAAATAAAGCAAGGGGGTGAGATCAAAGGACCTCAGTGGGAGTACCGCGTCATAAGCACAAACGTTGGAATAGAGGCAGTTACTAAATCAGTTTGTAAAGCAAGTACGTAACACAATTGAGTCTCATGCTCATATATGCACATAACAAAATTCACAATGCACAATGCACAATGCACAATGACCAAAACATTATGCAATTGCAGAAAATCATCTTTCTGATACACGGCTTAGTATGCCCAAATTCTACCAGGGCAGACACAAACCACTCCCGAATAATCCCCGCTAAAGGATCACCTGGAAGCCCATTGATGGTTTTAATTTAGCAGTTCAAAACCCCTACCATCAAGGTTGTCCGAAACTGAATGGAGGAAATCAAATTATCAGATTCCATCTCAGTTTCGTAGATGTATGCATACAGCATCATGAGGACTGATAGTTTATAGTGCACTCGCGTAACCATTCATACAGATATATCCTCCATAATCCTCCAAGGTAAGCAACTGTCCCCTCAGCTGGGATCCCCATATACTTACCTAGCTTGATCAAGCATAGTTCGTCAATTCCAGTAAATTCCTAAGAATTGTTTAGGGAAAACTTGTAATGCATGCTATGTATTTATCCAGTTCCACATCAGGCCAATCTCACGTTTTTAACAAGTCTCCCTTGTGTTGCCACACACTCAGTTACAAGCAGCAATTCACTCATGGCAACACAATGCACATCACACAACCATCATGCTTAGTTTTGAACATATATTTAATGCGTTCCAAAGCATGACAAGCATTCATATGAGTCTAACATGATTAATTATCAGAGTACCAGCAATGCCTCTATTCAAATCAAACCATGCAATCCAATTTTAATTAAACAAATCAACCAGTACGCGTATGCAGATGAAACTTAAACTCCCACCTCTTGTCGCGCTGACGATGTACCAGCGATACCTTTGCCTTTCTCAGTTGCCGCAATACCACCTATACACATAAGGCAATCAGAGACCCGTAAGCTACCCTGAGTTCAAGTGATCAGAAACTACAACTGAAATTGAAACCTAAAAGACCCTCTCACAATTACCACTCAACACTCCTCTGCAATTGAACAATTTAATGTCACTGCTCAAACTCATACCACTCCATAAACTCACAACCATTCCCCCTTAATCACAACTCTGACCAGCAAGCATTCACACATCATAATAACACTTAATGACAAAACCTGTATCCCTCAACTCACATTCCATACATACAGAACTTATCTCAAGCAACCAATACACCTAATTCATCAAGAACTTTCAAATTCCACTCTCTGACACTGTTCACCCGAGAATTACACAAAACTTTCAGGGTGTTTCCAGACACAATCACTCATTAAATTAACTCAGCAACATTACTAGCAACCTAAAGGAACTATCTTAGAAGCATGGAAACAAGAATTAAACCACTTACCAGTAAAACCTTAATTTTCGTCCAGAATGAAAACAGCTTTAGAAATCACCCCTACCCACCAAACTACCAGTGGAAATGTGTGGAAAACACTAGGGAAGTGTTAGGGTATGATCCCCTAACAATTTCTGAGGTAAAACTGAGTTGAAGGTGAATGTTGGTACTCTTGGATGGTGAAAAGAAATGAAAAACGGGGAAAGGAATTTAGGGCAGATGAAATGAATGGTCTGCTGTGTTTAATGCACAATTGGCAAGACTTAAGTGTAACTAATGGGTTAGCTAGTACATGGGCTGACACAAGTGTAACTAATGGCTTAGCTAGTACATGGGCTGACACAAGTGTAACTAATGGGTTAGCTAGTACATGGGCTGACACAATGGATTTGGGCTGAGACTGAATTGGGTTAAATCCCAAGGTCTGCCAAGAAGGGTGAGGTCTCACATCCTCCCCTCCTTATAAGAATTTCGTCCTCGAAATTCACTTACCCGAATTGTTGAACAACTGTGGATACTGCTCTTTCATCAGTTGTTCTGGTTCCCAAGTCCGTTCTTCCATCACGTCACTTCGCCACACGACTGAAACCATCGGCACGGAACGACTTCGCAATTGTTTCACTGCTCTGTCTACTATCGCTACCGGTTGAGTCTGATATGACAAGTCGTTGGCGATCTCTATTGGCGGCGACTCCAACACATGCGATGAATCTGGCACATACTTCCGTAGCATCGACACATGGAACACATTATGAATTCTCTCCAACTCTGACGGTAAATTCAACCGGTAGGCCACCGGCCCAACTCGGGCTGTAATACTGTATGGACCAATATACCGAGGTGTTAGTTTACCTCGCTGTCGAAATCTGATTACGCCTTTCCATGGTGCTACCTTCAAAAATACTTTGTCCCCCACAGCAAACTCCAAGTTCCGTCTGCGATTATCAGCATAGTTCTTTTGTCTGTCTTGAGCTGTCTTCAGCCTTTGCCGAATCAATGTCAATTGTTCTACTGCCTGATCAATTAGTTCAGGACTATCAAGCTTCCGTTCACCAACTTCGTCCCAGCACAATGGCGTGCGGCATCGTCTCCCATACAATGCTTCATACGGCGCCATGCCAATTGAAACCTGAAAACTGTTGTTGTAAGCGAATTCTGCTAACGGTAAGCATCGCTCCCACGACGTCTGTCTCTCCAACACACATGCCCGAAGCATGTCCTCCAAGGTCTGTATCGTTCTCTCCGATTGTCCATCTGTTTGTGGATGAAAGGCTGTGCTGAAGTTCAACTTTGTATCCAAGGCATTATGAAATTGCTTCCAAAATCTGGAAGTAAAACGCGGATCTCTATCTGACACAATGGATACCGGGACTCCATGTAGCTTCACTATCTCGTCAAGATATTTCATGGCCAATTTCTCAGGTGTATCCGTCGTTTTAATGGGGAGGAAGTGTGCAGACTTCGTCAGTCTGTCCACTATCACCCATATTGCATCGTGGCCTCGCTGTGACCTCGGCAACCCTGTCACAAAATCCATCGTCACATATTCCCATTTCCATTCCGGAATAGGTAATGATTGTAGTAATCCTGCAGGTCTCTGATGTTCTGCCTTGACTTGCTGACACACTAAACACTTTGCCACGAACTCTGCAATGTGTCTCTTCATCCCTGACCACCAATACTGCTCTCGTATGTCTCTGTACATTTTGGTGCTGCCTGGATGAATTGCAAACATGGAACTGTGTGCTTCCATCAAAATTAACTGTCGCAGCTTCTCATCACGGGGAATACACACTCGACCACGAAATGTCAAGATGCCATCCTCTCGTATACGGTATTCACTGGCCACGTTAGTACCACCGTCATCGCCCTCAACCTGCTGTCGTACTCGAACCAATACTGCATCTTCGAGTTGCTTGGTTCGTATTTCGTCAAGCAAGGTAGGCTTGACAACAAGCTGTGCAACCAAAGCCCCTGAATCATCACTGTCTAGCCGAACTCTGGATGCTCTCAAACACATCAACATAGGCATGTATTCTGCTCGTACGTAAGCTAAGGACGTTACCGTCTTCCTACTCAATGCGTCCGCTACAACATTCGCCTTGCCTGGATGATAGTCGATTACCAGGTCATAATCTTTGATCAATTCAAGCCATCTACGCTGTCTCAAATTCAACTCCTTTTGAGTGAGCAGATACTTGAGACTTTTGTGATCAGTGAACATTCTGCACGTCTCACCGTACAAGTAGTGTCGCCAGATTTTAAGCGCGAATACCACTGCTGCCAATTCCAGATCATGAGTCGGATAATTTGTCTCGTGCGGCCGCAACTGTCTCGATGCATATGCCACCACTTTTCCTCCTTGCATCAACACACAGCCCAATCCCATCCTTGATGCATCGCTGTATACCACATACCCCTTACCGCTGGTCGGTAAAGTGAGAATTGGTGCGGATACTAGTCTGGACTTCAGTTCCTGGAAACTTTGTTCACATTTCTCTGTCCATTCGAAAAGGAACTCCTTTGCGTGTTAAACGCGTCAATGGTCCAGCCAAAACAGAAAAATTCTCCACAAAGCGTCTGTAATAGCCTGCCAATCCAAGGAAACTGCGAATTTCTGTAACACTTCGTGGGGGTTCCCAAGACACAATTGCTTCTATCTTCTTGGGATCGACTAGAATGCCGTCGGCTGACACTACATGTCCCAAAAACCCAACTTCACGCAACCAGAATTCACACTTAGAAAATTTGGCATATAGTTGCCGAGTTCGAAGTATGTCTAACACAGTCTTCAAATGCAACAAATGCTCCTCTTCTGACTTGGAATAAACCAAGATGTCATCTATGAACACAATGACAAATTGATCAATGTACTCCTGGAACACTCTGTTCATAAGGTCCATGAACATAGCTGGAGCGTTAGTCACACCAAACGGCATCACCAAAAATTCATAATGGCCGTAGCGTGAGCGAAAAGCTGTCTTCGGAACGTCAGCTTCGCGAACCCTCAGCTGATGGTAACCAGATCGCAAATCGATCTTTGAAAACACTGATGCTCCTTGCAGCTGGTCGAACAAATCATCAATCCGCGGCAATGGATATCGATTCTTCACTGTGACCCGATTTAGCTGTCTATAGTCGATGCACAAGCGAAGTGTGTCGTCCTTCTTCTTCACGAATAATACTGGTGCACCCCACGGAGAGACACTGGGTCTGATAAACCCTCTGTTCACCAAATCTTCCAACTGCGTCTTCAATTCCTTTAACTCTGCTGGTGCCATCCGGTACGGGGCAATGGAGACAGGAGAGGTACCCGGCAATAGTTCAATCTCAAACTCAATCTCCCTCTCCGGTGGTAAACCTGTTACTTCTTCAGGAAATACATCGGGATAGTCTTTCACCACGGGCACACTACTTAATTCCGGGAATTTGGCTGTTACATCACGAACATGTGCCAAGAATGCTACACAACCCTTGTTGATCATTTGTCCTGCACTCATCCACGAGATCACACAAGATGGAACTACTTTCCGATCACCCACAAAACAGAATTCTGTACCATCGGGCAAACTGAACCATACTGTCTTCGTGAAACAATCCACTCGTGCTCTGTACTTGGCCAAACAATCCATACCCAAAATGACGTCCACTTCTCTGATATCCAATGGAACCAAGTCTACTTCAACCTCTGCAGTACCCATCTGCACAATACAATTCAGATACACATTGCTACAACCCCGTTGTTCACCTAATGGAGTCAAAACCTCTATGGGTGGTTCTAGGGGTGACAACTTCCTATCTGCACTCCCAATTACTCTAGGACTGACAAAAGATCTATTCGCTCCAGGGTCTATTAATACTCTAGCAGGAATGGAAAAAACAGTAAGTGTACCTGTCACAACGTCAGGGTTGGCGCTTGCCTCCGTTTCCACCAAAGTAAACAAACGCGTCTGCGGCCTTTGCTGTGATCGATACTGTGACTGACCTGTGATCTCGCTACCAGATGGTCGTCCTGTTTGTAGTCTGCTCTGTGGTCTGGAAGATCCCTGTGAGCCCATATGACTCACACCAAACCTTTGTGCTACTGGCACTGGCATCACTGGAGCTCTTGGCTGATATGTCATGGTTCGCGATGTTTCTCCTCTAGGACACTCTCTTGCCATATGCCCAAACTGATTACAATTGAAACAGCGAGCTGGATGTGGACATGGTGGGAGGTGGAATTCTTTGCAATTCAGACACCTGGGATACGATGGTGGTCTACTGGAACTTAATGCTGACTGAGCTGGTTGTGCCCTGGTCACAAAGGAAGATGTTCCTTGTGATCGTGTTGGTGCAGTAAAGTAAGGAGTAAACCTCTTGTTTACAGGCCTCTTGTCAAATCTCCCACTATGTCTCGCAGAATCCCTCCCAAGGACAAATTCCCTCGGTCTACCAAACTGATTATTCTGTCCTCGAGCAATTGTTTCAGACTTAACAGCTTCCACCACTAACTTCTCGAAGTCTGTGCTTGTGTTTGGACCCATGATGGTCCGAATATTATGGTTCAGACCCTGCTCGAATCGACTGGCCAAAATTCTCATATCTTGTTCCAATTCCGGCACAAAATGAGTTAGTGCCCGAAATTCCGTTTCATATTCAGCCACTGTCTTGTTTCCTTGTCGTAACATATAGAACTCAGACCGTTTGTCATCCTGGAAATGTGGCGGGAAAAATCGTTCATCAAACTCATGTTCGAATTCCCCCCACGTGGGCTGTCCCCCATATCGATTCCTGATGGTACTCCACCAGGTAGCCGCATCTCGTTCCAGTAAACGAGTAGCCAAGATCGTCCTCTCTTCGTCAGATACTCGCAGGTCTTGGGCAGTAAGCACAATTTTATCTTTCCACTTCCTGGCCACCATTGCATCGCTGGAGCCATAAAAACTTTCACAACCCAAATGTCTGGCTTCTTTCAGCAACTTTGACACCTGAATTGGTAACCTAGCACCCTGAACTTCCTGTGCTTCTTGTTGTACTTCAGGCCGATTTGGTACCTGTACCTGTGGCTGTGCAGCTGCAGTTTGCATCATTTGCATAGTTTGCTGCATCTGACCCAACGTCGTTTGTAACGCTGCCAACACCTGTACTAATGCGGAATCCTGAGCTGTAGGTGCTGCCTGTCCTATCTGTGTCTGATGCGCTCCAACTGCTGGTCCATTAGCATCGGACCTCTCATCAACATCTGCTGCTTGCACTCGGCGTGCCGGTCTCCTAACCTTCTTCTTAGGTGCCATCTAATCACACTGAACACAAAACCATAGTACAAGCCTAAAATCAACACCACTAATAACAACTAGACCCACTCTATGCTGGACAATGCACGTGTTGTGAGTGTGATGCGTTTGTAAACTATGCTAGTTCAAAATCAGTTTGCACATCCCGTACACACGAAACAACCATGCTCCGCTACCAACCCTGTGAGGACCCGTTTCCGGTAAATGGGAACCTCACCGCCGTGTAACCCCGATCGACCCAACGGGTGGATCAATCGGAACCACACAAGGCTTACTGTAAAATCATTTCCCAATCTGAAAATTTTTCTTTGAAATTGAAGCATGGCACGTTATTATAAAAACTCGGCAAAATCAACAACGGAATTATTAACCGTCAGCGGAAGTCTTTTACACATATCAACCCACGATATAATTCTGTCAAACATCGCACTGTCATATAAACTTTGCAGTATAAAATTTAAATTCCAGATTCACACGTTTAGCATACATATGCACACGTCAAATGTATACCTACAACACAAATAATGCCGAGTGTCCAAAATGTGTGGAGTACAATGTCCAGCCCTACGACCAACAATGGAATCGTAACCTGGAAGTTGAACTGCTAGTCTCTCAATTTAGCCCTGAGGAAAATAAAGCAAGGGGGTGAGATCAAAGGACCTCAGTGGGAGTACCGCGTCATAAGCACAAACGTTGGAATAGAGGCAGTTACTAAATCAGTTTGTAAAGCAAGTACGTAACACAATTGAGTCTCATGCTCATATATGCACATAACAAAATTCACAATGCACAATGCACAATGCACAATGACCAAAACATTATGCAATTGCAGAAAATCATCTTTCTGATACACGGCTAGTATGCCCAAATTCTACCGGGGCAGACACAAACCACTCCCGAATAATCCCCGCTAAAGGATCACCTGGAAGCCCATTGATGGTTTTAATTTAGCAGTTCAAAACCCCTACCATCAAGGTTGTCCGAAACTGAATGGAGGAAATCAAATTATCAGATTCCATCTCAGTTTCGTAGATGTATGCATACAGCATCATGAGGACTGATAGTTTATAGTGCACTCGCGTAACCATTCATACAGATATATCCTCCATAATCCTCCAAGGTAAGCAACTGTCCCCTCAGCTGGGATCCCCATATACTTACCTAGCTTGATCAAGCATAGTTCGTCAATTCCAGTAAATTCCTAAGAATTGTTTAGGGAAAACTTGTAATGCATGCTATGTATTTATCCAGTTCCACATCAGGCCAATCTCACGTTTTTAACAAGTCTCCCTTGTGTTGCCACACACTCAGTTACAAGTAGCAATTCACTCATGGCAACACAATGCACATCACACAACCATCATGCTTAGTTTTGAACATATATTTAATGCGTTCCAAAGCATGACAAGCATTCATATGAGTCTAACATGATTAATTATCAGAGTACCAGCAATGCCTCTATTCAAATCAAACCATGCAATCCAATTTTAATTAAACAAATCAACCAGTACGCGTATGCAGATGAAACTTAAACTCCCACCTCTTGTCGCGCTGACGATGTACCAGCGATACCTTTGCCTTTCTCAGTTGCCGCAATACCACCTATACACATAAGGCAATCAGAGACCCGTAAGCTACCCTGAGTTCAAGTGATCAGAAACTACAACTGAAATTGAAACCTAAAAGACCCTCTCACAATTACCACTCAACACTCCTCTGCAATTGAACAATTTAATGTCACTGCTCAAACTCATACCACTCCATAAACTCACAACCATTCCCCCTTAATCACAACTCTGACCAGCAAGCATTCACACATCATAATAACACTTAATGACAAAACCTGTATCCCTCAACTCACATTCCATACATACAGAACTTATCTCAAGCAACCAATACACCTAATTCATCAAGAACTTTCAAATTCCACTCTCTGACACTGTTCACCCGAGAATTACACAAAACTTTCAGGGTGTTTCCAGACACAATCACTCATTAAATTAACTCAGCAACATTACTAGCAACCTAAAGGAACTATCTTAGAAGCATGGAAACAAGAATTAAACCACTTACCAGTAAAACCTTAATTTTCGTCCAGAATGAAAACAGCTTTAGAAATCACCCCTACCCACCAAACTACCAGTGGAAATGTGTGGAAAACACTAGGGAAGTGTTAGGGTATGATCCCCTAACAATTTCTGAGGTAAAACTGAGTTGAAGGTGAATGTTGGTACTCTTGGATGGTGAAAAGAAATGAAAAACGGGGAAAGGAATTTAGGGCAGATGAAATGAATGGTCTGCTGTGTTTAATGCACAATTGGCAAGACTTAAGTGTAACTAATGGGTTAGCTAGTACATGGGCTGACACAAGTGTAACTAATGGCTTAAGCTAGTACATGGGCTGACACAAGTGTAAGCTAATGGGTTAGCTAGTACATGGGCTGACACAATGGATTTGGGCTGAGACTGAATTGGGTTAAATCCCAAGGTCTGCCAAGAAGGGTGAGGTCTCACATGATCAATTGATTAACCTATTGGATTCTGATCTTGTTTCTTTTGATTATACATGTTATAAACCCTTAATCCTTCCTTGTTAAGATGAGATTGCAACTCCTACAACTTGTTAACATGAAATCGTAACTTGCCCTATTGTCAAAAGTTGTATGATAATTAGGGATGGTAATTCAGGTTATTTCTTGTTAAGTTCTTGGCTATATTACATCACGCATCCAAAGGAGAAGTACTTGCGGCATCTAAAAACCCTACACCTCCCAATTTCTGCCAAAACCTTCTTGAACTTCAAACAAGTATAACTCACTCATCTTTTGTCGGATTCCTATAAATAATAGCTTGTTGGAAAGCTCCTTTCATTCTCTTTCCAACTATCTTTCGTTTTTCTTCTGAAGGTTAGTATTTGTTTCTCTAAAGTTAAATCAAAGTATAACGGAACTACCAAAATCTTCTTGAACTTCAAACAAGTATAACTCTCTCATCATTTGTCGGATGCCTGAAAATAATAGCTTGTTGGAAAGCTCTCTTCACCCTATTTCCAAAAATCTTTGTTTTTTTGTCTGAAGATTAATATTTCTTTCTCTAAAATTAAATCGAAATTCGGCAGAATTAGGTTTTCAATTTTTTTAAATTCTGACTTTGTTTGATCTCTGATGTTGTTACCTTTATTTGTATGATTGTTTAATATCCATTCATATTGAAAAATCGTGAATTCATCCTTTGAATCTTTTCTATACATGAAATAAGTATGCCTTACTACCCTATTTTGTCTATCTTGATCAATTGATTAACCTATTGGATTCTGATCTTGTTTCTTTTGATTATACATGTTATAAACCCTTAATCCATCCTTGTTAACATGAGATCACAACTCCTACAACTTGTTAACATGAAATCACAACTTGCCCTATTGCTCTATTCTTAGTGATAATTAGGGATGGTAATTTAGGTTGTTTCTTGTTAAGTTCTTGGCTATCAAATCACACATCCAAGGGGGAGGTACCTGCGGCATCTGATCACTAGTTTCTGATAGGTTTAGTGAGTGGAATTGGTAAGGAAATAGGGTATTTAATTGGATATTGAATATGCATACTTAGTTTGGTTTTGGCTTTGCCTTATGATGCTATAAGTAGTGCAGAATTATTGAATAAAGGCAAGAGAATAACTTCTTGTTCAGAAACAAGAGAGGTAGGATCTATGGCTTATCGGTTTCTCTAGAGACCTTGTTGTTTGCTTAATTGATTTCGGTACCTATGATTGTGAGACTGTATGCACATTCATATTGAATAATGCATGCTTTAGTTGCGGATTGAATTGAGGAATTTCTAGGCTATACCGAATCTCTTAAGGTAGGTTAGGAGTGCCTAGCTTGCGTGTGTGATCTGTATTAAACATGCTGAATGTGATCTGATTGAATTGAGAATACCCTATTGTGGTTTTGTGTTTCGTGCTTGCCTGTGTGTACTTGTACGTGTTTGAGTGTCAGGATCCTTTTCCGGTGGTCATTCGGGGTAAACGTTGATGCTCCTAGTGAGAGGGGAGGTTATTACTGGTATAGAAGTCTTATGGGTGGCAAATCCCAGCAAGAGCTCGCTGAATGTCTGGTCCTTGTGTGGCCAGAAGCCCTATCCTTGTGTAGCAGGAACCCCTTATCCTTCTGTGGTTTGGGATGCTCTTGTCCTTGTGTGACTTTGGATGTTTTGTCCCTATGTGGCAAGATGAATAGGCTTGCTTATTAGCTTGTGTATTAACCAATTACCTTTCGTGCAGTAAACCTTGGACAACACAGGTGGAAGAGGATGACCTTTTCTTCTTCATTGGCGAGAACAATCTGATGAGTTCTGCCTACCTGTGTACTTCTGATACTTTTCAGAACTGTTTGTAGTCCTCCTCAGCTTTAGATTCGGCCCTACCCTATTTGACTGAATCTTTGAATTACATGAATCCCTTTAGTTGCGTAGGAATGATTAGATGTTGTTCGGGAGATTTGTGTTTATGGTTTCTGCAGATCTTATGATGTTATGACCCTACTGAGATTCTTGTAATCTCTTTCCGTTGTTTTCACCATTTTTTTCAGGCTTACGTACATTCACTGCTCGTGGTACCAGTGTGTGAGATCAAGGCTGTACGGCGGGGCGATATCGCATCACTTTTGCATACCTGTTCTTTGATTACTTGCGCATATAACTTTAATAAAAAAAAATTGGACTACTTTCTGATTTATTTTAAGATTCCTCCTTTGTTTGTTATTTTCGACTATGTTGGAGGAATTCTTGCTGGTTATTTGTATCCTTACGGGACTTGTGTGTTATGAATCCAGAGAATTAATTTAAAGACTTCCGCTGATGTTTTTACTCACTCCGTATGATACCAGAATGACTATCCAATATCATGCTCCAACAGTTATTAAACAAGTAGAATGAACATGCTAAAAGGCAAAACTTAGTGAGTAAGCCTGGTGGGATTCATATAGGTCCTAGGTGTCTTTGGGCTTGTTTGGGTTTCACGGCGGTAATGACCTTAATCAGAGAAAATATTAATAGGTAGGAATTGGGATCGTTACAGCAATTCTTGTACATATCCTACAATCAATTCGCATGCAATAATAACAAGGGCATGCATAAAAAAAAAATGCTAACAAAGAGGGATTAAGTGTTTATAACTTATACAATCAAAAGAAAGAAGATCGGAATCCGATAGGTTCATCAATTAATCAAGATAGGCAACAATAGAGCAAGGGTAAGGCATACTGATTTCATGTATAAAAAAGATTCAAAGGACAAATTCATTATTTTATAACATGAATAGATGCAAAACAATCATACCAACAAGAGAAACAATAACTGAAATCAATTGAAGAAAGAATCACACAATTTTGAACCTTAATCGCGTCAAAATTCAACTTATCTTACAATAAAAAAAAACTAACCTCCTGAAAAAAATCCAAAGATTTTGGAAAGATAATGAAGAGAGATTTCCAACAAGCTATTATTTGCAAGAATCTGACAAAGGATGAGAGAGTTATGCTATTTTGAAATCAAGTAGATTATGGTAATTCTGCCCAAATTCAATTTAACTTGTAACAAAGCAAAAGCTAACCTCCAACTAAAAACTAAAGATGGTTGGAAAAAAAATGAAGAGATCTTTGCAACAAGTTATTATTCGCAAGAATCCGACAAAGGATGAGAGAGTTATGCTTGTTTGAAGTTCCAGCGGATTTCAACAGAAATTGTGAGGTGTAGGGTTTTTAGGTCTTATGAATTTTGTATGTTTTCTGTATAAGATTTTTGTGTGGCTGACTTCCTATTTATATAAGGTGGTTATGGGATTAAAATCCCTACCTTAAAGGCTTAATTAAAATAAGATAACTATCAGAATTAAATTCTGTAATTATCCCCCTTTAAACTTAGGGTTTTTATTTCCTAAGATAATTATCAACCAATAAAGAATCAATTTAAAGGGAATTAGTGCCAGAAATAATTATTAGACATCCTTACCAATTTCGGTCATCACACATCTTTTTTTTCAGAGGCAAAACAGTCTTTTTCACCTATACTGGCCTTTGGACTTCTAGTACTCAAAATTCAGGGTCTTACAATCATACAAAGGCACACATATGCATTCGGTAATAGCAAGGAAAACACAGCAAACACTTTCCAGAACACCGCGAAACACATCAAATCACACAATGTATAGAAACACACACAAACACACATCAAATCAAACAATCAATCTTAACATCTAAACATTTCAAACCAGGTTTTTAACATCTGATTATTTTTGGTATTAGCTCTCTAAGTGTGTGGGTGTGTGCGCATGTACCTTCCTACAAATACAAAACCAACAAACAAGTTAGCATATAACAAACCATATTCACTAAACCATGTTCCGCTACCAAACCTATAAGGACCCCAAATTTCAAATTTCCTCCACAAGGACCCTTACCACCGTGAAACCCAAATAAACCCAACCTAGGACCTATCTAAATCTCACAAGGCTTATCCCTCCTTTATTATCGATTTTTACTAAATTCATTTCTTAAACTTATTAAAGGTTAGAGCATGATAGTGGACATACATTCTGACAATAAACAGAGTGATTAAAAATATCAGTGGAAGTCTTTATAATTCAACAAAGGTATCACAACACACAAGTCCCATAGGGATATCAAAATCCAGTAAGTATAGCCCCAGTAAATTTCAAAAACAATCAAACAAAGGAGGCATTCAAAAATCTAGAAAGTAGTCCAATTGAACTTCATGTTATATGTGCAAGTAATCAAGGAAATAAGTATGCAAAATGTGATGCAATATCGTCTTACCTTGCAGCCTTGATCTCACACACTAGTACCATGAAAAGAGAAAGTACCTATGTAATGACCCCAATTCCTACCTATTAATATTTTCTCTGATTAAGGTCATTACCGCCGTGAAACCCATAGAAACCCAAAGACACCTAGGACCTAGCTGAATCCCACCAGGCTTACTCACTATGTTTTTGACTTTTAGCATGTTCATTCTACACGTTTAATAACAGTTCGAGCATGATATTCGACAATCATTCTGGTATCATACGGAGTGAATAAATCCATCAGCGGAAGTCTTTAAATTAAATCACTGGATTCATAACACACAAGTTTCGTAAGGATCCAAATAACCAGCAGGAATTCCTCCAACATAGTTGAAAATAACAAACAAAGGAGGAATCTTAAAATAAACCAAAAATAGTCCAATTTTTTTTTCAAGTTATATGCGCAAGTAATCAAGGAACAGGTATGCAAAAGTGATGCGATATCTCCCGCCGTACAGCCTTGATCTCACACACTGGTACCACGAGCAGTGAATGTACCTAAGCCTGAAAAAACTGGTGAAAATAATGGAATAAGATTACAAGAATCTCAGTAGGGTCACAACATCATAAGATCTGCAGAAACCATAAACACAAATATCCCGAACAACATCTGATCATTCCTATGCAACTAAAGGGATTTATGCAATTCAAAGATTCAATCAAAAAGGGTAGGGCCGAATCTAAGGCTGTGGGGGAATACAAACACTTCCGAAAAGTATCAGAAGTACACAGGCAGGCAGAACTCATCAGATTGATCTCGACAATGAAGAAGAAAAGTCCATCCCCTTCCACCTGTATTGTCCAAGGCTTATTGCACGAAAGGTAATTGGTTAACACACAAGCTAATCACCAAGCCTATTCATATTTCCACACAAGGACAAGGGCATCCCGAACCACACAATGATAAGGGCTTCCCAAACCACACAAGGATAAGGGGTTCCTGCCACACAAGGACCAGACATCCAGCGAGCTCCTGCTGAGATTTGCCACCCATACGGCTCCCATACAAGTAAGAACCTCCCCTCTCACTAAGAGCATCAGCGCTTACCCTGAATAGCCACCGGAAAAATATCCTGACGCAGAAACACGTACAAGTACACACAGGCAAGCACAAAGCACAAAACCACAACAGGGTATTCTCAATTCTGTCAGATCATATTCACCATGTTCAATACACATCACACATGTAAGCTAGGCACTCCTAACCTACGTTAAGGGATTCGGTATAGCCTAGAAATATTTCAATTCAATCCGCAAATCAAGCATACATTATTTAATATGAATACGCATGCAGTTTCACAATCATAGGTACCGAAATCAATTAAGCAAACAACGAGGTCTCTAGAGAAACCGATGAGGCATAGATCCTACCTCTCTTGTCTCTGAACAAGAAGCTATTCTTCTGCCCTTACTAGATACTTCCGAACCACCTAAGACATCATTAGGCAAAGACAAAAAAAAACAAACTAAGCGTGCATATGTAATAACCAAATAAATACCCTATTTCCTTACCAATTCCACTCACGAAATCTATCAGAAACTAGTGATCAGATACCGCAGGTGCCTCCCTCTTGGATGTGTGATGTGATAGCCAGACACTTAACGATTCAACCTGATTTACCATCCCAATTAACTATGCAAAGTTCGGCATTAAGAGTAAGGCACAATACAATTTTCGACTTCATCCATTCAAGTGATGAAATCATAATTTTTTAATATGAATGGATTCTAAACAATTATATGAATAAGGGCAATAACATTAGAGATAAATCAAAGGCAAAATTATATAAATTTTAGAACCTAATTCCGCCACCGATTTTCAACTTGTCTTTTGACAAAGAAATACGAACGTACAAACAACAAAACAAATATGGTTGGGGATAGGATTAAGATAGCTTTACAATAAGCTATTATTTGCAGGAATCCGACAAACGATGAAAGAGTTATGCTATATTAAATTTCAAAAAGATTTTGGCTGTTTAGCCGAGTTTCGACTTAACTTACAAGAACGAAATACTAAGCTCCTGATGCAAAACCAAAGATGGTTGAAAATAGGATGAAGAGAGCTTTCCAACAAGCTATTATTTGTAGGAATCCGAAAAACGATGAGAGAGTTATGCCGGTTTAAAGTTTCAGCGAATTTTGGCAAATATGGGGAGGTGTAAGGGTTTTAGGCTATACGAGTTTTGTATGTTTTCTATGAATGATTTTTGTGGGGTTGACTTCCTATTTATAATGGATGGGTATGGAATTAAGATTACTACTTTAAAGCTTTATTAAAGTAAGATAACCACCAGATTTAAATTCTGTAATTATCCCCTTTTAATTTTAGGGATTTTAATTCCTAAGGTGATTATCAACAAATTAAGAACCAAATTAAAGGGAATTAATACCAGAAATAATTACCAAAAAATTCTTACCAATTTCAGCTATCACACATCCTTTTTTTTCAGGGGCAAAATGTTCTTTTCACCTGCACTGGCTTCTGGACTTCAAAGACTCAAAATTTGGGGTCTCACAACCTAAACCTTAAAAATTGTGAAAACAATTGGGTGAGATTACAAGAATCTCAGTAGGGTCATAACATAAGATCTACAGAAATCTTAAACAAACATCTCTCAAACAATATCAGATCAACCTATACAACTAGAGGGTATCACGTATTCATTAATCAATCAAAAATGGATAGGGATGAAAGCTAAGGCTGAGGGTGGACTGCAAACACTTCAATAATCAGAAGTACACAGGTAGGTAAAACATCATTCAATCTCATCAACAGAAAAGGCCATCCCTCCCTTTCACCTGTGTTGTCTAAGGCTTCGCTGAACAAAGGGTAAAAGTTAGCACACAAGCTAATCAGAAAGTTTATTCATCTTGCTACACAAGGACAATGCATCAAAGCCACACATGGACAATGCATCAAAGCCACACATGGACAAGGCATCAAAGCCACACATGGACAAGGCATCTAAGCCACACAAGGACAAGGACATCCAAACCACACAAGGATAAGGGCATCCAAAGCACACAAGGATAAGGGCATCCAAAGCACACAAGGACAAGGACATCCAAACCTCACAAGGATAAGGACATCCAAACCACACAAGGATAAGGACATCTAGCCACATAAGGACTAGTCATCCAGCATGCACATGTTGGGGATTGCCACCTATATAACTCCCATACCACTAAGAACCTCTCCTCTCCCAAGGAACATCAGCTCATACCCCGAATGGCCAGTGGAAAAGAATCCTGACACATAAATATGTATAAGAACACACAAGTAAGTACAAGGCACAATACCACAACAGAGCATCCTTAATCATGTCAGAACACAATCAGCATGCTCAATGCACACAACATATGCAAATTAGGCACACATAGCCTATCTCAAGGGTTCAACAATACCTAAAGGACCATCTCTCAATCCACAATTCATGCATACACCATACAAGGCATGTGCATACAGTTATCATCAATATATGCACCGAAATAACAAGCAAACAACAAGGATCTCTGGTGAAACCAATGAGATATAGATCTTACCTCTCTTATCTCTGAACAAGAAGCTATTTCTTTGCTTTTATTTAAGGGATCTGAACCACCTATAACGTCATAAGGCAAAGACAAAGCCATACTAAGCATGCATACTTAATAATCAAGTAAACATCCTATTTCCTTACCAACTCTACTCAGCACAACTATCAGAAATCAGTGATCAGATGTCGTAGGTGGTTCCCCCTTGGATGTGTGATGTGATAGCCAAGAACTAAACAAGGATCAACCTGAATTACCACCGCAATCAACCTTACAAATTTCGGCACTAAGATAGGGTTCACAAGGGTAATTGCGATTTTATGAATACAAGCTCTAGAGGTTGCAATTTCATGTTAACAAGGAAGGATTAGGTGTCAATAACACATACAATTAAAAAGAACAATATCAGAAACCAATAGGTAAGTCAACTGTTCAAAATCGGCAAACAATAGGCAAAGGTATAGGGTATGCCGATTTCATGCATAGGGAAGATTCAAAGGATGAATTCATGATATTACAACATGAATGGATTCCAAACAATCATATGAACAAAAAGAAGAACAATAGAAACCAACTGAAGGATGAATCAAGGGATTTCGACACAAATACTCAGCAAATTACGACAATGATTTTGACAAGGAAGAACTGACCTTCTAATGATCAAACCAAGATAGCTAGATAGAGAATGAAAAGAGTTTTCCAATAAGCTATTATTTGCAAAAATCTGACAGAGGATGAAATGGTGAAGGCTTGAAAATTTCGGCAGCAAAAGGTAGGGTGTAGGGTTTGATTGCTTGATAATTTTGTCTGTTTTTTGTGTAGGAACTAAGTGTGGCGGACTATTCTTTATATAGGGTGTTTATGGGATTAATTTTCCCTACTTCAAAGGCTAGATATGGGGAGATAATCTTTAGAATTAAATTCTGAAATTATCCTCTTAATTTTTAAAAATTATCATCTAAGGTAATATTGAACCAATAAGGAAATGAAATAAAGGAGAAATGAAATCAAAAATGAACACTAAACCTTCAATACCATTTTTGGCTATCACATATCCATTTCCTCAGGGGAAAAATGTAATGACCACAAATCCTAACCTATTATTAATTGCTCCGATTAGGGCCATTACCGTTGTGAAACTCAGACAAGCTCAAGAACTTAGACATATCTGAATTCCACAAGGCTCACTTATCAAATTCTCGATTTTTAGCATGTACATTCGTTATGTTCATTAGTTATTAGAGCATGATACGGAGTAAATAAAATGTCAGCGGAATTCTTTAAATAAAATCAATGAATCCAGAACTCACAAGTCCCATAAGGATACAAACATCCAGTAAGTTAATTCCGAAAATAAAACGGAAACAAGTAAAGGAGGAACCTTGAAAACTAGAAAATAGTCCAATCGTAATTTATGTTATATGCGCAAGCAATCAAGGAACATGTATGCTAAAGTGATGCGATATCGCCCCGCCGTGCAGCCTTCATCTAACACACTGGTACCACAGACAGTGGATGTACCTAAGCCTGAAAAAATGGTGAATACAATAGGATGAGAATAGAATCTCAATAGCGTCACAACATCATAAGATCTACAGAAATCTTAAACCCAAATCTCCCGAACAACATTAGATCATTCCTACACATCTATGGGTATCACGTAATTCAAAGATCAATCAAAAGGATAGGCCTGAAACTAAGGATGAGGGTGGACTGCAAACACTTCCGAAAATCAGAAGTACACAGGCAGGTAAAACTCATCAGATTGCTCTCGGCAATAGGAAAAAGAAAGGTCGTCCCCTTCCACCTATGTTGTCCAAGGTTTACTGCACAAAGGGTAAAAAGTTAGCATACAAGTTAATCAGTAAGCCTATTCATCTTGCCACACAAGGAAAAGACATCCCAAGCCACACAAGGACAAGGGTATCCCAAACCACACAAGGATAAGGGCATCTTGCCACACAAGGACAAGACTTCTAGCCACACAAGGACTAGACATCCAAGCCACAAAAGGACAAGGTTTCCAACGCGCGCATGCTGGGTATTGCCACCCATACAACTCCCATACCAGTAAGAGCCTTCCCTCTCCCAATAAGCATCAGCGCTTACCCCGAATGGCCATCGGAACAGGATCCTGACACACAAACATGTACAAGCACAATACCATAACAGGGTATCCTCAATCATGTCATAACACAATTAACTTATTCAATTCACATATCATATGCAGTTCCACTCAAAACCTAAGTCAAGGGTTTCGTATAGCCTATAGGATTCATATCTCAATCCGCAATTCCTGCATATATCCTACAATCAATTCGCATGCAATAATAACAAGGGCATGCTTCGAAAATAACAAAAAAAAAATAGGGACCTCTGGAGAAACCGATGAGGTATAGATCCTACCTCTCTTGTCTCTAAACAAGAAGTTATTCCTTTGCCTTTATTTAATAATTCCGAACCACCTATAGTATCACAAGGCAAAGACAAAACCAAATTAAACATGCATACTCAATAACCAATTGAAAACCCTATTTCCTTACAAATTCCACTCACCAAACCTATCAGAAACCAGTGGTTAGATGCCGTAGGTGCCTCCTCTTTTGATGTGTATTGTGATAGCCAAGAAGTTAACAAGATTCAACCTAAATTACCACCCAGTTTAACTATGTATATTTCAGCACTAAGCATAGGACACAAAATAGTTTGCAATTTCATGTTAGCAAGGTGTAAGGGTTGCAATTTCATACTAACAAAGAGGGATTAAGTGTTTATAACTTATAAAATCAAAAGAAACAAGATCGGAATCCAATAGGTTCATCAATTGATCAAGATAGGCAACAATAGGGCAAGGGTAGGGTATACTAATTTCATGTATAGAAAAGATTCAAAGGATGAATTCATGATTTTATAACAAGAATAGATGCCAATCAATCATACGAACAAGAGAAACAACAACAAAAATAAATTGAAGACAGAATCACACAATTTTGAACCTTAATACAATCAAAATTTGATTTAACTTACAATAAATAAAAACTAATCTTCTGATAAAAAACAAACAATTTCTGGAAAGAAGATGAACATAGCTTTCCAACAAACTATTATTCGTAAGAATCCGACAAAGGATGAGAGAGTTATGCTCTTTTGAAGCTCAAGTAGATTTTAGCAATTCTGCCGAACTTCGATTTAACTTTCAGCAAAGAAAAGCTAACCTACTGACAAAAAAACCAAAGATTTCTTGAAAGAGGATGAAGAGAGATTTCCATCACGCTATTATTCGCAAGAATCTGACAAAGGATGAGAGAGTTACGCTATTTTGAAATTCAAGCAAATTTTGGCAATTCTGCTGAAATTCGATTTAACTTTCAACAAAAAAAAACTAACCTAAAAACAGAAAAAAAAAATATTTGGAAAGAAGACGAAGAGAAATTTCCAACAAGCTATTATTCGCAGGAATCCGATAAACGATGAGAGAGTTATGCTTGTTCGAAGTTCCAAAGGATTTCAGCAGAAATTGGGAGGTCTAGGGTTTTTAGGTCTTACGAATTTTGTGTGTTTTCTGTTTAGAATTTTTGTGTGGCTGACTTCCTATTTATATAAGGTGGTTATGGGATTAAAATCCCTACCTTAAAGGCTTAATTAAAGTAAGATAATTATCAGAATTAAATTCTGTAATTATCCCCCTTAAACTTAGGGTTTTTATTTCCTAAGGTAATTATCAACCAATAAAGAATCAATTTAAAGAGAATTAATACCAGAAATAATTACTAGACATCCCTTAGCAATTTCGGCCATCACATATCCTTTTCTTCAGGTGCAAAATGATCTTTTTTCACCTGCACTGGCTTTTAGACTTTTAGGACTTAAAATTCAGGGTCTCACATCGTCCCCTCCTTATAAGAATTTCATCCTCGAAATTTTTGCACAAGTACCTAAGCAAACAGATTAGGAAATTTTTCACGCATAGATTCCTCAGTCTCCCAAGATTGTTCCTCAATTTGGCCATTACGCCAAACAACTCGTACCAAAGGCATGCTTTGAGTGCGAAGCTATCGAACTGACTGATCTAGTGTGGCAACTGGCTGTATGGGATAGGATAGGTGTTCAGCGATTACAATTGGGGGTTCTTTGAGCATGTGAGAAGGGTCTTGCACATACTTCCTCATCTTTGAAACGTCAAACACGTTGTGAATTCTTTCCATATTTGGAGGTAAGGCAAGTCGGTATGCAACAGGGTCGATCCTCTCGACGATGTCATACTGACCAATGTAACGAGGTGCTAGCTTACCTCACTGCTGAAAAAAAAGAACTCCTTTCCATGGGGAGACCTTCAGAAACACTTTGTCACGTACTGCAAATTCCAGCTCCCTTCGTCGATTATCGGCGTAGTTTTTCTGCCGATTCTGCATTATTTTTAGTCATTTTTGAATAAAGTTCAACTGCTTTGTTGCTTGATCAATCAATTCTGGATTTTCTATGCGTCTCTTGCCTACTTCATTCCAGCAAATGGGAGTTCTGCAACGTCTCCCATATAATGCTTCATAAGGTGCCATACCAATGCTTACATGAAAACTATTGTTGTAAGTAAATTCTGCTAATGGCAGGCATCGATCCCAACCAGTTTGCTGGTCCAACACACTCGCATGTAACATGTCTTTGAGTGTCTGAATTGTCCTTTCTGATTGGCCATCGGTCTGGGGATGAAATGCTGTACTGAAATTCAATCTTGAACCCAGCACATTCTGGAATTTTTCCCAAAATCATGAGGTGAAACGGGGATCATGAACTGAAACGATGGAAACTGGCACTCCATGCAATCGAAGAATCTTGTCCAAGTAATGAACAGAAAATTTCTCAGGTGTATCCATCACACGTATGGGAAGGAAGTGTACAGATTTCGTCAATCGATCCACGATCACCCAAATGGCATCGTATCCTCGCTGAGATCTAGGCAAGCTGGTCACAAAATCCATTGTGACATGCTCCCACTTTCATTCTGGAATCGGGAGTGACTGAAGTAGACCAGCGGGTTATTGATGTTCGATCTTTACTTGTTGACATACGAGGCATCGGGCAACAAACTCAGCAATGTGGCGTTTCATGTTTGGCCATCAATACTGCTCCTTTAAATCTCAGTATATCTTAGTGCTTTCGGGATGGATAGTGAACTTCGAACTATGAGCCTCTGATAGAATATGGTTACGAATATCAACATCTTGTGGAACACATACCCGGTTTCTGAAGACAAGCACTTTGTCATCTCGTATTCTGAAATCACGAACTATGGCTTCAACACCATCATAAAGTTGCTTCCCAATTTCAATCAGTTTCGGATCCTCTAATTGCTGATTCCGGATTTCCTCAATCAAGGTATGCGTGACTTCGATTTGTGCCAATAACGATCCATAAAAATCAGTGCAAAGATCCATAAAAATCCAGTAACATAGGCATGTAATGGGTGCGCATGTAAGCCGAAAACGATGGGGAAGGAGGATGAAACTTTTGGCACAAGGCATCAGCAAAAACATTTGCCTTTCCAGGATGATATTCGATGATCAAATCGTAGTTTTAAATCAGCTCCACCCATCTTCGTTGTCTCATATTCAATTCTTTTTGCATGAGGAGGTACTTTAGACTTTTGTGGTCGGTGAAGATACGGCATGTCTCGCCGTATAAGTAATGTCGCCATATTTTCAACGTTAACACCACGGCTGCAAGCTCCAAATCATGCATAGGGTAGATGCTTTCATGCGGTCATAACTGTCGGGAAGCATAAGCAACGACCTTCCCGTCTTGCATCAATACGCATCTAAGTCCAGATTTCGACGCATCGCTGTAAACCACATACTCCTTTCCGCAAATAGGTAAGGTAAGGATAGGTGCGGAAACTAACCAGTTTTTCATTTCTTCGAAACTTCGCTGGCATTTCTCATTCCACATGAATGGCTCACCCTTGCGTGTTAGTTTTGTCAATGGTGCGGAAAGCGATGAAAAATTCTCCACAAAGTGACGATAGTATCCTGCTAAACGAAGGAAACTACGAACTTCAAACACAGTTCACGGGGGCTCCCAAGCAACTACGGCTTCAATCTTCTTTGGATCAACTAACACACCTTGGGCAGAAACAATATGGCCAAGGAAACCAACTTTGCGTAACCAGAATTCATATTTGGAGTACTTTGCAAACAACTGCCGATCCTTCAAAACATTCAGCACAATCCAGAAATGCTTAGCATGTTCCTCTTCCTATTTTGAATAAATCTGAATGTCGTCGATGAAGACTATCACAAATTTATCCAGGAACTTATGGAACACACGATTCATCAGGTCCATGAACACAGCTGGTGCATTGGTCAACCCGAACGGCATAACAAGAAATTCGTAGTGGCTGTATCACAATCTGAACAAGGTCTTCGAAATATCAGCATCATCAACTTGCAATTGATGGTATTAAGATCTGAGGTCGATCTTGGAGAACACGGCTGCACCCTGGAGTTGATCTAACAAATCATCGATGCGTAGCAAAGGGTACTTGTTCTTCACGATCACATGATTCAACTGCCGATAGTCAATGCATAATCGTAACGAGCCATCTTTCTTCTTGTTGTTACTTCCATTTCCATTAATTTCTAAGGATAGGACCTTAAAGGATAGGGTCCCATACACCAATTAAATTTTGAATCTCACCTGAAGGATCCGCCACTAGTGGCTGTCGATAGCTTCTTGGTTTGCACAATCTTTTCGGCTTCAGTCGCGGCAACAATTAGTTCTTGTAAATTCTGTACTGGTGTCGTACTAAAGATGGTTTTGAGTTCGGTACTCAGCCCACCCTGAAATCGTCTCGCAAGCTGGTATGGTGAGTGATCCTCTTCAGGTGCAAATCGGGACAGTTCCCTTAATGCCTTTTCATATTCCAGCACCGAACGGGTGCTCTATTCAAGCTTGTAGAAAGCTTATCGCTGCTCGCTTTTATGGAATCTCGTATAGAACCTTTTGTCGAATTCATACCGAAATTCCTCCCATGTAGGTAGACGATCGCCAAATCGCAAGCTCATAGCTGTCCACCATGCAAGAGCTTCTCCCTCAAGTAGGAAAGTGGCGATGGCAACCTTGTCATCATCGAAGTTACGTAAGAACAAGGATACTCAGCATAAGGTGTCGATCCATTCATGAACTGTGACGACCCCAATTCCTAACTATTACTATTTGCTCCGATTAAGGTCATCACCGCCGTGAAACCCAAATAAACCTAAATGAGACCTAGGACCTATCTGAATCTCACTAAGCTTACCATTAACTTCCGACTTTTAACATGTTTATTTTAATGTTTAACAACAATTAGAGCATGATATTGGACAAATATTCTGGTAACATACGGAGTGAATAAAACATTAACGGAAGTCTTTAGATTAAATCATTGGGTTCATAACACACAAATCCCATAGGGATCCAAATAACCAGCAAGAAATCCTCCAACATATTTCGGAAATAGCAAGCAAATGAGGGGTCTTAAAATAAACCAGAAAGTAGCTCAATAATTCATGTTATATGCTCAAGTAAACAAGGAACAAGTATTCAAATGTGATGCGATATCGCCCCGCCATGCAGCCTCGATCTCACACACTGGTACCACGGACAGTGGATGTACCTAAGCCTGAAAAATGGTAAAACAACAGTTAGCATATAGCCAATTATGCCCTCCCTGCTCAGTTTGTGCATTCAGCTCCTCTTGCTCAACAGGTTTCTGTTCAGCCTGAACCTCAGACCTACCCCGTTGATCCCTTGTAGCGTTCGACCTTTCCATACTATACAAGCATACGATTGTTATTTAACACATAACTGAATACGATATTAGAAAAAGAAGTGGTACCTGGTGGAGAGCCGTGCACCGGACAATACGCAAATGCTGGAAAACAAAACACACTTGCACACAAATACTCACAAGTTTCGGAAATCATATGTGCATAAGTGATGCACACTCGGCAATTACACCAACACTCCCATAAGCATTCGGCAACAATACTATCATACAAACCATTCTCGGAAATCATTGCAACAAACTCTAAAGACAATGATAAGAAGTCACATAGGGACACTCGACATTATGGTCAAAACACACATTCATCAATGACAAGAAATACATTAAGATTTATCAGAATACATCAAGGTATACCAGGCATAAGAACATTCATAAACACACAGCAAATCAGATTATCATTCTCATTATTTAAATCTTACAAATCAATCCCATTTTAGCATTAGTTTACTTTCGGTACTAGGCCTTAAGTGAGTGAGAGTGTGCTCATGTTCTTACCTACAAACACAAAATCAACAAACAAGTTAGCATATAGCCAATTATATTCCGTAAACCATGCTCCGCTACCAAACCTTGTAATGATCCCAAATCCTAACCTATTATTAATTGCTTCGATTAGGGCCATTACCACAGTGAAACAGAGACAAGCCCAAGAACCAGGACTTATCTGAATTCCACAAGGCTTACTTATCAAATTCTCGATTCTTAGCATGTACATTTGTTATGTTCATTAGTTATTGGAGCATGATATTGGACATGTATTCTATTATCATACGGAGTGAATAAAATATGAGTGGAAGTCTTTAAATAAAATCAATGAATGCACAACTCACAAGTCCCATAAAATGGTGAATACAACAGGATGAGATTATAAGAATCTCAGTAGGGTCACAACATCATAAGATCTACAGAAATCTTAAACACAAATCTCCCGAACAACATTAGATCATTCCTACACATCTATGGGTATCACGTAATTCAAAAATTAATCAAAGGGATAGGGCCAAAATTAAGACTGAGGGTGGACTGCAAACAATTTTGAAAATCAGAAGTACACAGATAGGTAAAACTCATCAGATTGCTCTCGGAAATAGGAAAAAACAAAGGTCTTCCCCTTCCATCTTTGTTGTCTAAGGCTTACTGCACAAAGGGTAAAGGGTTAGCACACAAGCTATTCAATAAGCCTATGCAGCTTGCCACACAAGGACAAGACATCCCAAGCCACACAAAGACAAAACATCCCAAACCACACAAGGACAAGGGCATCCTGTCACACAAGGACAAGACTTCTAACCACACAAGGATTTGACATCCAAGCCACACAAGGACAAGGCTTCCAGGGCGCGCTTGCTGGAGATTGCCACCCATACAACTCCCATACTAGTAAGAGCCTCCCCTCTCCCAAGGAGCATCAACGCTTACCCCAAATGGCCATCGGAATAGGATCCTGACAAACAAACATATACAAGCACACATAGGCAAGCACAAGCACAATACCATAACAGGATATCCTCAATCATGTCAGAACACAATTAGCTTATTCAATTCACTTATTATATGCAATTCTAGCACTCAAAAGCTAACTCAAGCGTTTGATATAGACTATAGGATTCATATCTCCATCTTCAATATTTGCACATATCATACAATCAATTCGCATGCAATAATAACAAGGGCATGCATAAAAAACAACAAACAAACAACAAGGATCTCTGGAGAAACCGATGAGGCATAGATCCTACCTCTCTTGTCTCTGAACAAGATGTTATTCCTTTGCCTTTATTTAATAATTCCAAACCACCTATAGTATCACAAGGCAAAGACAACACCAAACTAAGCATGCATACTCAATAACCAATTGAATACCCTATTTCCTTACCAATTCCACTCACCAAATCTATCAAAAATCAGTGATCAGATGGCGCAGAAGCCTCCCTTTTTTTTGTGTGATGTGATAGCCAAGAATTTAACAAGATTCAACCTGAATTATCACTCAATTTAACTATGTATATTTTGACACTAAGAATAGGACACAAGATAGTTTACGATTTCATGTTAGCAAGGTGTAAGGGTTATGATTTAATGCTAACAAGGAGGGATTAAGTGTTTATAACTTATACAATCAAAAGAAACAAGATCAAAATCCAATAGGTTCATCAATTAATCAAGATAGGCAATAATAGGACAAGGGTAGGGCATACCGATTTCATGTATAGAAAAGATTCAAAGGATGAATTCATGATTTTATAACATGAATAGATGCCAGACAAACATACGAATAAGAGAAACAACAACAGAAATTAATTGAATACAGAATCACACAATTTTGAACCCTAATCCCGTCAAAATTTAACTTATCTTACGATAATGAAAACCTAACCTCATGGGAAAAAAAAATGGCTGTAAATAGAATGAAAAGATCTTTCCAACAAGCTATTATTTCCAAGAATCAGACAAAGGATGAGAGAGTTATGCTATTTTGAAGTTCTAGAAGATTTTGGCAATTCTACCGAACTTCAATTTAATTTTCAACATAGAAAACCTAACCTTCAAAAGAAAAAAAAAATTGATGGAAAGAATATGAAGTGAGCTTTCCAACAAGCTATTATTCACAGGAATTCGATAAAAGAAGAGAGAGTTATATTTGTTTGAAGTTCTAGCGGATTTCAGCATAAATTGGGAGGTGTAGGGTTTTTAAGTCTTACGAATTTTGTGTGTTTTTTTATAAAATTTTTGTGTAGTTGACTTCCTATTTATATAAGGTCATTATGGGATTAAGATCCCTACCTTAAAGGCTTAATTAAAGTAAGATAATTATCAGAATTAAATTCTGTAATTATCCTCCCTTAAACTTAGAGTTTTTATTTCCTAAGGTAATTATTAACCAATAAAGAATCAATTTAAAGGGAATTAATACCAGAAAAAATTAGTATACATCCTTTACCAATTTCGGCTATCACACATCCTTTTCTTCAGGGGAAAAATGATCTTTTTCACCTGTACTGGCTTCTGGACTTCTAGGACTCAAAATTTAGGGTCTCACAAAAAATGGTCATTTCACCTACACTAGCTTTAGGACTTATAAGACTAAAAAATCGGGGTCTCACATACTCCCTTTCTTATATGAATTTTGTCCTCGAAATTTCAGCACAAGTATCTAAGCAAACAGGTAAGGAAATTTTGCATGCATAGATTTCGCAGTCTCCCAAGACTGTTCCTTAACTTGGCCATTACGCCAAACAACTCGTACCATAGGCAAGTTTTGTCTATGAAGCTGACGAACTGAACTATCTAGTATGGAAACTAGCTGTATGGGATTGGATAGGTCTTCAGCAACCTCAATTAGTAGTTCTTCGAGCACATAAGCAGGGTCTCGTACATACTTTCTCAACATCGAAATGTGAAACACGTCATGAATTATTTCCATATTCGAAGGCAATGCTAGTAAGTGTGCAACAGGGCCGATCTTTTCAACAATGTCATATGGACCTATGTAACGAGGAACTAGCTTACCTCGCTGCTGAAAACGAAAGAAACCTTTCCATGGGGTGAATTTTAGAAACACCTTGTTACCTATCGCAAATTCCAGCTCCCTTCATCGATTATCGGCATAATTTTTCTGCCGATCTTGGGCTGTCT
Organism: Passiflora organensis; assembly: GCA_019739055.1. Classification (NCBI taxonomy): domain Eukaryota; kingdom Viridiplantae; phylum Streptophyta; class Magnoliopsida; order Malpighiales; family Passifloraceae; genus Passiflora; species Passiflora organensis. The sequence continues at coordinate 555,616 of JAEPBF010000191.1, read as the reverse complement.
TTAGCCTTTGTTGAATCAAATTCAGCTGCTTCATTTTTTGATCAATCAATTCTAGATTATCTAAGCATCTCTCGTCTACTTCATTCCAGCAAATAGGAGTTCTGCAATGTCTCCTATACAATGCTTCATACGGAGCCATACCAATGCTTACATGAAAACTGTTGTTGTAAGCGAACTCCATTAAAGGTAGACATCAATCCCAAATGGTATGTTGGTCCAGTACATTTGCACGTAGCATGTCCTAAAATGTCTGAATCGTCCTCTCTGATTGGCCATCGATTTGGGGATGAAATGCTTTACTAAAAATCAATCTCCAACCCAGTGCATTCTGGAATTCTCCCAAAATCATGATGTAAAATAAGGGTTACAATCTGAAATGATGGAAATTGGCACTCCATGCAATCGAAGAATCTCGTCCAAATAGCGAACAACCAATTTCTTAGGTGTGTTTGTCACATAAATAGGGAGGAAGTGCGCAGATTTCGTCAGTCGATCGACAATCACCCAAATGGCATTGAATCCATGCTGATATCTAGGCAAACCGGTCACAAAATCCATCATGACATGCTCCCAGTTCCATTCTGGAATTGGAAGTGACTGAAGTAAACCAGCGGGTCTTTGATACTCGATCTTCACTTGTTGACATACGAGGCATTGGGCAACAAACTCAACAAACGTGGGGCTTCATGTTCGGCCATCAATATTGCTCCTTTAAATCTCGGTACATCTTATTACTACCAGGATGAATAGAGAACTTCGAACTATGTGCCTCAGAAAAAATCAGATTGCGAATATCAACATCTTGTGGTACACGTACCCGGTTTCTGAAGACAAGAACTCCATCATCTCGCACTCTGAAATCATGCCTTTTGGCATCAACACCATCAGATAGTTGCTTCTGAATTTCAGCCAATCTTCTGATTGCTGATTCCATATTTCTTCAATCAAGGTACGCATGACTTTTATTCGAGCTAACAACGAACTAGAAAAATCAGTGCCAAGATGCACACATGTAGCTTTAAAATCCAACAGCATTGGCATGGATTAGGTGCGCATGTTCGCCAAAACCGTTGACGAAGGAGGATGAATCTTTAGGCTTTAGGCATCAGCGACAACATTTTCTTTTCCAACATTTGGTCTCATATTTAACTACTTTTACGTAAGGAGATACTTCAGGCTTTTGTGCTTGGTTAAGATTCTGCACGTCTCACCATATAAGTAGTGGCGTCATATCTTTAATGTGAAAACCATAGCCGCAAGCTCCAAAGTGTGCGTAGGATAGTTGCTTTCAGGCGGACACAACTGTAGGGAAGGACAGGCAACGACCTTCCCATCTTGCATCAACACGCCCAAGTCCGAATTTTGATACATCGTTATACACCACATATTCTTTTCCACCGATAGGTAAGATAAGGATAGGTGCAAAAACTAACCCGTTTTTCAATTCTTCAAAACTATGCTGGCATTTCTCATTCCACATGAACGGCTCTCCTTTTGGCATCAATTTCTTCAATGGTCCAGCAAAGCAAGCGCTGAAAAATTCTCCACGAAGTGACGGTTGTATCTGGCTAAGCCAAGGAAACTACGAACCTTAAACACAGTCCATGGGGATTCCCAAGCAACTAAGACTTCAACTTTCTTTGGATCAACAGAAACACCTTGAACGGAAAAAATATTGCCTCAGAAATAAACTTCGCATAACCAGAATTCGCATTTGGAGTACTTTACAAACAACTGCCAATCCCTCAGAATATTCAGCACATTCTTTAAGTGCTTAGTATGCTTCTCTTCCGATTTTGAGTAAATCAGAATATTGTCAATGAAAACTATCGCAAATTTGACCAGGAACTCACGAAATACATGATTCATCAGGTCTATAAACACTTCTAGTGCATTGTTCAAGCTAAATGGCATAACAAACAGGCAATTAATGGTATCCTGATCTGAGATCGATCTTGGAAAACAAGACTACACCTTGGAGCTGGTCAAACAAGTCGTCTATGCGAGGCAAGGGATCCTTGTTCTTGACAATCACACGGTTCAACTGCCGATAGTCGATGCACAATCACAGCAAACCATCTTTCTTCCTCACGAACAAGACAGGTGCTCCCTAAGATGACACATTGGGTCGGATGAAACCACGATCCAGCAAATCTTCCAACTGCGTCTTCAATTGTGAGACCCTGAATTTTGAGTCCTACAAGTCCAGAAGTCAGTACAGGTTAAATGACCATTTTTCCCATGAGGAAAAGGATGTATGATGGCTGAAATTGGTATTGAAGGTCTTGTATTAATTTCTGGTTTCATTTCCTTATTGGTTTAATCTTACCTTAGGTGATAAAATTTCTAAAATTAAGGAATGATAATTCTAGAATTTAATTCTAATGATTATCTCCCCATATCTAGTCTTTAAAGTAGAAAAATTAATCCTATTACACCCTACATAAAGAGTAGCTGCCCACATTTGTCCACACACACCAAAAACACAGAAAATTGTCAAGCGACCAAGCACTACACCTTACCCTATTGCTGGCGAAAATTTCCAACCTTCATCCTAGCCGAACTCTTCCATCCTTTGTCGGATTTCTGCATATAATACCTAGTTGGAAAGCTCTTTTCATCCTCTATCTAGTTATCTTGGTTGGATCATCAGAAGGTTAGTTCTTGCCTGTCAAAATTCTAATCGTAATTTATAGGGTTTAGCGCCAAAGTTGTGTGATTCTTCCTCCAATTGGTTTCTGATCTTGTTCCTTTTAATTGTGTGTGTTATTAACACCTAATCCTTCCTGGTTAACATGAAATTGCAACCCCCTACACCTTGTATATATGAAATCGCAATTGCCTTATTGCCTATCTTAAGTGCCGAAATTTGCATAGTTAATTAGAATGGTAATTCAGGTTGAATCTTGTTAAGTTGTTGGCTATCACATCACAAATCCGAGGGGGAGGCACCTGCAGCATCTGATCACTGGTTTCTGATAGGTTCAGTGAGTGGAATTGGTTATAAAATAGGATATCTACTTGATTATTGAGTATGCATGCTTAGTATGGTTTTGTCTTTGCCTTATGATGTTATAGTTGGTTTGGATCCTTTGAATGAAGGAAAACGAATACCTTCTTATTCAGAAATAAGAGAGGCAGGATCTATGCCTCATCGGTTTCTCCAAATATCATTTTGTTTGCTTGTTGATTTTGGTACCTATACTTGTGTTAATGTATGCACATATGTGAGATAGTGTATGCATAATTTGCGGATTGATTTGAGGCTCACTTAGACTATACCAAACCCTTGAGATAGGTTATGAGTGCCTAAATTGCATGTGTTGTGTGCATTGAATATGCTGATTATTTTCTGACATGAATGAGAATACCCCGTTGTGGTATTGTGCCTTGTACTTGCTTATGGGTGCTTGTACATGTTTCTGTGTCAGGATTCTTTTCCAATGGCCATTCAGGGTAAGCACTGATGCTCCTTGGGAGAGGAGAGGTTATTACTTGTATAGGAGTCGTATGGGTGGCAATCCCCAGCATACGCTAGTTGGATGCCTAGTCCTGTGTGCTGGTTAGATACCTAGTCCTTTGTGCTGGCTAGATGCCTTGTCCTTTGTGCTGGCTAGATGCCTTGTCCTGTGTGCTAGCAAGATGCCTTAATCCTGTGTGCTGGTTAGGATGCCTAGTCCTATAAGCTATTGGCTAGATTCCTTGTCCTGTGTGTTGGCAAGATGAATAGGTTTGCTAATTAGCTTGTGTGCTAACCCTTTAACCTTTGTGCAGTGAAACCTTGGACAACACAGGTGGAAGGGGATAGCCTTTTCTTATTGCCGAGAGTGATTGATGAATTTTCCTGCATATGTACTTTTGATTTTCGGAAGTGTTTGTAGTCCACCCTCAGCCTTAGTTTTGGCCTTACACCCCTTTAAATGTTTAAATGCATGCGTGATACCCTTTAGTGGCATAGGTTGATCTGATGTTGTTTCGAAGATGTTTGCTCAAGATTTTTGCAAATCTTATGATGTTGTGACCCTACTAAGATTCATGTAATCTCTTCCTATTGTTTTCACTATTTTTCAGGGTTAGGTACATTCATTGTTCGTGATATCAGTGTGTGAAACAAAGATTGCACGGCAGGGCGATACCACATCAAATTTTTATAAATGTTTCCTTGATTACTTGTGCATATAACATGAAGTTCAATTGCGCTACTTACTAAATTTTTGAATGGCTCCTTTGTTTTCTTATTACTGAAATTTATTGTGGGTATACTTGCTGGATTTTGAGATCCCTATGGGACTTGTGTGTTGTGGTACCTTTGTTGAATTATAAAGACTTTCACTGACAATTTAATCACTCTGTTTATTGCCAGAATGTATGTCCATTATCATACTCCAACCATTAAAAGTATAAAGAATAAACCAATTAAAATCGGAACTAGATGGATAAGCCTTGTGGGATTCAGATAGGTCCTAGTTTTGGGCATGCTTTGGTTTCATGACGATAAGGGCCCTAATAGGTTAGAATTCGGGTCCTTACAGGTTTGGTAGTGAAGCATGGTTTTGGAGATATGATTTATTATATGCTAACCTGTTTTGTTGGTTTTATGTTTGTAGGAAGGAACATGCGCACACACCCACAAACTTAGGGGCTAATACTGAAAATAATCTGATGTTAAAAAACTGGTTTGAAATATTGGAATGATATGTTTGATTTATTGTGTGTTTAAATGTGTTTTTATGCATTGTATGATTTGATGTATGTTCCTGTGTTCTAGAAAGTGTTTGCTGTGTTTTCTTTGCTAATACCGAATGTTTATGTGTGCATTTTCATGATAAGTTTGATTCGTACCCGACACTAGTTCAATGTCGAATTCAACTTCCCTTGCAAGTGGCAAATCGGCTATGTCTTCTAAAAACACATTCGAAAATCCACAAACCACTGGAACAAAATCCAGATGTGATACCCCGAATTTTGAATACAAAAAGTCCAGAAGCCAGTGCAGATAAAATGACCATTTTTTCCTGAAGAAATGGATATGTGATGGCTGAAAATGGTATGGAACATCTTGTAATCATTTCTGATGTCATTTCTCTTTGATTTATTTCCTTAATGGTTCAAACTTACCTTAGGAGACAAAATTCCTAAAATTATGAAAGAATAATTCTAGAATTTAATTCTGATGATTATATTCCTTTATCTAGCCTTTAAATTAACGAAATAAATCCCATAAATATCCTACATAAAGAGTAGCAGGCCACACTTGTCCACGCGCACCAAAAACAAAAAATTCATCAAACATCAAACCCTATTGCTACCAAAATTTCCTTGATCTTCATCCTAGCATAACTCTCTCATTTTTAGTCAGATTTCTACAAATAATAGCTTGTTAGAAAGATCTTTTCATCCTCTATCTAGTTATTATGGTTTGATCAACAGAAGGTTAGTTCTTCCTTGCAAAAATCCTGGTCATAATTTGTCGGTTTTGGTGCAAAAATTGTGTGATTCTTCCTTCATCTAATTTCTGTTGTTGTTTTTTTTCTTCGTATGTTTATTTAGCATCCATTAATGTTGTAAAATCATGAATTCATCCTTTGAATCTTCCTTATACATGAAATCAACATGCCTTACTCTTTCGCCCTATTGTTGTCAATTTTGATTAATTGACTAACCTGTTTGTTTCTTATCGTGTTCCTTTTGATTGTATGTGTTACTAACACCTAATCCTTCTTTGTAATCATGAAATTTCAACCCCTATACCTTGTATGCATGAAATCGCAATTGCTCTATTGCCCTATCCTTAGTGCCAAAATTTGTATGGTTGAATTTTGTTAAGTTCTTGGAAATAACATCACACATCCGAGGGGGAGGCACTTGGGACATCTTATCACTGGTTTCTGATTGGTTTCGTGAGTGGAATTGGTAAGAAAATAAGATATTTATTTGGTTATTGAGTATGCATGCTTAGTGTGGTTTTTTTTTTGCCTTATGATGAGATAGGTGGTTCGGATCCCTATGGGACTTGTGTGTTATGATTTCATTGATTAAATTTAAAGACTTCCGATGATATTTTTATTCACTCCAAATGATACTAGAATACTTGTTGAATGTCATGCTCCAATCTTTAAAAGCATTAAGATAAAACTTGTTAAAAGTGATTCTAAGGGAATAAGCCTTGTGAGAATCAGATAGGTCCTAGGTTGGGTTTATTTGGGTTTCACGGAGGTAAAGATCCTAATAGGATGGAATTCGGGTCCTTACAGGTTTTGTAGTGAAGCATGGTTTAGGGAATATGATTTGCTATATGCTAAGTTGTTTTTGTGTTTGTTGGAAGGAACATGCCACACACATCCACTCATTTATGGGCTAATACCGAAAATAATCAGATGATTAAAAACCTGGTTTGAAATGTTTAGATGTTTAGTGTGAGACCCTGATCCTTCATAGTGTTGATGTCCGGAAACTCCAGGAGCCGATGTAGTTGAAATGATTATTTTTCCCCTGAAAAAATAGATGCGTGATGGCCTAAAATAGTTGCTGCAAGATATTTTCTATTCTAATTCTGGTATTTTTATATTAATTATCCTTAGTTTTATCCCTTATTATCTAAGGTATTAGATAATTCTTCCTTTTAAATAGAATATCTCTTTTAATAGAATTATCTTTTTAATAGGATTATCTTTTAAGCATTATTCTAATTTATCTATGTTTAAAACTAGGAAAATTAAACCTCCTTAAGAACGTATAAAAGAGTGGGCAGTCTATTCTACTTAAACATACCAAAACCCACCTAGAAATTTCGAAATTTATCCTCTTCCTCTCAATTTCCAATTTTTGTCTAACCCTAGTTAAAATTCCTTGATCTTCATCTTCGCATAATTCTCTCATCCTTTGTTTGATTTCTACAAATAATAGCTTGTTAATCAGCTCTTTCCATCCACTATCCAGCTATCTTGGGTTGGTCATTAGAAGGTTGGTTCTTCCTTGTCCAAATTCACGTTGTAATTCATCTGTTTTTGTGCTAAGATTGTGTGATTCTTCCTTCAATTAATTTCTGTTGTTAATCCTTTTGTTCGTATGATTATTTTGCATCCATTCTTGTTGTAAAATCTTGAATTCATCATATGAATCTTCTCTATACAAGAAATTAGCATTCCTTATTCCTAACCCTATATTAGCCAAATTTGATCAATTAACTTGTCTATTGGTATCAAATCTTGTTCTTTTTAATCGTTTGATTAACTAGCACCTATTTCTTTGAATAACTAGCAGCTATTTCTTTGATTAACTAGCACCTATTTCTTCCATATTCACATGAAATCTCAGGTTCTTTTTATGTGTATGTTGAAATCGAACGTTGCTCTATAAACCTTAGGCCATCACATCACACATTCAGGGGGAAGATATTGCTGCATCTGGATCGCTAGATTTTGGTAGGTTAATTGGTAAGGATTCCCAATGCCTTTGGTTTCTAATTAAGTAATCTTGTGGCTTAATATTGTGTGATTTTTGCCTTGTGATTGTTTAGGAGATTCAGATCTTATTGAAAAGGCAAAGGATTGTATCTGATTCAGACACGTGAGAGGTAATATCTATGCCTCATCAGATTTTTGGTTACCCTATTGTTTGATTGTTTGAATATGATTGAATTCGACTGTCTATCTTGGTTATATACTTGTGAAATGTGTGATTATGGTGATAAGGAATCTCAGAAATTAATAAGGCAATAGGTTGCTTAATTCGGTTATGACTTTGAGAATTGATCGATGATTTGTAATGTGATTTGATTGAGGATCTTTTGCCATGATTTGTGTATGCGTGTACTCTGTGTGTATGCGTGTACTATGTGTGTATGCGTATATGTGCCATGTTTGTGCTTTGTTTGAAGGATCCTTTTGTCGCTGGCCATGCGAGGTAAGTATTGTTGCTCCTAGGGAGAGGGGAGATGCTTACCGAACTGGGAGGTTTATGGGTTGTTATTCCCAGCAAGAGCTCACTGGCTGGATGCCTTATAGGTCGGTTCAAGTCCGGACGTCAAGAAGTCTTGTAGGCCAGTTCGAGTCTGGATGTTAGGATGTCCTGTTTAAGAGTGACAGGATGACTTTTATGCGCTGCTACAAGAGTGCTCTTAGGTCATTTCGAGTCTGGATGTCGGAGACAACTAAAAGGCTTGTTGTAATATTGATTGTCTAACCGTTTACCCTTTTTGCAGCACAGCCTTGGACAACGTGGGCAGATGGGGACAACATAGCCTTGAAAATCAGATTATGTATAGGCTACCTGTGTGCTTCTAAATAAGAAGTATTTTCAGTCTTTCCCCTTCTTTTCTTCCAAATTCGGCCTTCCCTCATATTGTGAGTGCTTGTGATGATTTCAGTCCCTAATATGTGTGTTTGATGCTTGCGGTTTTAATTTGATATCTTAGCTAGTTTTAGGTGTTGATCTTTTGTTTATTAGGAGATATTTGATTGGGAATCCCTAGGACTTATGATGTTGTGACCCTACTGAGATTCTTGTAATCTCATCGCTTCTTTTCTCCCCCTTTTCAGGCTTAGGTGTGTATTTTTTGCTGGTACCAAAGGTGTGAGATCAAGGCTACACAGCTGGATGAATTTGCACCACTTTTCTATTGAATGCGCATGCCATGTCTTTGAACTTTTGTGGATTTGCATTCTAACTTTTCAATCCCTTATCCTCTTCCTTGTTGCTTCTGAAATATGCATAATACTATTGGTTGATGTTTTGAGATTCCTATGGGACTTGTGTGTTATGTTTCCACTTGTTTTCAGTATTAATATAAGTCTTCCTCTGATGTTTTCTTTCACTCCGTATAAGCCAGAATTTCATTAATGTATAAACATGCTCCAACCTTTAAATAGCATATAAATCAACCAATAAAATTAACAATTAGGTGACTTGAGCCTTGTGGGATTTAAATAAGACCTTGCGAGGGCTTATTTGGCTTTCACGGTGGTAAAGGTCCTAATAGGTTGGGTTTGGGTCCTTACATTTTGTTTGATGTGTGTGTTTTATTGCCTCATATGATTTGATGTATTCTCTTTGCATTTCCGAGTGTCCCTATGTCATTTCTATGTTACCGAATGTATATGCATGTGTTTGCTGTCTGTTGATGTGTGCTACCGAGTGTGATTTTCATGAATATATGTATTGCCAAGTGCATGGGATGTGGTTTTGAATGATTATCGAGTATGGTTTGTGTGAAAGTATGCTTTCCAAATGCTTGAATGATTATTGTCGAGTGTTTGTGTGTGTTACTGTGATTGCCGAGTGTGCATGTGATTTCCGAAACTTGTATATCTGTGTGCATGTGTGTTTTGTTTTCCAGCATATGCATATCGCCTGGTGTATGCCTCTCCACTAGGTACCACTTCTTTCTTAGTATTCGTACTATTGGTTATGTGTTGAGTAACAATTGTGTGTTCGTATAGTATGGCAAGGCCGAGTGTACAAAGGCATTGACGGGGTAGGTATGGGGTTCAGGCTGAACAGCAACCTGTTGAGCAAGAGGAGCTGAATGCATAAATTGAGTAAGGAGGGCAAGCTAAGCCTGAGAACCAAACTGAGGCACCAGCCATTAATCCTGTGATGGCATAAATTCTAAATGTGTTGCAAGGGATCGCTGCGAACCAACAACATATGGAGGCACAATTTCAGAATGCTCCTGCACCCGCACCTAAGAAAGATCCTGTTCCTCTACTTGAACCCGTGCAGCTGGCTCATCCTAAGGAAGTCGAGAGACTCCCAGTCATGGTTATGAAGTTGCTAAAGGAAGCTCGTCAATTGGGATGTAAAGATTTCAGCGGTTCAGCTGGTGCCGCTGGGGCTCGTGAATGGATGGACACTTTATGGCGTGCCTCCATATTTTTGTGTATCTCTGACATTGAAAAGGTTGCTATTGCTACTTTCCTACTTGAGAGAGAATCCCTCGCATGGTGGATAGCCTTGAGTTTTCAATTCGGAGATCATTTTCTTATATGGCAGGAATTTCGGTATTAGTTCGACGAGAGGTTCTATACGAGATTCCATAAAAGCAAGCAGCGACAAGCTTTCTACAAGCTTGAACAGGGCATCTGTTTGGTGCTAGAATACGAGAAGGCATTAAGGGAGTTGTGCCGATTTGAAATTGAGGAGGATCGTTCACTGTAGCAGCTCGCGAGATGATTTCAGGATGGGCTAATTACCGAGCTCAAAACCATCGTTGGTACGACACCAGCGCAGAATTTGCAAGAATTAGTCGCTGTCGCGACTGAAACCGAGAAGATCGTGCAGACTAGGAAGCCGTCTGCAGCAACCAGTGGTGGATCCTTCGGGTGAGATTCATAGTTCAATCGGCATACGAGAGCCTACCCTTTAAGATCCTATCATCCAAAAAACAATGTCAATGGAGGTAACAACAAGATAAACTTTTCTGGTCTGAATTCCAATGGATCTAAATAGAATTCTCAGCAACGTCGATGTCTCAACTGTGGCAAGATGGGACATATTAGGAGGGAATGTCTGAAACCAAAACGTATCACATGCGCACCACATGCCAATTGAGTTGGGTATGGCAATCCCGCCAAACCACCAACATGTGCGCCAGGAGGACCACCCAATGAATCCACAAGTGAGGCGCAACCCAAACCAACTAGGCTATTCACCCGAACTAATGCTGAAGCAAGCCCTGATGTGGTGACAAATTTGTGATAGTTTACATCGACGACATTCTGATTTAATCAAAATCGGAAGAAGAACATGCTGAGAACTTGTAGATTGTGCTGAATATTGTGAGGGATCGATAGTTGTTCGTACAGTGCTCCAAATGCAAATTCTGGTTACGCGAAGTTGGTTTCTTTGAACATATTGTTTCCGCTCAAGGTGTGTTAGTTGATCCAAAGAAGGTTGAAGCCGTAGTTGCTATGGAATCCCCGCGAACTGTGTTCAAAGTTTGTAGTTTCCTTGGTTTTGCTGGATACTACCGTTGCTTTGTGGAAAAATTTTCATCGCTTGCTGGACCATTTATGAAGTTGACACACAAAGGAGAGCCATTCATGTGGAACAAGAAATTCCAGCGAAGTTTAAAAAAATTGAAAAGCTGATTGGTTTCCGCACCAATCTTGACCTTACTAGTCGATGGGAAAGAGTACGTAGTGTACAGCGATACAACAAAATCTGGACTAGGATGCGTATTGATGCAAGATAGGAAAGTCGTTGCCTATGCTTCATGATAGTTGCGACCACATGAAAACGATTTTCCTACGCACAATTTGGAGCTTGCAGCCAAGGTGTTTGCATTGAAAATATGGCGCCACTATCTATATGACGAGATGTGCCAAATCTTCACCAATCATAAAAACATGAAGTATCTCTTTACGCAGAAAGAATTGAACAGGAGACAACGAAAATGGGTGGAGCTGATCAAGGACTACTATCTGATCATCGAATATCATCTTGGAAAAGCAAATGTTGTCAATTGTAACGACCCCAATTTCTACCTATTAATATTTTCTCCGATTAAGGTCATTACCATCGTGAAACCCAAACAAGCCCAAAGACACCTAGGACCTATCTGAATCCCACCAGGCTTACTCACTAAGTTTTTGACTTTTAGCATGTTTTTTCTATATGTTTAATAATAGTTGGAGCATGATATGGACAATCATTCTGGTATCATACGGAGTGAGTAAAAACATAAACGGAAGTCTTTAAATTAAATCACTAGATTCATAAGACACAAGTCCCGTAAGGATCCAAATAACTAACAGGAATTCCTCCAACATAGTCGAAAATAACAGGCAAAGGAGGAATCTTAAGATAAACCAGAAAGTAGTCAAATTTTTATTCAAGTTATATGCGCAAGTAATCAAGGAACAGGTGTGCAAAAGTGATATGATATCGCCCCGCCGTACAGCCTTGAGCTCACACATTGATACCACGAACAGTGAATGTACCTAAGCCTGAAAAAAATGGTGAAAACAACGGAATGAGATTACAAGAATCTCAGTAGGGTCACAACATTATAAGATTTGCAGAAACCATAAATACAAATCTCCTGAACATCTGATCATTTCTACGTAACTAAAAGGACTCATGCAATTCAAAGATTCAATTAAAAAGGGTAGTGCCGAATCTAAGGCTGAGGGGGACTACAAATATTTCCGAAAAGTATCAGAAGTACACAGGCAGGTAGAACTCATCAGATTGTTCTCGGCAACGGAGAAGAAAATGCCATCCCCTTCCACTTGTGTTGTCAAAGGCTTACTGCACGGAAAAGGATCCTGACACACAAACACTTATAAGCACACACAGGTAAGCACAAAGCACAAAACCACAACAGGGTATTCTCCATTCTGTTAGATCCCATTCAGCATGTTCAATACATATCACACATGCAAGCTAGGCACTCCTAACCTACCTTAAGGGAGTCAATATAGCCTAGAAATTCCTCAATTCAATCTGCAACTCAAGCATCCATTATTTAATATGAATGCGCATACAGTTTCACAATCATAGTTATCGAAATCAATTAAGCAAACAACGAGGTCTCTGGACAAACCGATGAGGCATAGATCCTACCTCTCTTGTCTCTAAACAAGAGGCTATTCCTTTTCCCTTACTAGATACTTCCGAACCACCTAAGACATCATTAGGCAAAGATAAAAAAAAACAAACTAAGCGTGCATATGCAATAACCAAGTAAATATCCTATTTCCTTACTAATTCCACTCACCAAACCTATCAGAAACTAGTGATCAGATTCCGCAGGTGCCTCGCCCTTTGATGTGTGATATGATAGCCAAAAACTTAACGATTCAACCTTATTTAACATCCCAATTAACTATGCAAAGTTCGGCACTAAAATTTCGGCACAAGACAATTTTTGACTTCATGCATTCAAGGGATGAAATTATAATAGGTAACAACATCAGAGATCAATCAATGGCAGAATTATACAAATCTTAAAACCTATTTCCGCCGCCGATTTTCAACTTACCTTTTGACATAGAAATACAAACTTACAAACAACAAAAATAAATTTATTTGGAAAGAGGATGAAGAGAGCTTTCAAACAAGCTATTATTTTCAGGAATCCAACAAACGATGAAACAGTTATGCTACATTGAACTTCAAGAAGATTTTGGCAATTCTGCCGAATTTCGACTTATCTTACGAGAAACAAATACTAACCTCCTGAAAAAAAGACAAAGATGATTGGAAAGAGGATGAAGAGAGATTTACAACAAGCTATTATTTTCAGGAATCTAAAAAATGATGAGAGAGTTATGCTGGTTTAAAGCTTTAGCGAATTTTGGCAGATATAGGGAGGTGTAAGGATTTTAAGCTATACGAGTTTTGTATGTTTTCTATGAATAATTTTTGTGGGGTTGGTTTTCTATTTATAATGAATGGGTATGGAATTAAGATTACTACTTTAAAGGCTTTATTAAAGTAAGATAACTACCAGATTTAAATTTTGTAATTATTCCTTTTTAATTTTAGGGATTTTAATTCCTAAGGTGATTATCAACAAATTAAGAACCAAATTAAAGGGAATTAATACCAGAAATAGTTACCAAACATTCCTTACCAATTTAAGCCATCACACATCATTTTCTTCAGAGGAAAAATGGTCTTATCACCTGCACTGGTTTTTGGACTTCTAGGACTCAAAATTTGAGGTCTCATAAAAATATCAGCGAAAGTCTTTAAATTTAATCAATGAATCCACAACACACAAGCCCCATAGGGATCCAAATATCCAGCAAGTAAACCTCCAACATAATTCGAAAACAACAAGCAAAGCAGGAATCTAGAAAAACCAGACAATAGTCCAATAAATGATCATGTTATATGCACAACAACTGAGACAAATATACAAATGTGATGCAATATCTCCCCGCCGTCCAGGCTTGATTCTCAAACACTGGTACCACAAACAATGAATGTACCAAAACCTGAAAAAAATGGTGAAAACAACATAATGAGATTACAAGAATCTCAGTATGGGTCACAACATCATAAGATCTACAAAAATCTTAAACAAACATCTCCCAAATAACATCAGATTGTCCCTACTCATCTAAAGGTATCACACAATTTAAGAATCAATCCAAGGTTAGGGTCGAATCTAATGCTAAGGGTGGACTGCAAACACTTCCGAAACTGAGAAGTACATAGACACGTAAATCATCAATCAATCTTATCAATAGAAAAGGCCATCCCCTTCCACCTGTGTTGTCCAAAGCTTCACTGCACAAAGGGTAAAAGGGTTAACACACAAACTAATCACCAAGCATATTCATCCTGCCACACAAGGAAAAGGCATTCAAGCCACACAAGGACAAAGTCATCAAGACCACACAAGGATAATGCCATCCAAACCACACAAGGATAAGGGCATCTTGCCACACAAGGACAAGGCTTCTAGCCACACAAGGACAAGGCTTCTAACCACACAAGGACAAGGCATCCAGCGAGCTCTTATTGCGGATTGCCACCCATATGAGTCCCATACCAGTAAGAACCTCTCCTCTCTCAAGGAGAATCAGCATTTACCCTGAATGGAAACTGAAAAAAAGGATTCTGACACACAAACACGTACAAGAACACATAGGCAAGCACAAAGCACAATACCACAACAAGGTATTCTCAATCATGTCAGAACACAATCAGCATGTTCAATACACACAACACATGCAATTTAGGCACACATAACCTATCTCAAGGGTTCGATGTAGCCTAGGTAATCTTCAAATCAGTCCGTAACTCATGCATACACTACCTCACACATATGTGCATACATTAACACAAACACAGGTACCGAATTCAACAAGCAAACAAAAGGATCAATGGAGAAACCATTGAGGCATATATCCTACCTCTCCTGTCTCTGAACAAAACGCTATTCCCTTGCCTTTATTCAAGGATTTTGAACCACCTATAACATCATAAGGCAAAGAAAAAACCAAACTAAGCATGCATACTCAATAACCAATTGAATACCCTATTTCCTTACCAATTCCATGCACAAAACCGATCTGAAACCATTGATCATATACCGAAGGTGCCTCCTCTTTGGATGTGTGATGTGATAGCCAAGAATATAACAAGATTCAACCTGAATTACCATGCCAATTAACTATGCAAATTTCAGCACTAAGAATAGGGCACAAGACAAATTACGATTTCATGCATACAAGGTGTAAGGGTTACGATTTCATGTTAACAAGGAAGGATTAGGTGTTTATAACATGTACAACCAAAAGAAATAAGATCAAAATCCAATAAGTTAATCAATTGATCAAGGTAGGCATAAATAGGGAAAAGTTTGAGCATACTGATTTTATGAATAGGGAAGATAAAAAGGATGAATTCATGACTTTACACCATGAATGGATACTAAACAATCATATGAACAAGAGAACAACAACAGAAATTAATCGAAGGCAGGATCACACAATTTTGAAACCTAATCCCGCCGAATTATGACCTAAATTATGACAAAGAAAAATTAACCTCCAGACAAAATAGTCTATATGGTTTGATAGAGAACGGAAAGAGCTTTCCAATAAGCTATTATTTGCAAGATTTTGATAAACAATGAAAGAGTTATGCTATTTTGAAGTTCAAACAAACTTTGGCAATTCCGCCGAATTACGACTTAACTTTTGACAAAAAAAACTAACCTTTAAACAAAAAAACTAAGATGATTGGAAAGAGAAAGGAAAAATCTTTCCAGAAACCTATTATTTGCAAGAATCCAACGAAGGATGATAGAGTTATGGTTGTTTGAAGTTCAAGAATATTCGGTAGAAATAGGGAGGTATAGGGTTCTAGGTTTGATGAATTTTGTGTATTTTCTGTATAAATTTTAAGTATGGCCGGTTTTCCCTTTATATAGGGTGGTTATGAGACTAATTTTCCTAATTTAAAAGCTTGATTAAAGTAAAATAACTATCAGAATCAAATTCTGTAATTATTCTTCCTTAATTTTAAAAGTTTTATTTTCTAAATAATTATCAACCAATAAAGATTCAAATCAAAGGGAATTAAAACTAGAAATAATTAGTGGACATTCCTTACAAATTTCGATCATCGCACATCCTCTTCTTCAGAGGCAAAATGGTATTTTCACCTGCACTGGCTTCTGGATTTTTATGACTCAAAAATTCGGGATCTCACATCAGGTATGCAAATATGATTCGATATCGCCCCGCCATGCAGCCTTCATCTCACATACTGGTACAACGAACAGCGAATACACCTAAGCCTGAAAAATGCTGAAATCAACGGGATGAGATTACAAGAATTTCAGTAGGGTCACAACATCATAAGATCTACAGGAATCTTAAGCAAACATCGCCCAAACAACATTAGATCATCCTTATACTTCTAAGGGAATTCACGCAATCCATTCAAACAATTCAAAGACGTAGGATCGAAACTAAGGTTGAGAGTGGACTACAAATACTTCCAAAAATCAAAAGTACACAGGTAGGAAAAACTTATCAATCATCTTGGCAATAGGAAAAGTCATCCCCTTCCACTTGTGTTGTCCAAGGCTTTGCTTCACAAAAGATAAAGGTTAGCACACAAACTAATCAGCAAGCCTACCCATCTTGCCACACAAGGACAAGTGTAGGGACCAAAACCCAACCTATTAGGACCCTTACCACCGTGAAACCCAAATAAGCCCTCGCAAGATCCTATTTGAATCCCACAAGGCTCAAGTCACCTAATTGTTAATTTTATTGGTTGATTTATATTCTATTTAAAGGTTGAAGCATATTTATACATTAATGAATTTCTGGTTTATTCAGGGTGAAAGAAAACAACAGCAGAAAACTTATATTAATAATCAAAACAAGTGGAAACATAACACACAAGTCCTGTAGGAATCTCAAAACATCAACCAATAGTAACATGTATATTTCGGAAGCAAAAAGAGAAAGAGGGATTGGAAAGCTAGAGTGAAAATCCACACAAGTTCAAAGACATGGCATGCACTTTCAATAGAAAAAGGGTGCAAATTCATCCAGCCGTGCAGCCTTGATCTCACACCTTTGGTACCAGCAACAAAGCACACACCTAAGCCTACAAAGGGGGAGAAAAGAAGGGATGATATTACACGAATCTCAGTAGGGTCACAGCATCATAGTGCTAGGAATTCCCAATAAAACATCTCCCAATAGCCACAAGATCAACACTTAAAACTAGCTAAGACATCTAATTAAAACCTCAAGTATCAAACACTCATATTAGGGGCTGAAATCATCACAAGCACACACAATATGAGTGTAGGCCAAATTCGGTAGAAAACAAAGTGAAAGACTGAAAACATTTCTTTTTCAGAAGCACATAGGTAGCTTATACATAATCTAATTTTCGAAACCAAGGTTTGTCCCCATCTTCCCATATTTTCCAAGGTTATGCTGCAAAAAAGGTAAAACGGTTAGACAATCAATATTACTGCAAGTCTTTTAGTTCTCTCTGACATCCAGACTTGAACTGGCCTAAGAGCACTCTTGCAGCAGCATATACAAGTCATCCTGTCACTCTCCTACAGGGCATCCTAACGTCCAGACTTAAACTGGCCTGTAGGGCATCTTGACATCCAGACTCGAACTGGCCTACAAGGCTTCCTGATGTCCGAACTTGAACCGGCTTACAAGGCATCCAACGAGCTTTTGCTAGGAATAACAACCCATAAACCTCCCGATTTGGTAAGCATCTCCCCTCTCCTTAAGAGAAACAATACTTACCTTGCATGACCAGCGACAAAAGGATCCTTCAAACAAAGCACAAATAGGGCACATACATGCATACACACACAATACACGCATACACAAATCACAACAAAGGATCCTCAATCAAATAACAATACAATTCAAAGATCAATCCTCAAAGTCATAATCGAATCAGGCAACCTATTGCCCTATTAACTTCCAAGATTCCCTATCATCATAATCACAAATTCCATAAGCATATAACCAACATAAGAAATCAAATTCAATCATATTGAAACAATCAAACAATAGGGTAACCAAAGGAACTGATGAGGCATAGATCCGACCTCTCACATGTCTGAATTAGATGCAATCCTTTTGTTTTTCAATAAGATCAGAATCTCTTAAACAATTACAAGAAAAAGACCATACAATACTAAGCCACAAGATTACTTAATTAAAAACCAAAAGCATTGGGAATCCTTACTAATTAACCCACCAAAATCCAGCGATCCAGATGTAGCAATATTTTTCCCCTATGTCACGACCTAGCCCACGGACTCTCGACCCAGGGGGCCCGGACGTGTATATGCGCGTCATGGATCATAACTGCAATGCTCGGTTGAGCTTATAACCACATGGCCCAAAAAATGCAACTTATTACAAATGATACCTTCACACAACACATATAATAAGTCCAAGACCTCCCCTTCTCCTTTCCGATGTGGGATTGGGTAACCTGACCTCTCCTACGGGTTGGGTCTCACAATCTTTCCTCCTTATAGACCTCGTGTCCTCTCAAAAGGAGCCAAACGTAATTGACTTGCGCCCAAATTCACGAGCCCAGCGGGCCCAGACGTGTATGTGCGAGTGATGGATCATAACTGCAACGCTCGGTTGGGTTTATAACCACATGGCCCAAAAGATGTATTTTGTTACAAATGATACCATCACACAACACATATAAGCCCAAGACCTCCCCCGCTCCTTTTCGATGTAGGATTGGGTAACCTAACCCCCCCTACAGGTTGGGTCTCACAATCTCCCCTCCTTATAGACCTCGTGTCCTCACGAGACGAGCCAAACGTAACTGACTTGGGCCCAAACTCACAAGCCCAAACTTGAACACACAAAACGGCCCAAGCCCACCCGGAAGAGGGAACTAGATCGGCTTCGCGTGATAGATCACAACTGCAACGCTCGATTGGGCTTATAACCACATGACCCAAAAGATACATCTTGTTACAAATGATACCATCACACAACATATATATACGTGTTTTGCACCCTTCCATACGATATGAGTTTTCATCTTTTTAGACATTTTTGCTTTTGTGGCTGAATGCTTTGAATATTCTTTTGAGATGTTTGGCACCTGATTTATAAGATGGAAATGGCTAAATGCATGCATGGAATATTTGATGAGTTTTTAGATTTAATAACCCATGCGTGAGTATCGATTGGAATTGACGGTGAATACTTGATCAAGTTAGGTAAGTATATGGAGTCCTTACAGAGAGGACAGTTGCTTACCTTGGAGAGGTATGGTTGGATATATGTATGTATGTGGAGTGCTGTGCGCACGATGAAGGGAAAGTGGAAAGGCCTTATAAATGCTTCATATATATCTTACGACGTTATATACGTGTGCACAAAATTGAATGTGATAGTTTGTGTTTCTCCATTCAATTTTGGACAATGCTGATGGTGGGGTTTTGTTTATATATATGCTACAACTGAAAACCATCAGTAGACTTTTAGGCAACCCTTTAGCGGGGGTTACATGAAAGTGGTTTGTGTCCACCCCGTTATGTTTTGGGCATAGTAGCCAAGTATCAAGCTGTTTTCACTTCTTTATGCATTTTGGTGTGTGCACTTATGATGACTACATTGAAGAGTATGGATTGTACTGGTTTGAATAAATGGTTGATACTATGTTTTGGTTTTGTCTCCATTCCACCGTTTATGCTTATGACGCAGTAACTTCCACTGAGGTCCTTGATCTCACTCCCCCTCTCTATTGTTTTGTTTCAGGAGTAAGTTGTGAGAATTAGCTGTGCAACTTCGAGGTTACTATCCCGGTATTGGTCGTAGGGCTGGACAAATGCACATACACATTTTGGACTCAGCATCTTTCACATCTTCTTGTATATTTACATACTTGTGTATTTGACTGGTACATATGTGTACAACTCATGCTTGCATATTCTGATGTTTTGATATATACGAAGTAGTGTTGTTGTGAATTTCTGGGACTCTGTGAGTGTGGACTCACGGTGTTGTATATTTGAGGTCGTAAGGCCCGTTGTATGTGATCTGATATTTTCGCTGCATGTGTTTGTTACTCCGTTGTTTGTAATTGTGCTGAATACCAATTGATGCATGCCATGTTTTAAACAAAAAGATTCAATGTTGAGTATTTCTACAAATTCAGATGTTGTGTTTGTCGAATAAGCCTTGTGTAGTTCCGCTTGGTCCACTAGTTGGGACAATCGGAGCTGCACGGCGGTGAGGCTCCCGATTACCGGGAACAGGTCCTCACAGTTGCAATTTCATGTTAACAAGGAAGGATTAGGTGTTTATAGCATGTACAACAAAAAGAAACAAGATCAAAATCCAATAGGTTAATCAATTGATCAAGATAGGCATCAATAGGGCAAAGGTAAGGCATACTAATTTCATGAAAAGGTAATATTCAAAGCATGAATTCACGATTTTACACCATGAATGGATGCTAAACAACCATACAAGCAAGAGGAACAACAACAAAAATCAATTGAAGACAGAATCACACAATTTTGAAACCTAATCCTACCAAATTATGACCTAAATTATGATAAAGAAAAACTAACCTCCATATGAGAAACCTAAAATGGATGGATATAGAATTGAAAAAATTTTCCAACAAGCTATTATTTACAAGAATCTGACAAACGATGATAGAGTTATGCTATTTTGAAGTTCAAGCAGATTTTGGCAACTCTGCCGAATTACGACTTAACTTTTGACAATGAAAAACTAAGCTTAAAAAAAATATCAAAGATGGTTGAAATGAGGACAGAAAGAGCTTTCATGCAAGCTATTATTTGTAAGAATCCAGCAAATGATGTGAGAGTTATTGTTTTTTGAAGTTTAAGCAGGTTTCGACAGAAATAGAGAGGTGTTGGGTTTTAGGTTTGACGAATTTTATATTTTTTCTATGTAAGGTTTAAGTGTGGCCGACTTCCTCTTTATATAGGGTGGTTATGAGATTAATTTTCCTACTTTAAAAGATATATTAAAGTTAGATAATTATCAGAATTAAATTCTGGAATTATTCTCTTTTAATTTTAGGAATTTTATTTTCTAAGATAATTATCAACTAGTAAAGACTCAATTGAAAGGAAATTAAAACCGTAAATAATTATTGGACATTCCTTACCAATTTCGGCCATCACACATCCTCTTTATCAGGGGAAAAATGATTTTTTCACCTGCATTGGCTTCTGGACTTTTAGGACTCAAAATTCGGGATCTCACATCCTCCCCTCCTTATAAGAATTTCGTCCTCAAAATTTCTGCACAAGTACCTAAGCAAGCAAGTAAGAAAATTTTTCTTGCATAGATTCCTCATTCTCCCAAGACTATTCCTCGATTTGGCCATTACGCTAAACAACTCGTACCATGGGCACGTTTCGACTGCGAAGCTGAAAAACTGACCGATCTAATATGGCAACTGGTTGTACAGGATAGGATAGATCTTCAGCAATTTCGATTGGTGGTTCTTCAAGCACATAAGTAGGGTCTCGCACATACTTTCTTAACTTCGATACATAAAACATGTTGTCAATTCTCTCCATACTCGGAGGTAAGGCAAGTTGGTATGCAACAGGGCCGATCCTCTCGACAATTTCATATAGACTAATGTAATGAGGTGCTAATTTACCTCGCTGCTGAAAACGAAGGACGTCTTTCCACAGGAAGACTTTCAAAAACACTTTTTCACCTACCGTAAATTCCAGCTCCCTTCGTCGATTATCGGCGTAGTTTTTCTGCTGATCCTTGGCTGTCTTTAGCCATTTTCGAATCAAGTTCAACTGCTCTGTTGCATGATCAACCAATTGCAGATTGTCTAAGCATCTTTCGCCTACTTCATTCCAGAAAATGGGAGTTCTGTAACATCTCCCATATAGTGCTTCATAAGGTGCCATACCGATGCTTGCATGAAAATTATTATTGTAAACAAATTCCGCCAATGGTAGGCTTCACTCCCAACTGGTATGCTGCTCCAGTACACTCACATGTAGCATGTCTTCGAGTGTTTGAATCTTCCTCTCTTATTGACCATCGGTCTGAGGATGAAATCCTGTACTGAAATTCAATTTTGAACCTAGCGCATTCTGGAATTTCTCCAAAAATCATGATGTGAAATGAGGGTCACGATCTGAAACAATGGAAACTGACACTCCATGAAATCGAACAATCTTGTCCAAGTAACGAACAACCAATTTCTCTGGTGTATCCGTCACACGTACAGGAAGGAAGTGTACAGATTTCGTCAATCAATCTACAATCACCCAAATGACATCGTATCCTCGATGCATTCTGGGCAAACCGGTCACAAAATCCATCATGACATTCTCTCACTTCCATTTTGGAATTGGAAGTGACTGTAGTAAACAAGCAGGTATTTGATGCTCGATCTTTACTTGTTGACATATGAGGCATCGAGCAATGAACTCAGCAATGTGACGCTTCATGTTCGGCCACCAATATTGCTCCTATAAATCTCAGTACATCTTTGTGCCACAAGGATGGAAAGTGAACTTCGAGCTATGCACCTCAGATAAAATAAGATTACAAATATCAACATCTTGTGGAACACATACCCGGTTTCTGAAGACAAAAACTCCAACATCTCATACTCTGAAATTGCACGTTATGGCATCAACACCATCAGATAATTATTTCCGAATTTCAACCAATTTTGGATCCTCTAATTGCTGATTCTGGATCTCTTTAATCAAGGTAGGCATGACTTCGATTCGTGAAAATAATAAACTAGAAAAATCAGTGCCAAGATGCACACAGTTAGCTTTCAAATCCAGCAACATTAGCATGTATTGGGTGCGCATCTAAGACAAAACCGATTGAGAAGAAGAACGAAATTTTCGGCTCAAGGCATCAGCAACTACATTCTCCTTTTGAGGATGATATTCAATGATCAAATTGTAATCTTTAATCAGCTCCACCCATCTTTTTTGTCTCATGTTCAACTCCTTTTGCGTGAGGAGGTATTTCAAGCTTTTGTGGTCAATGAAGATTCGGCAAGTCTCGCTGTATAGGTAATGTCACCATATTTTCAATGCAAACACCACTGCTGAAAAATCCAAATCAAGCGTAGGATAATTGATTTCTTGCAGTCACAACTATCGGGAAGAATAGGCAATGACTTTCCCATCGTGCATTAATACGCATCCAAGTCCATAATTCGACGCATCGCTCTACACCACAGACTCCTTTCTACCAATAGGTAAGGTAAGGATAGGTGTGGAAACTAACCAATTTTTCAATTCTTCAAAATTTTGCTGGCATCTCTCATTTCATATGAACGGCTCGTCCTTGGGAATTAGTTTCGTCAGTGGTCTAGCAAACGATGAAAAATTCTCCACTAATCGACGGTAGTATCTGGCTAAACCAAGGAAATACGAACTTCTAATACATTTCTTGGGAGTTCCCAAGCAACTACGGCTTCAATTTTCTTTGGATCAACAAGGAAACCCTGGGTGGAAACAATATGATTAACGACACCAACTTTGCGTAACCAGAATTTGCATTTGGAGTGTTTTGCGAACAACCACCGATCCTTCAAAATCTTCAGCACAATTCGCAACTGCTCAGCATGCTTCTCTTCTGATTTTGAAAAATCATAACGTCGTCGATGAAGACGATCACAAATTTGTCCAGAAATTCATGGAACACACGATTCATCAAGTCTAAGAGCACAACTGGTGCGTTGGTCAAACCTTGTGGCATAACTAGAAATTCGTAGTGGCCGTATCCGATCTGAACGCGGTCTTTGAAATATCAACATCACGAACTCTTAATTGATGGTATCCAGATTTGAGAACAATCTTGGAGAATACTACTGCACTTTGGAGCTGGTCAAACAAGTCGTCGATGCGCGGCAAAGGGTACTTGTTCTTCAGGGTCACACGATTCAGCTGTCGATAGTCGATGCATAGTTACAATGAACCATCTTTCTTCTTCAGAAACAAGACAAGTGCTCCCCATGGTGACACACTGGGTTGAATGAAACCACGATCCAACAAATCTTCCAATTGCATCTTTAGTTCCTTCATTTCTATAGGAGCCATACAATACAGAAGAATGGAAATCGAATTCGTAACAGGCACTAACTCAATGCCGAATTCCACTTCCTTTGTTTGTGGCAAACCGGCTATGTCTTCTGCAAAGACATCTGGAAATTCGTGAACTACTGAAACAAAATCCATATCTGAGGATTTTTTCGAAACATCAAGTACGTGAGCGAGGTACGCAGTACATCCCTTGATGATTAATCACTTTGCATCAAGCCAAGAAATTATACAAGTTGGAACAACTCACCTATCACCTTCAAAGTAGTACTCGGCACCATCAAGAAAAGTGAACCACACACGCTTGGTGAAACACTCTATACGGGCTTGATCTTTTGCCAGACAGTCCATGCCTAAGATAACATTCAGCTTTCGGATTTCCAACGGGATTAGATCCATGATCACCCAAATGGCATCGTATCCTCACTATGACCTAGGCAAACCGGCCACAAAATCCATTGTGACATGCTCCCACTTCCATTCTGGAATTGGAAGTGACTGAAGTAGTTCAGCGGGTCGTTGATGTTCGATCTTTACTTGTTGACATACGAGCCATCGGGCAATGAACTCAACAACATGGAATTTCATGTTTGGCCACCAATACCGATTTCAGAAGACAAGCACTTCATCATCTCGTATTCTGAAATCATGAACTATGGCATCAACACCATCAAAAAGTTGCTTCCGAATTTCAATTAGTTTTGGATCCTCTAATTGATGATTCCGGATTTCTTCAATGAAGGTAGGTGTGACTTTGATTCGTGCCAACAATGAACCAGAATAATCAGTGCCAAGAAGCACACGATTAGTCCTCAAATCCAGCAACATGGGCATGTAATGGGCACGCATATAGGCCAAAACTGATGGGGAAGGAGGATGAAACTTTTGGCTTAAGACATCAGCAACAACATTTTCCTTTCCAGGATGATATTCGATGATCAAATCGTAGTTTTGATCATCGATACCCATCTTCGTTGTCTCATATTCAATTCTTTTTGTGGGAGTAGGTACTTCAAGCTTTTGTGATCGGTGAAGATTAGAGAATCCGAAACTAATTGAAAGACAAAAGCAAACTAAACATGCATACTCAATAACCAATTAAATATCTTATTTCCTCACCAATTCCATTCACCAAACCTATCAGAAATCAATGATCGAATGTCACAGGTGCCTCCCCTTTGGATGTATGATGTGATAGCCAAGAATTTAACAAGATTCAACCTGAATTACCATTCCAATTAACTATGAAAATTTCAGCAATAAGAATAGTGCACAAGACAAATTATGATTTCATGCATACAAGGTGTAAGGGTTGATATTTCATGTTAACAATGAAGAATTAGGTGTCTGTAACATGTACAACCAAAAGAAACAATATCAGAATCCGATAGGTTAATCAATTGATCAAGATAGGCATCAATAGGGCAATGTTAGGGCATACTGATTTTATGAATAAGAAAAATTCAAAGAATGAATTCACCATTTTATGCAATGAATGGATGTTAAACAACCATACGAACAAGAGGAACAACAGAAATCAATCAAAGATAGAATCACACAATTTTGAAACCTAATCCCGCCGAATTACGACTAAAATTATGACAAATAAAAACTAACCTTTAGAATAAAAACCCAATATTTCTAGATAAAGAAAAGAAAGAGCTTTCCAACAAGCTATTATTTGCAAGAATCCAACAAACGATGAAAGAGTTATACTATTTTGAAGTTCAACCAGATTTTGGCAATTCCGCCGAATTACGACTTAACTTTTGAAAAACAAAAATACCTTTAAATATAAAAAAAATCAATATTCTTAGAAAGATAATGTAAATATCTTTCTAGAAGGCTATTATTTGCAAGAATTTGACAAAGGATGAGAGAGTTATGCTTGTTTGAAGTTCAAGCAAATTTCAACAGAAATAGGGAGGTGTAGGGTTCAAAGTTAGATGAATTTTGTGTATTTTCTATGTAAGGTTTAAGTGTGGCTGGCTTCTTCTTTATATAGGGTGCTTATGGGATTAATTTTCTTATTTTAAAGGCTAAATTAAAGTAAGATAATTATCAAAATTAAATTCTGTAATTATCCTCCCTTAATTTAAGGAATTTTATTATCTAAGGTAATTATCAATCAATAAAGATTCCAATCAAAGGGAATTAAAATCAGAAATAACTGCTGGACATTCCTTACCAATTTCGGTCATCACACATCCTCTTCTTCAGGGGAAAAACGGTCTTTTCACCTGCACTATCTTCTGGACTTCTAGGACTTAAAAATTTGGGGTCTTACA
Source organism: Passiflora organensis (assembly GCA_019739055.1). Classification (NCBI taxonomy): domain Eukaryota; kingdom Viridiplantae; phylum Streptophyta; class Magnoliopsida; order Malpighiales; family Passifloraceae; genus Passiflora; species Passiflora organensis. The sequence goes on along the minus strand of JAEPBF010000191.1, from coordinate 529,255 downwards.
TCCTCCCCTTCTTATAAGAATTTCGTCCTCAAAATTTCAGCACAAGTACCTAAGCAAATAGGTAAGGAAATTTTGCATGCATAGATTCCTCAATCTCCCAAGACTGTTCCTTGATTTGGCCATTACGTCAAACAACTCGTACCATAGGCACATTTCGATTGTAAAGCTAACGAACTGACCGATCTAGTATGACAACTGGCTGTACGGGATAGGATAGGTCTTTAGCAACTTCGAATGGTGGTTCTTCTAGCACATGAGTAGGGTCTTGCACATATTCTCTTAACATTACGTGAAACACATTGTGAATGTGAGACCCTGACCCTTCCTAGTTTAGATGTCCAAGAAATCCAGTAGCCGATGCAGTTGAAATGACTATTTTTCCCCTGAAGAGATGGATACGTGATGGCCTAAAATGATTTCTGCCAGATATTTTCTATTTTAACTCTAGTACTTTTATAGTAATTATCCTTAGTTTTATCTCTTATTATCTAAGATATTAGATAATTCTTCCTTTTAAATAGAATATCTCTTTTCATAGATTTATCCTTTTAAATAGAATTATCCATCTGATAAAATTATCCTTTAATTATTTTTTTAAGCTTAAAAGTTCAGATTTATCTCTTAGCTAAACCTCCTTAGACACCTACAAAAACGTGGCCAGCCTATCCCACCTAAACATCCAAAATCCACATAGAAATTTCGTAATTTATCCCCTACAAAAAGTATCCGAAGTACACATGCAGGCAGAACTCATCAGATTGTTCTTGGCAATGAAGAAGAAAAAGTCATCCCCTTCCACCTGTGTTGTCTAAGGCTTACTGCACGAAAGGTAATTGGTTAACACACAAGCTAATCAGCAAGCCTATTCATCTTGCCACACAAGGACAAAACACCCCAAGTTACACAAGGACAAGGGCATCCCAAACCACACAAGGATAAGGGCTTCCCAAACCACACAAGGATAAGGGGTTCCTGCCACACAAGGACAGGGCTTCTGGCCACACAAGGACAAGACATCCAGCGAGCTCTTGCTGAGATTTGCCACCTATACAACTCCCATACCAGTAAGAACCTCCCCTCTCACTAGGACCATCAGCACTTACCCTGAATGGCCACCCGGAAAAGGATCCTGACACACAAATACGTACAAGCATAAAGCACAAAACCACAACAGGGTATTCTGAATTCTGTCTGATCACGTTCAGCATGTTCAATACACATCAAACATGCAAACTAGGCACTCCTAACCTACCTTAATGGATTCGGTATAGCCTAGAAATTCCTCAGTTCAATCCGCAACTCAAGCATGCATTGTTTAATATGAATGCGCATACAGTTTCACAATCATAGGTACCGAAATCAATTAAGCAAACAATGAGGTCTCTGGAGAAACCGATGAGGCATAGATCCTACTTCTCTTGCATCTGAACAAGAAGCTATTGCTTTGCCCTTACTAGATAATTCCAAACCACCTAAGACATCATTAGGCAAAGACAAAAAAAACAAACTAAGCGTGCATATGCAATGACCAAGTAAATATCCTAATTCCTTACCTATTCCACTCACCAAACCTATCAGAAACTAGTGATCAGATGCCGCAGATGTCTCCCCCTTGGACGTGTGATGTGATAGCCAAAAACTTAACAAGAATCAACCTGATTTACCATCCCTAATGATCATACAATTTTCGGCACTAAGAATAGGGCAATAGGGCAAGTTGCGATTTCATGTTAACAAGTTGTAGGAGTTGCGATCTCATGTTAACAAGGAAGGATTAAGGTTTTATAACATGTATAATCAAAAGAAAGAATATCAGAATCCAATAGGTTAATCAATTGATCAAGATAGGCAACAATAAGGTAGTAGGGCAAAGGTAGGGCATACTGATTTCAAGTATAGAAAATATTCAAAGAATGAATTCATGATTGTTCACTATGAATGGGTACTAAACAATCATACGAATAAAGGCAACAACATTAGAGATCAATCAAAGGCAGAATTATACAAATCTTAAAACCTACTTCCGCCGCCGATTTTCAACTCATCTTTTGATGAATAAATACGAGCGTTCAAACAAAAAAAGAAATATTTTTAGAAAGAGGATGAAGAGATATTTCCAACAAGCTATTATTTTCAGGAATCCGACAAATGATGAAAGAGTTATGCTATATTGAATTTCAAGAAGATTTTGGTAGTTCCACAGAAAACCTCTTTCCATCGTCGATGTTCAACTTATCTTTTGACAAAGAAATACGAACTTCCAAACAAAAAACCATATATTTTTGGAAAGAAGATGAAGAGAGATTTCCAACAAGCTATTATTTTCATGAATCCGACAAACGAAGAAAGAGTTATGCTACATTGAATTTGAAGAAAATTTTGGCAGTTCTTCCGCGTTTCGACTTATCTTATAAGAAAGAAATGCTAACCTCTTGAAACAAAACAAAATATGGTTGGAATGAGGATGAAGAAAGCTTTCTAAGAAGCTATTGTTTTCAGGAATCTAACAAATGATGAGAGAGTTATGCTGGTTTAAAGTTTTAGCGAATTTTGGCAGATATAGGGAGGTGTAAGGGTTTTAGGCTATACGAGTTTTGTGTGTTTTCTATGAATGATTTCTTTGGGGTTGACTTCCTATTTATAATGGATGGGTATGAAATTAAGATTACTACTTTAAAGGCTTTATTAAAGTAAGATAACTACCAGATTTAAATTCTGTAATTATCCTCTTTTCATTTTAGGGATTTTAATTCCTGAGGTGATTATTAACAAATTAAGAACAAAATTAAAGGGAATCAATACCAGAAATAGTTACCAAACATTCGTTACCAATTTCAGCCATCACATACCTTTTTCTTCAGGAGAAAGATGACCTTTTCACCTGAACTGGCTTCTGGACTTCTAGGACTCAAAATTCAGGTCTCACATCCTCCCCTCCTTATAAGAATTTTGTCCTCGAAATTTTAGCCAAGTACCTAAACAAAAAAGTAATGAAATTTTGTACGCATAGATTCCTCAGTCTCTCAAGACTGTTCCTCAATTTGGTCATTACGTCAAACAACTCATACCATAGGCACACTTCGACTGTGAAGCTGTCAAACTGACCGATCTAGTATGGCAACTGGCTGTACGGGATAGGATAGGTCTTCAGCAACTTCAACTGGGGGTTCCTCAAGCACGTGAGCAGGGTCTTGTACATACTTTCTCAACATTGAAACGTGAAACACGTTGTGAATTCTTTCCATATTTGGACGTAAGGCAAGTTGGTGTGCAACAAAGCCGATTCTTTCATTGATGTCATACGGACCAATGTAGCAAGGTGATACCTTACATCGCTGCTGAAAACGAAGGACTCCTTTCCATTCGGCGACCTTCAAAAACACTTTGTCACCTACCGAAAATTCCAGTTCCCTTCGTCGATTGTAGGCGTAGCTTTTCTACCGAGCCTAGGCTGTTTTTAGCCATTGTCGGATCAATTTCAACTGTTCTGTTACTTGATCAATCAATTCTGGATTGTCTAGGTATCTTTCACCTACTTAATTCCAGAAAATGGGAGTCCTGCAACGTCTCCCATATAATGCTTTATAAGGTGCCATACCGATGCTTACATGAAAACTATTGTTGGAAGTGAATTCTATCAACGCCAGGCATCGATCCCAACCGGTTTTCTGATCCAACACACTCGCTCATAGCATGTCTTTGAGTGTCTGAATTGTCCTTTCTGATTGACCATCCGTCTGAGGATGAAATGCTGTACTGAAATTCAATTTCGAACCTAGCAAAATTTGGAATTTCTCCCAAAATCGTGAGGTAAAACGAGGGTCATGATCTGAAACGATGGAAAATGCAACTCCATACAATCAAACAATCTCATCTAACAAACGAACAACCAATTTCTCAGGTGTATCTATCACACGTATAGGAAGAAAGTATGCAGATTCCGTCAATCGATCCACGATCACCCAAATGGCATCGTATCCTCACTGTGACCTAGGCAAACCGGCCACAAAATCCATTGTGACATGCTCCCACTTCCATTCTGGAATTGGAAGTGACTAAAGTAGTCTAGCGGGGTTGTTGATGTTCGATATTTACTTGCTGACATACGAGGCATCGAGAAACGAACTCAACAATGTGGCGTTTAATGTTTGGCCACCAATGCTGCTCTTTCAAATCTCGGTACATCTTAGTGCTTCCGGGATGGATAGCGAACTTCGAACTATGCGCCTCCGATAGAATAAGGTTATGAATATCAATATCTTGTGGAACACATACCCGGTTTCTGAAGACAAGCACTTTGTCATCTCGTATTCTGAAATCATGAACTATGACATCAACACCATCAGAAAGTTGCTTCCGAATTTCAATTAGTTTTGGATCCTCTAATTGCTGATTCCGGATTTCCTTAATCAAGGTAAGTGTGACTTTGATCCGTGCCAACAATGAACCAGAATAATCAGTGCCAAGATGCACACGATTAGTCCTCAAATCCAGCAACATAGGCATGTAATGGGGGCGCATATAGGCCAAAATTGATGGGGAAGGAGGATGAAACTTTCGTCTTAAGGCATCAGCAACAACATTTGCCTTTCCAGGATGATATTCGATGATGAAATCGTAGACTTTTATCAGCTCTACCCATCTTCGTTGTCTCATATTCAATTCTTTTTGCATGAGTAGGTACTTCAAGCTTTTGTGATCGGTGAAGATTCGGCATGTCTCGCCGTATAAGTAATGTCGCCATATTTTCAATGCAAACAACACGGCTTCAACTCCAAATCATGTGTAGAATAGTTGCTTTCATGCGGTCATAACTGTCGGGAAGCATATGCAACGACTTTCCCGTCTTGCATCAATACGCATCCAAGTCCAGATTTCGACGCATCGCTATAAATCACATACTCCTTTCCGCAAATAGGTAAAGTAAGGATAGGTGCGGAAATTAACCGATTTTTCAGTTCTTCAAAACTTTGCTGGCATTTCTTGTTCCACACGAATGGCTCACCTTTCCGCGTCAGTTTTGTCAATGGTTCGGCAAGTGATGAAAAATTTTCCACAAAGCGACAGTAGTATGCTACTAAGCCAAGGAAACTACGAACTTCGAACACAGTTTGCGGGGATTCCCAGGCAATTCCGGTTTCAATTTTATTTGGATCAACTAACACACCATGGTCGGAAACAACATGGCCAAGGAAACTGACTTCGCATAACCAGAATTCGCATTTGGAGTACTTTACAAACAACCATCGATCCTTTAAAACATTAAGCACAATCCGCAAAGTGCTTAGCATGCTCTTCTTCCGATTTAAAATAAATCAGAATGTCGTCGATGAAAACTACCACCACATCAAGGCTAGCCTCGGCATCGATTAGGTTGAATAGCCTTGTTGGTCTTTGTTGCGCCTCACCTGTGGATCCGTTGGGTGATCCTCCTGGTGCATGTGTTGACGGTTTGGTGGGATTAGCATACCCACCTTGGCTCGAACTAGATGTGCCTGTGATACGTCTCAGCTTCTGGCATTCCCTCTGAATGTGTCCATCTCGCCACAGTTGTAACATCGATGTTGCTGAGAATTCCACGAATATCCATTGGAATTTAAACCAGAAAAGTTCTTCCTGTTGGTATTTCCATTGCCATTAATTTTTGGAGGATAGGACATTAAAAGATAGGGTCATTTTCGTCAATTGAACATCGAATCTCGCCTCTAGGGTCCGCCACTAGTGGCTGCGGATGGCTTCTTGGTTTGCACAATCTCTTCGTCTCTAGTTGCGGCAGTGATTAGTTCTTGCAAATTCTGCACCGGTGTCGTACCTACGACAGTTTTGAGTTTGGTACTCAACCCATCCTGAAATCGTCTCGAAAGCTGGTATGGTGTACGATCTTCTTCTGGTGAAAATCGAGACAACTCCCTTAACACTTTCTCATATTCCACCACCGAACGGTTTCCTTGTTCAAGTTTGTAAAAAGCTTGTCGCTGCTCATTTTTATGGAACCTCGAATAAAATCTTTCGTCGAATTCGTATCGAAATTCTTCCCAAGTTGGCAAACGATTTCTGAATCGCAAGCTAACAGATATCCACCATGCGAGGGTTTCTCCCTTGAGTAGGAAAGTGGCGATGGCAACTTTGTCATCATCCGAGATACGTAAGAACAAGGATACTTGGCATAAGATGTCTATCCACTCACGAGCGGCAGCAGCTCCGGCTGAACTAATGAAATCTTTACATCCCAATTGTTGAGCTTCCTTCAACAATTTTGTAATCACGACAGGAAGTGCCAACTGTACAGGTTCAAGTGGAGGAATAGGTTCTTCCACTGGTGCAGGTGCAGGAGCATTCTGAAATTGCGTCTCCATACGCTGCTGATTTGCAGCAATTCCTTGTAACACGTTTAATATTTGTGCCATCACAGGGTCGATGATTGGTGCAGCTGGTGGCTTAGGTTGATTTTCAGGCTCAGCTTCTCCTTCCTGCTCAATTTGTGCATTCGGCTCCTCTTGCTCAACAGGTTGTTGTTCGGCCTGAATCCCATTCCTACCCCGTCAATCCCTCGTAGCGTTCAACCTTGCCATACTATTTAAGCATACGATTGTTACTTACACATAACTAAATACGATACTAGGAAAAGAAGTGGTACTTGGTGGAGAGGCGTGCACCGGACGATACGCATATGCTTGAAAGCAACATACAAATTTTCGGATACCACATGCACACATGCAAAGGTATTCTCGGCAATTACATCAACACTCATATATACTCTCGAAAATCATCATCAAACATCAAGCAAACATGGATTCACACAACATCCATATTCGGCAATACACACCAGCAATCACATACATATACATTCAGCAATACAGGTGTCAAATAGGGACACTCGGAAGCATGCATAAATTAACACACACATTCTCAGCAATGATAAAAAACACAACAAACACTCACCGAAACATATAGTGGCAAACTAGACATAAGAACATACACGAACAAAAATCACATCAGATTATCATTTTCATCATTTAAATCTTACAAATCAATCCAATTTTAGCATTAGTTCACTTTCGGTATTAGCCCCTAAGTGAGTGAGTGTGCACGCATGTCCTTACCTACAAACACCAAAATCAACAAATAAGTTACCATATAAAAAATTATTTTCCCTAAACCATGCTCCGCTACCAAACCTGTAACGACCCCAATTCCTACCTATTAATATTTGTTCCGATTAAGGTCATTACTGCCGTGAAATCTAAACAAGCCCAAAGACACGTAGGACCTATCTAAATCCCACCAGACTTACTCACTAAGTTTTCAACTTTTAGCATGTTCATTCTACATTTTTAATAATAGTTGGAGCATGATATTGAATAATCATTCTGGTATTATACGGAGTGAGTAAAAACATCAGCGGAAATCTTTAAATTAAATCACTTGATTCATAACACACAAGTCCCGTAAGGATCCAAATAACCAGCAAGAATTCCTCCAACATAGTCGAAAATAACAAGCAAAGGAGGAATCTTAAAATAAACTAGAAAGTAGTCCAATTTTTTAATTCAAGTTATATGCGCAAGTAATCAAGGAAAATATACCTAAGCCTGAAAAAAATGGTGAAAACAACGGAATGTGATTGCAAAAATCTTAGTAGGGTCACAACATCATAAGATTTGCAGAAACCATAAACACAAATCTTCCGAACAACATCAGATCATTCCTACGCAACTAAAGGGATTCATGCAATTCAAAGATTCAATCAGAACGGATAGAGCTGAATCTAAGGCTGAGGGGGACTACAAAGACTTCAAAAAAGTATCAGAAGTACACAGGCAGGCAGAACTCATCAGATTGTTCTTGGCAATGAAGAAGATAAGGCCATCCCCTTCCACCAGTATTGTCCAAGTCTTACTGCACGAAAGGTAATTGGTTAACACACAAGCTAATCAGAAAGCCTATTCGTCTTGCCACACAAAGACAAAACATCCCAAGCCACACAAGGACAAGGGCATCCCAACCACCCAAGGATAAGGGCTTCCCAAACCACACAAGGATAAGGGGTTTCTGCCACACAAGGATAGGGCTTCTGGCCAGACAAGGACCAGACATCCAGCGAGCTCTTGCTGGGATTTTCCACCCATACGACTCCCATACCAGTAAGAACCTCCCCTCTCACTAGGACCATCAGCGCTTACCCTGAATGGCCACCAGAAAAGGATCCTGACACACAAACATGTACAAGCACACATAGGCAAGGACAAACCACAAACCACAACAGGGTATTCTCCATTCTGTCAGATCACATTCAGCATGTTCAATACATATCACACATGCAAGCTAGGCACTCCTAACCTACCTTAAGGGATTCAATATAGCCTAGAAATTCCTCAATTCAATCTGCAACTCAAGCATCCATTATTTAATATGAATGCGCATACAGTTCACAATCATAGTTATCGAAATCAATTAATCAAACAACGAGGTCTCTGGACAAACCGATGAGGCATAGATCCTACCTCTCTTGTCTCTAAACAAGAGGCTATTCCTTTTCCCTTACTAGATACTTTCGAACCACCTAAGACATCATTAGGCAAAGATTAAAAAAAAAACTAAGCGTGCATACGCAATAACCAAGTAAATATCCTATTTCCTTACCAATTCCACTCACCAAACCTATCAGAAACCAGTGATCAGATTCCGAAGGTGCCTCGCCCTTTGATGTGTGATATGATAGCAAAAAACTTAACGATTCAACCTTATGTAACATCCCAATTAACTATACAAAGTTTGGCACTAAGAGTAAGGCACAAGACAATTTTTGACTTCATGCATTCAAAGGATGAAATCATAATTGTTCACTATAAATGGATTCTAAACAATCATATGAATATGGGTAACAACATCAGAGATCAATCAAAGGCAGAATTATACAAATCTTAAAACCTATTTCCGCCGCCGATTTTCAACTTATCTTTTGACAAAGAAATACAAACTTCCAAACAACAAAAATAAAAATGTTTGGAAAGAGAATGAAGAGAGCTTTGCAACAAGATATTATTTTCAGGAATCCAACAAACGATGAAAGAGTTATGCTACATTGAAGTTCAAGAAGATTTTGGCAATCCTGCCGAGTTTCGACTTATCTTACGAGAAACAAATACTAACCTCCTGCAAAAAGACAATGATGATTGGAAAGAGGATGAAGAGAACTTTCCAACAAGCTATTATTTGCAGGAATCCAAAAAATGATGAGAGAGTTATACTAGTTTAAAACTTCAGCGAATTTTGGCAGATATAGGGAGGTGTAAGGGTTTTAGGCTATACGAGTTTTGTGTGTTTTCTATGAATAATTTTTGTTGGGTTGGTTTTCTATTTATAATGAATGGGTATGGAATTAAGATTATTACTTTAAAGATTTTATTAAAGTAAGATAACTACCAGATTTAAATCCTATAATTATTCCCTTTTAATTTTATGGATTTTAATTCCTAAGGTGATTATCAACAAATTAAGAACCAAATTAAAGGGAATTAATACCAGAAATAGTTACCAAACATTCCTTGCCAATTTAAGCCATCACACATCCTTTTCTTTAGAAGCAAAATGGTCTTATCACCTGCACTGGTTTTTGGACTTCTAAGACTCAAAATTCGGTGTCTCATAAAAACATCAGCGGAAGTCTTTAAATTTAATCAATGAATCCACAACACACAAGTCCCGTAGGGATCCAAATATCCAGCAAGTAAACCTCCAACATAATTCGAAAACAACAAGCAAAGCAGGAATCTTGAAAAACCAAGCAATACTCCAATAAATGATCATGTTATATGCGCAACAACTAAGACAAATATACAAATGTGATGCAATATCGCACCGCCGTCCAGGCTTGATTCTCACACACTGGTACCACAAACAATGAATGTACCAAAACCTGAAAAAAATGGTGAAAACAACAGAATGAGATTACAAGAATCTCAGTATGGGTCACATCATCATAAGATCTACAGAAATCTTAAACAAATATCTCCCAAATAACATCAGATCGTCCCTACTCATCTAAAGGTATCACGCAATTTAAGAATCAATCCAAGGTTAGGGTCGAATCCAAGGCTAAGGGTGGACTGCAAACACTTCCGAAACTAAGAAGTACATAGACACGTAAATCATCAATCAATCTTATCAATAGAAAAGGCCATCCCCTTCCACCTGTGTTGTCCAAAGCTTCACTGCACAAAGGGTAAAAGGGTCAACACACAAACTAATCACTAAGCATATTCATCCTGCCACACAAGGAAAAGGCATTCAAGCCACACAAGGACAAAGGCATCAAGACCATAAAAGGATAAGGGCTTCTTGCCACACAAGGACAAGGATTCTAGCCACATAAGTACAAGGCTTCTAACCACACAAGGACAAGGCGTCCAGCGAGCTCCTGCTGCGGATTGCCACTCATATGAGTCCCATACCAGTAAGAACCTCTCCTCTCCCAAGGAGAATCAGCATTTACCCTGAATGGCTACCGAAAAAAAGGATCCTGACACACAAACACGTACAAGAACATATAGGGAAGCACAAAGCACAATACCACAATAAGGTATTCTCAATCATGTCAGAACACAATCAGTATGTTCAATACACACAACACATGTAATTTAGGCACACATAACCTATCTCAAGGGTTCGGTGTAGCCTCGGTAATCTTCAAATCAGTCCGTAACTCTTGCATACACTATCTCACATATATGTACATATATTAACACAAACACAGGTACCGAATTCAACAAGTAAACAAAAGGATCTATGGAGAAACCATTGAGGCATATATCCTACCTCTCCTGTCTCTGAACAAAATGCTATTCCCTTGCCTTTATTCAAGGATTTTGAACCACCTATAACATCATAAGGCAAAGACAAAACCAAACTAAGCATGCATACTCAATAACAAATTGAATACCCTATTTCTTTACCAATTCCATGCACAAAACCGATCTGAAACCATTGATCATATGCCGCAGGTGCCTCCTCTTTGGATGTGTGATGTGATAGCCAAGAACATAACAAGATTCAACCTGAATTACCATTACAATTACCTATGCAAATTTCGGCACTAAGAATAGGGCACAAGACAAATTGCGATTTCATGCATACAAGGTGTAAGGGTTGCGATTTCATGTTAACAAGGAAGGATTAGGTGTTTATAATATGTACAACCAAAAGAAATAAGATCAAAATCCAATAGGTTAATCAATTGATCAAGGTAGGCATAAATAGGGAAAAGTTTGGGCATACTGATTTTATGAATAGGGAAGATTAAAAGGATGAATTCAAGATTTTACACCATGCATGGATACTAAACAATCATATGAACAAGAGAACAACAACAGAAATCAATCGAAGGCAGGATCACACAATTTTGAAACCTAATCCCGCCGAATTATGACCTAAACTATGACAAAGAAAAACTAATCTCCAGAAAAAAAAATCCATACAGTTTGATAGAGAACGGAAAGAGCTTTCCAATAAGCTATTATTTGCAAGAATTGGATAAATGATGAAAGAGTTATGCTATTTTGAAGTTCAAACAAATTTTGGCAATTCCGCCGAATTACGACTTAATTTTTGACAAAGAAAAACTAACCTTTAAACAAAAAAACTAAGATGGTTGGAAAGAGAAAGGAAAAATCTTTCTAGCAAGACATTATTTGCAACAATCCGACGAAGGATGATAGAGTTATGGTTGTTTGAAGTTCAAGCATATTAGGTAGAAATAGGGAGGTGTAGGGTTCTAGGTTTGATGAATTTTGTGTATTTTTTGTGTAAGGTTTAAGTATGGTCAGCTTTCTCTTTATATAGGGTGGTTATGGGACTAATTTTCCTAATTTAAAAGCTTGATTAAAGTATGATAATTATCAGAATCAAATTCTGTAATTATTCTTCCTTAATTCTAAAAATTTTATTTTCTAAGTAATTATCAACCAAGAAAGATTCAAATCAAAGAGAATTAAAACTAGAAATAATTAGTGGACATTCCTTACAAATTTCGGTCATCGCACATCCTCTTCTTCAGAAGCAAAATGGTATTTTCACCTGCAATGGCTTCTGGACTTTTAGGACTTAAAAATTTGGGATCTCACATCAAGTATGCAAATATGATTCGATATCGCCCCGCCGTGCAGCCTTTATCTCACATACTGGTACAACGAACAGCGAATGTAGCTAAGCTTGAAAAATGCTGAAATCAACGGGATGAGATTACAAGAATCTCAGTAGGGTCATAACATCATAAGATCTACAGGAATCTTAAGCAACCATCTCCCAAACAACATTAGATCATCCCTATACTTCTAAGGGAATTCACGCAATCCATTCAAACAATTCAAAAACGTAGGACTGAAACTAAGGTTGAGAGTGGACTACAAATACTTCCAAAAATCAAAAGTACACAGGTAGGAAAAACTTATCAATCATCTTGGCAATAGGAAAAGTCATCCCCTTCCACTTGTGTTGTCCAAGGCTTTGCTTCACAAAAGATAAAGGTTAGCACACAAACTAATCAGCAAGCCTACCCATCTTGCCACACAAGGACAAGTGTAGGGACCAAAACCCAACCTATTAGGACCCTTACCACCGTGAAACCCAAATAAGCCCTCGCAAGATCCTATTTGAATCCCACAAGGCTCAAGTCACCTAATTGTTAATTTTATTGGTTGATTTATATGCTATTTAACGGTTGAAGCATGTTTATACATTAATGAATTTCTGGTTTATTCAGAGTAAAAGAAAACAACAGCAGAAAATTTATATTAATACTCAAAACAAGTGGAAACATAACACACAAGTCCTATAGGAATCTCAAAACATCAACCAATAGTAACATGTATATTTCGGAAGCAAAAAGAGAAAGAGGGATTGGAAAGCTAGAATGCAAATCAACACAAGTTCGAAAACATGGCATGCACTTTCAATTGAAAAAGGGTGCAAATTCGTCCAGCCGTGCAGCCTTGATATCACACCTTTGGTACCAGCAACAAAGCACACACCTAAGCCTGCAAAAGGGGAAAAAAGAAGGGATGAGATTACACGAATCTCAGTAGGGTCACAGCATCATAGTGCTAGGAATTCCCAATAAAACATCTCCCAATAGCCACAAGATCAACACTTAAAACTAGCTAAGACATCTAATTAAAACCTCAAATATCAAACACTCATATTAGGGGCTGAAATCATCACAAGCACACACAATATGAGGGTAGGCCGAATTCGGTAGAAAACAAAGTGAAAGACTGAAAACATTTCTTATTCAGAAGCACACAGGTAGCTTATACATAATCTAATTTTCAAAACCAAGCTTTGTCCCCATCTGCCCATATTGTCCAAGGTTATGCTGCAAAAAAGGTAAAACGGTTAGACAATCAATATTACAGCAAGTCTTTTAGTTGTCTCCGACATCCAGACTTGAACTGACCTAAGAGCACTCTTGCAGCAGCACATACAAGTCATCCTGTCACTCTCCAACAGGGCATCCTAACGTCCAGACTTAAACTGGCCTATAGGGCATCTTGACATCCAGACTCGAACTGGCCTACAAGGCTTCTTGACATCCGAACTTGAACCGGCTTACAAGGCATCCAGCGAGCTCTTGCTGGGAATAATAACCCATAAACCTCCCGGTTCGGTAAGCATCTCCCCTCTCCTTAAGAGAAACAATATTTACCTTGCATGGCCAGCGACAAAATGATCCTTCAAACAAAGCACAAATAGGGCACATACATGCATACACACACAGTACACGCATACACAAATCACAACAAAGGATCCTCAATCAAATAACAATACAATTCAAAGATCAATCCTCAAAGTCATAATCGAATCAGGCAACCTATTGCCCTATTAATTTCCAAGATTCCCTATCATCATAATCACAAATTCTGCAAGCATATAACCAACATAGGAAATCAAATTCAATCATATTGAAACAATCAAACAATAGGGTAACCAAAAGAACTGATGAGGCATAGATCCGACCTCTCACATGTCTGAATTAGATGCAATCCTTTGCCTTTCCAATAAGATCAGAATCTCTTAAACAATTACAAGGAAAAGACCATACAATACTAAGCCACAAGACTATTTAATTAAAAACCAAAAGCATTGGGAATCCTTACTAATTAACCCACCAAAATCCAGCTATCCAAGGGGCCCGGACGTGTATGTGCGCGTGATGGATTATAACTGCAACGCTCGGTTGGGCTTATAACCACATGGCCCAAAAAATGCAACTTATTACAAATGATACCTTCACACAACACATATAAGCCCAAGACCTCCCCTGCTCCTTTCCGATGTTGGATTGGGTAACCTTACCCCCCCTACGGGTTGGGTCTCACAATCTTCCCTCCTTATAGACCTCGTGTTCTCTTGAGAGAAGCCAAACGTAATTTACTTGGGCACAAATTCACGAGCCCAGTGGGCCCGGACGTGTATGTGCGCGTTATGGATCATAACTGCAACGCTCGGTTGGACTTATAACCACATGGCCCAAAAGATGCATCTTATTACAAATGATACCATCACACAACACATATAAGCCCAAGACCTTCCCCGCTCCTTTCCGATGTGGGATTGGGTAACTTAACCCCCCCTACGGGTTGGGTCTCACAATCTCCCCTCCTTATAAACCTCGTGTCCTCATTAGGCGAGCCAAACGTAACTGACTTGGGCACAAACTCACGATCCCAAACGTGAACACACAACACGGCCCAAGCCAACCCAGAAGAGGGAACGAGATCGGCTCTGCTACCATCTGTCACGACCCGGCCCCCAGACCCTCGGCCCAACGGGCTTGAACGTGTATGTGCGCGTGATGGATCACAACTGCAACGCTCAGTTGGGCTTATAACCACATAGCCCAAAAGATGCATCTTGTTAAAATTGATACCATCACTCGAACGTGTATGTGTGCGTGATGGATCACGAGCCAAAAGGACCTCCCATGCTCCTTTCCGATGTGGAATTGGGTAACCTGACCCCCCTTACGGTTTGGGTTTCACACCCTGAATGCGTGATGTGATGGCCAAAAACTCAGTAAGATTCAACTTGATTATTCACCCTAATTCAATATAAAAATTTTGGCAAAACCTTAAGGTTTATAGAGCAAATTGCAAATTAAATATTAGAGAGGTCAGGGGATGTGATTTAATGAAATGAAGAAAGGAATAGGTGTTTATAACTACACAATCAGAAAAATAAGATCAGAATCCAATAGGTTAATCAATTGATCAAGAGAGGAATTAGTAAGGCAAAGGTAGGGCATATTGATTTCATGAATAGGGAAGATTCAAATGATGAATTCATGATTTTACATCATGAATGGATGCTAAAAAACTATACGAAATAGATGTGAGACCCTGAATTTTGAGTCCTAGAAGTCTAGAAATCAGTGCAGGTGAAAAAGACCATTTTTCCCCTAAAGAAAAAGATGTGTGATGGCCGAAATTGGTAGGAGATGTCTAGTAATTATTTCTGGTATTAATTCCTTTTAAATTCTTTATTGGTTGATAATTACCTTAGGAAATAAAAACCCTAAGTTTAAAAGGGGATAGTTACAGAATTTAATTCTGATAATTATCTTACTTTAATTAATCCTTGAGGATAGGGATTTTAATCCCATAACCATCTTATATAAATAGGAAGTCAGCCACACAAGAATCTTATACAGAAAACACACAAAATTTGTAGGACCTAAAACCCTACACCTCCCAATTTCTGCCAAAATCTTCTTGAACTTCACACAAGCCTAACTCTCTCATCGTTTGTCGGATTCCTGAAAATAATAGATTGTTGGAAAGATCTTTTCATTCTCTTTCCAAATATTTTTTTTTTCGTCTGAAGCTTAGTATTTCATTCTCTAAAGTTAAATCGAAATTCGACAGAATTGCCAAAATTTTCTTGAACTTCAAATAAGCATAACTCTCTCATCGTTTGTCGGATTCTTGCAAATAATAGCTTGTTGGAAAGCTCTCTTCATTCTGTTTCCAACCATATGTTTTTTTGTCTGAAGGTTAGTATTTCTTTCTTTAAAGGTAAATCGAAATTCGACGGAATTATGTTTTCAGATTTTTATAATTCTGCTTTTGATTGATCTCTGATGTTGTTACCTTTATTCGTATGATTGTTTAATTTCCATTCATAGTGAAAAATCATGAATTCATCCTTTGAAACTTTTCTATACATAAAATCAATATGCCCTACCTTTGCCCTACTACCTATTGTGCCTAAATTGATCAATTGATTAACCTATTGGATTCTGATCCTGTTTCTTTTGATTAACATGTTATAAACCCTTAATCCTTCCTTGTTAACATGAGATCGCAACTTCTACAACTTGTTAACATGACATCGCAACTTGCCCTAATGCCCTATTCTTAGTGTCGAAAATTGTAAGATAATTAGCAATGGTAATTCAGGTTGTTTCTTGTTAAATTCTTGGCTATCACATCACACTTCCAAGGGGGAGGTACCTGCGGCATCTCATTACTGGTTTCTGATAGGTTTGGTGAGTGGAATAGGTAAGAAAATAGGGTATTTAATTGGATATTGGATATGAATACTTAGTTTGGTTTTGGCTTTGCCTTGTGATGCTATAGGTAGTGCAGAATTTCTGAATAAAGACAAAGGAATAACTTCTTGTTTAGACACAAGAGAGGTAGGATCTAAGCCTCATCAGTTTCTCCAGAGATCCTTGTTGTTTTCTTGTTAATTTCAGTGACTTTACATGTAATGTTGTACGCACATATGTTGTAGTAGGAATGCTTGAATGGCGTACTAAGATACGATCCTCTAGGCTATACGAAATCCCTTAAGATAGGATATGAGTGCCTAGTTTGCTTGTATGGTGTGTATTGAACATGTTGATTGTGTATGCTGGTATGTGTTGTGTGTCAAGATCCTTTTCTGGTAGCCATTCGGGGTAAACGTTGATGCTCCTTGTGAGAGGGGAGGTTCTTACTGGTATGGGAGTAGTATAGGTGGCAATCCCCAGCATGAGCTCGTTGGATGTCTAGTCCTTGTGTGGTCAGAGGCCCTATCCTTGCGTGGCAGGAAGCCCTTATCCTTGTGTGGCAGGAAGCCCTTATCCTTTTGTGGCTTGGGATGGCTTGTCCTTGTGTGGAAAACTGAATAAGCTTACTGAATAGCTTGTGTGTTAACCATTTACTTTATGTGTAGTAAGCCTTGGACAACACAGGTGGAAGGGGATGGCCTTTCTTCTTCATTGCCAAGGTCAATCTGATGACTTCTACCTGCCTGTGTACTTCTGAGTTTTCGGAAGTATTTTTAGTCCCCCCTCAGCCTTAGATTCAGCACTACCCTTTTTAAATGAATTCTTGAATTGAGTGATCCCCTTTAGTTGCTAGGAATGATATGATCTTGTTTGGGAGATTTGTGTTTATGGTTTCTGCAGATCTTATGATGTTGTGACCGTACTGAGATTTTGTTAATCTCATTATATTGTTTCCACCATTTTTTTCAGACTTAGGTACATTAGCTGTTCGTGGTACCAGTGTGTGAGATTAAGGCTGCACGGCGGGGCGATATTGCATCACCTTTGCATTCCTATTTCCTTGGTTGCTTGCGCATACAATATGATCCTAGATTGGACTACTTTTATAGTTTTTCAATATCCCTCTTTTGCTTGTCATGTTTGGGAACATGTTGGAGGATTTCTTGCTGGTTATTTGGATCCCTATGGGACTTGTGTGTTTTGATTCCAATAATTAAATTTAAAGACTTCCGCTGATGTTTTATTCACTGCATATGATACCAGAATGATTGTTCAATGTCATGCTCCATTTGTTATTAAAAATTTAATGGGTAAGCCTAGTGGGATTCAGATAGGTTCTAGGTGTCTTTGTGCTTGTTTTAGATTTCACGGCGATAATGGCCTTAATCGGAACAAATTTTAATAAGTAGTAATTAGGTCATTACAGGTTTGGTAGCGCAGCATGGTTTAGGTTATATGATTTATTGTATGCTATCTAAATTTTTGATTTTGGAAGGTACATTCGCGCACACCCACTTACTTAAAGGGTTAATACCAAAAAATTAATCAGATGTTAAGAACCTGGTTAGAAATTTTTAGATGTTGTGTCTCATTGATTAACTTGTTGCGTGTCTACGAGTATTTTTATGTCTTGTATGAGTTGATGTGTTTTTGAGTGTTTAGCTGGGAATCTTTTCATTGTCGATAATGTTTATTTGTTGGTGCATGCTTCTGAGTATCCCTATGTTATTTCTTATCATTGTCAGGTATGTCTTTATGTATTGTTGTCAAGTTTGCCGAGCATGTAATTGATTTGTATGCAAGTCAAGTATGTTTTGTGTGAACCTATGCTTGCCGAATGTAAATATGTGTGAGACATGTTTGTTGCCGAATGCATGAGATGTGGTTTTGCATGATTTATGTGTATGGTTTGTAACTGTTTTTGAGTGCTTATGTGTGTGTTGAGGTAATTGCCGAGTGTGCATTGCATGTGTGCATGTGGTTTCCAAAATTTCCGTACTCGTGTGGATGAGTACTTTGATTTCTAGTATCTGGATATCGTCCGGTGCATGCCTCTCCACCAGGTACCACTTCTTTTCGTAGTATCGTATTTAGTTATGTGTTAAGTAACAATCATATGTTTGTATAGTATGGCATGGTTGAACGCTACAAGGGATCGATGGGGTAGGTATGAGATTTAGGCCGAATAGCAACCTGTTGAGCAAGAAGAGCCGAATGCACAAACTGAGCAGAGAGGGCAAGCTGAACCTGAAAATCAACCTTAGGTACCAGCCGCACCAGCCATAGATCATGTGATGACACAAATCTTAAACATATTGCAAGGAATTGCTGCAAATCAATAGCGTATGGAGGCGCAACTTCAGAATGCACCTGGACCCGTGACTGTGGAAGAACCTATTCCTCCACTTGAACCTGTACAGCCGGCACATCCTAAGGAGGCCGAGAGACTTCCCATCATGATTACAAAAGTATTGAAGGAAGCTCGACAATTGGGATGTAAAGATTTCAATGGTTCAGCCGGAGCTGCTGCCACTCGCGAATGGATCGACACCTTGTGCCAAGTATCTATGTTTTTACGTATCTCTGATGATGACAGGATAGCTATCACCATTTTCCTATTGGAGGGAGAAGCCTTCGCATGGTGGACAGCTATGAGCTTGCGATTTGGTGATCGTCTGCCTACAAAGGAAGAATTTCGATATGAATTAGAAGCTTGAACAGGGACAAGCTTTCTACAAACTTGAACAGGGAACCCGTTCGGTGCTGGAATATAAAAAGGCATTAAAGGAATTGTCCAAATTTTCACCTGAAGAGGATCGCTCACCGTACCAGCTTGCGAGGAGATTTTAGGATGGATTGTGTACCGAACTCAAAACCATCGCTGGTACAACACCAATACAGAATTTTCAAGAACTAATTGTTGCCGCGACTGAAGCCGAAAAGATCATGAAAACCAAAAAGCCATCCGCAGCCACTAGTGTTGGATCCTTCCAGCGAGATTCGAAATTTAATCGGCGTACGAGACCCTATCCTTTCAGGTCCTATCCTCCGAAAATTAACGGCAGTGGAAGTATTAACAAGAAGAACTTTTCTGGTTCTAATTCCAGTGGAACTACATGGAATACTCAGCAACTTCGATGTTACAATTGAAGCGAAATGGGGCACATTCAGCGGGAATGCCAGAAGCCGAGGCATTTCACAGGCACATCTAGTGCGAGCCGAGGTGGGTATGCTAAACCGCCAACATGCGCACCAGGAGGACCACCCAACAGATCCACAAGTGAGGCGCAACCAAGACCAACAAGGCTATTCACCATAACTGATGCCGAGGCTAGTCCTGATGTGGTGGCAGGTACTATTTAAGTCTTTTCTCAAAATGCTAAAGTATTATTAGATCCCGGAGCAAATAGATCATTTGTAAGCCCAAGGATAGCACTTAGCACTGATCGACGTCTTTCTCCTTTGACTCCTCCTATTGCGATTTTAACTCCTTTGGGAGAGCAACTGATTTGTGATATAGCTTACATCGGCTGTGCTGTACGTATGGGTCCGAATGTACTTGAAGTGGATATAATTCCATTGGACATCCGAGAGATGGATGTGATTTAGGCATAGACTGTCTGCAGAAATATCAAGCCCGTATAGAGTGTTTCACCAAACGTGTGTGATTCATTTTTCCTGATGGTGCCGAGAACTTTTTTGAAGGTGATAGGCAAGTTATTCCAACTTGCATGACATTCTGGCTTGATGCAAAGCGACTAATCAGCAAAGGATGTACTGCATATCTCGCGCACATACATAAAATTTCTAAAGAATCCTTGGGTATGGATTCTTTCCCAGTGGTTCGCGAATTTCTAGAAGTATTTCCAGAAGACATAGTCGGTCTACCACCAGTAAGGGAAGTGGAATTTAGCATTTAGTTAGTGCCTGGTATAAATCTGATTTCCATTCCTTCGTACCGTATGGCTCCTGGAGAAATGAAGGAACTAAAAACGCAATTGGAAAATTTGTTGGATCGTGGTTTCATCTGACCTAGTGTGTCACCTTGGGGAGCACCTGTCTTGTTCGTGAAGAAGAAAGATGGTTCGCTGCCATTATGCATCGACTATTGGCAGCTGAATCATGTGACTGTGAAGAACAAGTACCCTTTCCCACTCATCGACGATTTGTTTGACCAACTCAAGGGTGCAGCCATATTCTCCAAGATCGATCTCAGATCTAGATACCATCAATTGCAAGTTCGTAATGTTGATATTCCGAAGACCGCATTCAGATCGCGATATGGACACTACGAATTTCTGGTTATGCCATTTGGTTTGACCAATGCACCAGTTGTGTTCATGGACTTGTTGAATCATGTGTTCCATGAGTTTCTGGACAAATTTGTGATAGTCTTCATCATTGACATTCTGATTTATTCAAAATCGAAAGAAGAGCATGCTAAGCACTTGAGGATTGTGCTGAATATTTTAAAGGATCGACGGTTGTTCGCAAAGTACTCCAAATGCGAATTCTGGTTACGTGAAGTAAGTTTCCTTGGCCATATTGTTTCCATCCAAGGTGTGTTAGTTGATCCAAAGAAAATTGAAGCCATAATTGCCTGGGAACCCCCGTAAACTATGTTTGAAGTTTGTAGTTTCCTTGGCTTAGCAGGATACTACTGTCGCTTTGTGAAAAATTTTTCATCGCTTATCGGACCATTGATAAAACTAATGCACAAGGGTGAGCCATTCATGTGGAACGAGAAATACCAGCGAAGTTTTAAAGAACTGAAAAATCGGTTAGTTTCCGCACCTATCCTTACTTGACCTATTTGCGGAAAGGAGTATGTGGTTTAGAGCGATGCATTGAAATCCAAACTTGGATGCGTATTAATGCAAGACGGGAAAGTCGTTGTGTATGCTTCCCGATAGTTACAACTGCAATAAAGCAACTATCCTACACATGATTTGGAGCCTGCAGTCGTGGTGTTTGCGTTGAAAATATGACGACATTACTTATACGGCGAGACATGCTGAATCTTCACCGATCACAAAAGCTTGAAATACCTACTCACGCAAAAAGAATTGAATATGAACAACGAAGATGGGTAGAGCTGATCAAAGACTACGATTTGATCATCGAATATAATCCTGGAAAGGCAAACGTTGTTGCTGATGCCTTGATACGAAAGTTTCATCCTCCTTCCCCATCGGTTTTGACTTACATGCGCACCCATTACATGCCTATGTTGCTGGATTTGAGGACTAATCGTGTGCATCTTGGCACTGATTATTCTGGTTTATTGTTGGCACGAATCGAATTCACACCTACCTTGATTTAGGAAATTCGGAATCAGCATTTAGAGGATCCGGAACTAATTGAAATTCGGAAGAAACTTTCTGATGGTGTTGATGCCATAGTTTGTGATTCAGAATACGAGATGACGAAATGCTTGTCTTCAGAAACTGGGTATGTTTTGCACAAGATACTGATATTCGTAACCTTATTCTATCGGAGGTGCATAGTTCGAAGTTCGCTATCCATCCCGGAAGCACTAAGATGTACCGAGATTTAAAGGAGCATTATTGGTATCCAAACATGAAACGCCACATTGCTGAGTTCGTTGCCTGATGCCTCTTATGTCAACAAGTAAGATCGAACATCAACTACCCATTGGACTACTTCAGTGACTTCTGATTCCAGAATGGAAGTGGGAGCATGTCACAATGGATTTTGTGACTGGTTTGCCTAGATTGCAGCAAGGATACGATGCCATTTGGGTGATTGTGGATCGAATGACAAAATCTGAACACTTCCTCCCTATACGTGTGACGGATACACCTGAGAAATTGGCTGTTCATTACTTAGATGAGATTGTTCGATTGCATAGAGTGCCAGTTTCCATTGTTTTAGATCATGACCCTCGTTTCACCTCACGATTTTGGGCGAAATTCCAGGATGTGCTGGGTTCGAGATTGAATTTCAGTACGGCATTTCATCCCTAGACCGATGGCCAAACAGAAAGGACGATTCAAACACTCGAAGACATGCTACGAGTGAGTGTGTTGGATCAGCAAACCGGTTGGGATCGATGCCTGCCATTGGCAGAATTTGTTTACAACAATAATTTTCATGTAAGCATCGGTATGGCACCTTATGAAGCATTATATGGGTGACATTGCAGTACTCCCATTTGCTGGAATGAAGTAGGCGAAAGACGTCTAGACAATCCGGAATTGATTGATCAAGCAACGGAACAGTTGAACTTGATTCGACAACGGCTAAAAACAGCCCAGAATCGACAGAAAAACTATGCCGATAATTGACAAAGGGAGCTAGAATTTGCGGTAGGTGACAAAGTGTTTCTGAAGGTCGTCCCATGGAAAGGAGTCCTTTGTTTTCAGTAGCGAGGTAAGCTAGCACCTTGTTACATTGGTCCGTATGACATTGTTGAAAGGATCGGCTCTGTTGCACAACAATTTGTCCTACCTCCAAATATGGAAAGAATTCACAATGTATTCCATGTATCTATGTTGAGAAAGTATGTGCAAGACCATGCTCACATGCTCGAAGAACCCCCAGTTGTAATTACTGATGACCTATCCTATCCCGTACAGCTAGTTTTCATACTAGATCGGTCAGTTCGACAGTTTCGCAGCCAAAGCGTGCCTATGGTGCGAGCTGTTTGGCGTAATGGCCAAATTGAGGAACAGTCTTGAGACACTGAGGAATCTATGCGTGCAAAATTTCTTTATCTGTTTGCTTAGGTACTTGTGCTAAAAATTTCGATGACGAAATTTTTATAAAGAGGGGAGGATGTGAGACCCTGAATTTTGAGTCCTAGAAGTTCAGAAGTCAGTGCAGGTGAAAAAAACCATTTTTCCACTGAAGAAAAGGATGTGTAATGGCCGAAATTGGTAAGGGATGTCTAGTAATTATTTCTGGTATTAATTACTTTAGGAAATAAAACTCTAAGTTTAAGGGGGGATAGTTACAGAATTTAATTCTGATAATTATCTTACTTTAATTAAGCCTTGAAGATAGGGATTGTAATCCCATAACCATCTTATATAAATAGGAAGGCAGCCACACAAAAATCTTATACAGAAAACACACAAAATTCATGACCTAAAAACCATACACCTTACAATTTCTGCCAAAATTTTCTGGAACTTTAAACAAGCATAACTCTCTCATGGTTTGTCAGATTCCTGTAAATAATAGCTTGTTGGAAATTTATTTTCATCCTCTTTCCAACCATATATGGTTTTGTGTCTGAAGGTTAGTATTTCTTTCTATAAAGTTAAATCAAAATTTGACGGAACTGCCAAAATTTTCTTGAACTTCAAACAAGTATAACTCTCTCATAGTTTGTCGGATTCTTACAAATAATAACTTGTTGGAAAGATTTATTCATCCTATTTCCAAATATTTTTGGTTTTTGTCTGAAAATTAGTATTTCCATCTCTAAAGTTAAATCAAAATTCGGCAGAATTAGGTTTTCAGATTTTTATAATTCTGCCTTTGATTGATCTCTGATGTTGTTACCTTTATTCGTGTCAATGTTTAATTTCCATTCATAGTGAACAATGATGAATTCATCCTTTGAATCTTTTCTATACAGGAATTTAGTATGCCCAACCTTTGACCTACTTCCGTATTGTGCTTATCTTGGTCAAATGATTAACCTATTGGATTCTGATCCTGTTTCTTTTTATTATACATGTTATAAACCCTTAATCCTTCCTTACTAACTTGAAATCGCAACTCCTACAACTTGTTAACATGAAATTGCAACTTTCCCTATTGCCCTATTCTTAGTGCCGAAAATTGTATAATAATTAGGGATGGTAATTTAGATTGTTTGTTGTTATGTTCTTGGCTATCACATCACACATCCAAGGGGGAGGTACCTACGACATCTGATCACTGGTTTCTGATAGGTTTGGTGAGTGGAATTGGAAAGGAAATAGGGTATTTAATTGGATATTGGATATGCATACTTAGTTTATTTTTGGTTTTGCCTTGTGATGCTATAGGTAGTGCAGAATTATTGAAAAAATGTAATGACCCTAATTCCAACCTATTAATATTTGCTCCGATTAAGGTCATTACCGCCGTGAAACCCAAACAAGCCCAAAAACAGCTAGGAACTATCTGAATCCCACCAGGCTTAGTCACTAAGTTTTCAACTTTTAGCATGTTCATTCTATATGTTTAATAACAGTCAGAGCATGATATTGGACACTTATTCTGGTATCATACAGAGTGAGTAAAAACATCAGCAGAAGTCTTTAAATTAAATCACTAGATTCATAACACACAAGTCCCATAAGGATCCAAATAACCAGCAAGAATTCCTCCAACATAGTCGAAAATAACAAACAAAGGAGGAATCTTAAAATAAACCAAAAAGTAGTCCAATTTTTTTTATTAAAGTTATATGCGCAAGTAATCAAGGAACAGGTATGCAAAAGAAATGCGATATCGCCCCGCCATACAACCTTGAACTCACACACTGGTACCACGAGCAATGAATGTACCTAAGCCTGAAAAAATGGTGAAAACAACGGAATGAGATTACAGGAATCTTAGTAGGGTCACAACATCATAAGATCTGCAGAAACCATAAACACAAATCTGCCGAACAACATCTGATTATTCTTACGTAACTAAATGGATTCATCTAAGCCTGAAAAAATGGTGAAAACAACGGAATGAGATTATAAGAATCTTAGTAGGGTCACAACATCATAAGATCTGCAGAAACCATAAATACAAATCTCCCGAACAACATCTGATCATTCTTACGTAACTAAAGGGATTCATGTAATTCAAAGATTCATTTAAAAAGGGTAGGGTCGAATCTAAGGCTGAGGGGGACTACAAACACTTCTAAAAAACATCAGAAGTACATAGGCAGGCAGAACTCACCAGATTGTTCTCGGCAATGAAGAAGAAAAGGCCATCCCCTTCCATCTGTGTTGTCCATGGCTTACTGCACGAAAGGAAATTGGTTAACACATAAGCTAATCAGCAAGCCTATTCTTCTTGCCACACAAGGACAAAACATCCCAAGCCACACAAGGAGAAGGGCATCCCAAACCACACAAGGATAAGGGCTTCCCAAACCACACAAGGATAAGGGGTTCCTGCCACACAAGGACAGGCCTTCTGGCCACACAAGGACCAGACATCTAGCGACCTCTTGCTGGGATTTTCCGTCCATACGACTCCCATACCAGTAAGAACCTTCCCTCTCACTAGGAGCATCAGCGCTTACCTCGAATGGCCACCAAAAAAGGTTCCTGACACACAAAAATGTATAAGCACACACAGACAAGCACAAAGCACAAAACCACAAAAGGGTATTCTGAATTTTGTCAGATCACATTCAGCAGGTTCAACTCACACATGCAAGCTAGGCACTCCTAACCTACCTTAAAGGATTCGGTACAGCCTAGAAATTCCTCAATTTAATATGCAACTCAAGCATGCATTATTTAATATGAATGTGTATACAGTTTCACAATCATAGGTACCGAAATCAATTAAACAAACAACAAGGTCTCTGGAGAAACTGATCAGGCATAGATCCTACCTCTCTTGTCTCTGAACAAGAAGTTATTCCCTTGTCTTTATTCAATAATTCTGCACTATCTATAGCATCACAAGGCAAAGCCAAAACCAAACTAAGTATGCATATCCAATATCCAATTAAATACCCTATTTCCTTACCAATTCCACTCACTAAACCTATTAGAAACCAGTGATCAGATGCCACAGGTACCTCCCCTTGGATGTGTGATGTGATAGCCAATAATTTAACAAGAAACAACCTAAATTACCATCCCGAATTATCATACAATTTTCGGCACTAAGAATAGGGCAATAGGGCACGTTTCAATTTTATGTTAACAAGTTGTAGGAGTTGCGATCTCATGTTAACAAGGAAGGATTAAGGGTGCATAACATATATAATGAAAAGAAACAAGATCAAAATCCAATAGGTCAATCACTTGATCAAGATAGGCAACAATAGGGCAAAAGGGAAAAGGTAGGGCATACTGATTTCATGTATAGAAAAAATTTGAAGGATAAATTCATGATTTTTCACTATGAATGGATTCTAAACAACCATATGATTAAGAGAAACAACATCAGAGATCAATCAAAGACAGAATTATACAAATCTTAAAACCTAATTCCGCTGCCAACTTTGAACTTATCTATTGACAAAAAAATACGAACGTCCAAACAAAAACAAAATTACGGATGGAAAGAGGATGAAGTGAGCTTTCCAACAAGCTGTTATTTTCAGGAATCCGACAAACGATGAAAGAGTTATGCTACATTGAAGTTCAAAAATATTTTGGCAGTTCTGCCGAGTTTCGACTTATCTCACGAGAATGATATACTAACCTCCTAACGAAAAACAAAGATTATTGGAAAGAGGATGAAGAGAAATTTCTTTGAAGCTATTATTTGCAGCAATCCGACAAACGATGAGAGAGTTATGCTGGTTTAAAGTTTCAGCGAATTTTGGCAAATATAGGGAGGTGTATGGGTTTTAGGTTATACGAGTTTTATATGTTTTATATGAATGATTTTTATGGGGTTGGCTTCCTATTTATAATGAATGGTTATGGAATAAAGATTACTACTTTAAAGTCTTTATTAATGTAAGATAACTACCACATTTAAATTCTGTAATTATCCCTATTTAATTTTAGGGATTTTAATTCCTAAGGTGCTTATCAACAATATAAGAACCAAATTAAAGGGAATTAATACCAGAAATAATTACCAAACATTCCTTACCAATTTCAGGCATCACATATCTTTTTCTTCAAGGGCAAAATGGTCTTTTCACCTGTACTGGCTTTTGGACTTATAGGACTCAAAATTCAGGGTCTCACAACAAAGACAAGGGAATAACTTCTTGTTTAGAGACAAGAGAGGTAGGATCTAAGCCTCATCTGTTTCTCCAGAGATCCTTGTTGTTTGCTTGCTAATTTTGGTGCCTTTACATGTAATGTTGTATGCGCATATGTTGTAGTAGGAACGCTTGAATTGCGGACCAAAATGCGATCCTCTAGGCTATACCAAATCCCTTAAGATAAGATATGAGTGCCTAGTTTGCATGTGTGGTGTGTATTGAACATGTTGATTGTGTCTTGACATGATTAAGGATATCCAGTTGTGGTATTGTGTTTTGTACTTGCTTGTGTGTGCTGGTACGTGTTGTGTGTCAGGATCCCCAGTATAGGAGTCGTATGGGTGGCAATCCCCAGTATGAGCTCGCTGGATATCTGGTCCTTGTGTGGCCAGAAGCCTTGTCCTTGTGTGGCAGGAAGTCCTTATCCTTGTGTGGCTGGGGATGACTTGTCCTTGTGTGGAAAAATGAATAGGTTTACTGAATAACTTATGTGTTAACCGTTTACCTTTTGTGCAGTAAGTCTTAGACACCACAGGTGAAATGGATGACCTTTCTTCTTGATTGTCGAGAGCAATCTGATGAGTTCTACCTGCCTGTGTACTTCTGAATTTTCGGAAGTATTTGTAGTCCCCGCTCAGCCTTAGATTCGACCCTACCCTTTTTAACTGAATTCTTGAATTGAGTGATCCCCTTTAGTTGCTAGGAATGATCTGATATTGTTTGGGAGATTTGTGTTTATAGTTTCTGCAGATCTTACGATGTTGTGACCCTACTGAGATTCTTGTAATCTCATTCTGTTGTTTCCACCATTTTTTTCAGATATAGGTACATTAGTTGTTCGTGGTACCAGTATATGAGATCAAGGCTGCACGGCGGGGCGATATTGCATCACTTTTGCATTCTTATTTCTTTGATTGCTTGCGCATACAATATGATCATAGATTGGACTACTTTTATGGCTTTTCAAGAACCCTCTTTTGCTTGTTATGTTTTGGAACATGTTGGAAGATTTCTTGCTGGTTATTTTGATCCCTATGGGACTTGTGTGTTTTGATTCCAATAATTAAATTTAAAGACTTTCGCTGATGTTTTCTTCACTTCGTATGATACCAGAATGATTGTCCAATATCATGATCTATTTGTTATTAAAAATTTAATGGGTAAGCCTGGTGGGATTCAGATAGGTTCTAGGTATCTTTGGGCTTGTTTGGATTTCACGGCGGCAATGGCCTTAATCGGAGAAAATTTTAATAAGTAGGAATATTACAGGTTTAGTTGCGGAGCATGGTTTAGGTTATATAATTTATTGTATGCTATCTATATTGTTGATTTTGGAAGGTACATGCACGCACACCCACTTACTTAGAGGGTTAATACCAAAAAATTAATCAGATGTGAAGAATCTGGATAGAAATGTTTAGATGTCGTGTCTGATTGATTAACTTGTTGCGTGTCTATGAGTAATTTTTTGTCTTGTATGAAAAGATGTGTTTTTGAGTGTTTAACTGGGATTTTTATTATTGTCGAGAATGTGTATTTGTTGGTGCATGCTACTGAGTATCCTTATGTGATTTTTTATCATTGCTAGGTATGTCTTTATGTTTTGTTGTCAAGTTTGCCGAGCATGTGATTGATTTGTATGCAAGTCAAGTATGTTTTGTATGAACCTATGCTTGCCGAATGTGAATATGTGTGAGACATGTTTGTTGCCAAATGTATGAGATGTGGCTTTGCAAGATTTATGTGTATAGTTTGTACTGTTGTTGAGTGCTTATGTGTGTGTTGAGGTAATTTCCAAGTTTGCATTGCATATGTGCATGTGGTTTCCGAAATTTCCATACTCGTGTGCATGAGTACTTTGATTTCTAGCATCTTTATATCGTCCGGTGCATGCCTCTCCAGCAGGTACCACTTCTTTTCCTAATATCGTATTTAGTTATGTGTTAAGTAACACTCGTAGATGTGAGACCTCACCCTTCTGAGAGTAGTTTACGATAGAGTGAAGATTTGATTCGTAAATTTTTTTACGTTGGGTGCCTCAGCCTTAGGGAGTCCTTAGCGTGTTTGAGTGTTTTAGGGTGTCTAGGTGTGATCGAGAGTACGTTAGAATGCGTGATTGAGGATTGAGTCAGTGGAAATTGGAATTTGACAGATTATGACCCGTTTTGAGTGACCATGAATTTTTGGGTTGATTACTGTTCATCGAGCCGAAATACTGTTCATCGAGCCCAAACACTATTCGTAAGCCCAATTGATTAACCGAAATCCCAGACACCCGTCTTGTTACGCAAATTTTTATTCGGGTCATTTGGGATGATACAGGCTGTGAAATTAGAATTTCTGTACTTAGTAGACCTTGGGATTTAGCCCAATTCAGTCTCAGCCCAAATCCATTGTGTCAGCTCATATACTAGCTAACCCATTAGTTACACTTAAGTCTTGCCAAGTCTTGCCATTTGTGCATTAAACCCAGCAGACCATTCATTTCATCTGCCCTAAATGCCTTTCCCCGTTTTTCTTTCCTCTCCACCATCCAAGAGTACCAACATTCACCTTCAACTCAGTTTTACCTCAGAAATCGTTAGGGAATCATACCCTAACACTTCCTCAGTGTTTTCAACACGTTTCCACTGGTAGTTTGGTGGGTAGGAGTGATTTCTACACTGTTTTCATTCTGGACGAAAATTGAGGGTTTACTGGTAAGTGGTTTAATTCTTGCTTCCATGCTTCTAAGTTAGTTTCTTTAGGTTACTAGTAATGTTGCTGAGCTAATTTAGTGAGTGATTGTGTCTGGAAACACCCTGAAAGATTTGTGTAATTCTCGGGTGAACAGTGTCAGAGGGTGGAATTCGAAAGTTCTCGATGAATTAGGTGTATTGGTTGCTTGGGTGGTACTGTAATGTGTGAATGTTTGCTGGTCAGAGTTGTGATTAAGGGGGAATGGTTGTGAGTTTATGGAGTGGTTAAATTGTTCAATTGCAGAGGAGTGTTGAGTGGTAATTGTGAGAGGGTCCTTTAGGTTTTAATTTCAGTTTTAGTTTCTGATCACTTGAACTCAGATTAGCTTACGGTTCTATGACTGCCTTATGTGTATAGGTGATATTGCGGCAGCTGAGAAAGGCAAAGGTGTCGCTGGTACGTCGTCAGCACGACAAGAGGTGGGAGTTTAAGTTTCATCTGCATATGCGTACTGGTTGATTTGTTTAATTAAAATTGGATTGCATGGTTTGATTTGAATAGAGGCATTGCTGGTACTCTGATAACTAATCATGTTAGACTTATGTGAATGCTTGTCATGCTTTGGAACGCATTAAATATATGTTCAAAACTAAGCATGATGGCTGTGTGATGTGCATTGTGTTGCCATGAGTGGATTGCTGCTTGTAACTGAGTGTGTGGCAACACAAGGGAGACTTGTTAAAAATGTGAGATCGGCCTGATGTGGAACGGTATAAATACATAGCATGCATTACAAGTTTTTCCTAAACAATGTAGTATAAGCATTTTCTTAGGGATTTACTGGAATTGACGAACTATGCTTGATCAAGCTAGGTAAGTATATGGGGATCCCAGCTGAGGGGACAGTTGCTTACCTTGGAGGGTTATGGAGGATATATCTGTATGAATGGTTACTCAAGTGCACTATAAACGATCAGTTCTCATAATGCTATATGCATGTATCTACGAAACTGAGATGGAATCTGATAATTTGATTTCTCCATTCAGTTTCGGACAACCTTGATGGTAGGGGTTTGAATACATATGTAACTGTTAAATTAAAACCATCAATGGGCTTCCAGGTGATCCTTTAGCGGGGATTATTCGGAAGTGGTTTGTGTCTGCCCCGGTAGGTTTTGGGCATATTAGCCGTTGCATAATGTTTTGATAATCATGCGTCGTGCATTATGCATTGTGGATTTCGTTATGTGCATATATGAGCATGAGACTCAATTGTGTTACGTACTTGGTTTGTAAACTGATTTAGTAATTGCCTTTATTCCCACGTTGTGCTTATGACGCGATACTCCCACTGAGGTTCTTTGATCTCACCCCCTCCCTTTATTTTTCTCAGGGCTAAATTGAGAGACTAGCAGTTCAGCTTCCAGGTTACTATTCCATTGTTGGTCGTAGGGCTGGACATTGTACTCCACACATTTTGGACACTCGGCATTATTTGTGTTGTAGGTACACACTAGACGTGTGCATATGTATGCTAAACGTGTGAATCTGGGATTTAAATTTTATACTGCATAAGTTTAAATGACAGTGCGATATTATGTGAAATGTGTGACAGAATTATATCGTGGGTTGATATGTGTGAGATAAAAGACTTCCGCTAATAATTCCGTTGTTGATTTTGCCGAGTTTTTATAATAACATGCCATGCTTCAATTTCAAAGGAAATTGGAAATGATTTTACAGTAAGCCTTGTGTGGTTCCGATTGATCCACCCGTTGGGTCGTTCGGGGTTGCACGGCGGTGAGGTTCCCATTTACCGGGAACGGGTCCTCACAAACTGGCTATACAGGATAGGATAGGTCTTCAGCAACTTCGACTGGGGGTTCTTCGAGCACATGGGTAGGGTCTTGCACATATTTTCTCAACATTGAAACATGAAACACATTGTGAATTCTTTCCATATTTGGAGGTAAGCCAAGTCGGTATGCAACAAGGCCGATCCTCTCGACAACATCATATGGACCAATGTAATGAATAGCTTACCTCGTTTCTGAAAATGAAGGACTTCTTTCCATGGGGCGACCTTCAAAAACACTTTGTCACCTACCACAAAATTCCAACTCCTTTCGTCGATTACCAATGTAGTTTTTCTGCCGATCCTGGGTTGTTTTTAGCTGTTGTTGAATCAAGTTCAACTGCTATGTCGCTTAATCAATCATTTCCGCATTGTCTAGGCATCTCTTGCCTACTTCATTCCAGCAAATGGGAGTTCTGCAACGTCTCCCAATTAGTTCTTCATAAGGTGCCATACTGATGCTTACATGAAAACTATTATTGTAAGCAAATTCTGCCACCGGCAACCATCGATCCCTACCGGTATGCTGGTCCAACACACTTTTACGTAGCTTGTCTTCGAGTGTGTGAATCATCCTTTCTGATTGACCATCGGTCTGAGGATGAAATGCTGTACTGAAATTCAATCTCGAACCCAGTGCATTCTGGAATTTCTCCCAAAATCATGAGGTGAAACGAGGGTCATGATCTGAAATGACGGAAACTAGCACTCCATGCAATCGAACAATCTCGTCCAAGTAACAAACAACCAATTTCTCAGGTGTATTCATCACACGTATAGGAAGGAATTGTGCAGATTTCGTCAATCAATCCACGAATACTCAAATGGCATCGTATCCTTGCTGCAATCTAGGAAAACCGGTCACAAAATCCATTGTGACATGCTCCCACTTCCATTCTGGAATCAGAAGTGATTGCTGTAGACCAGCGGGTTGTTGATGTTCGATCTTTACTTGTTGACATACGAGGCATCGGGCAACGAACTCAGCAATGTTGCGTTTCATGTTTGGCCACCAATACTGCTCCTTTAAATCTCGGTACATCGTAGTGCTTCCGGGATGGATAGCGAACGTCGAACTATGCGCCTCCGATAGAATAAGGTTACAAATATCAACATCTTGTGGAACACATACCCGGGTTTTGAACACAAGCAGTTCGTCATCTCGTATTCTGAAATCACGAATTATGGTAACAACACCATCAGAAAGTTGCTTCTGAATTTCAATCAGTTTTGGATCCTCTAATTGCTGATTCCGGATTTCCTCAATCAAGGTTGGTGTGACTTTGATTCCTTCCAATAACGATCCAGAAAAATCAGTGGCAAGATGCACACGGTTAGTTTTTAAATTCAACAACATAGGCATGCAGTGGGTGCGCATGAAAGCCAAAACCGATGGGAAGGACAATGAAACTTTCAGCTCAAGGCATCAGCAACAATATTTGTCTTTCCAGGATGATATTCGATGATCAAGTCGTAGTCTTTAATCAGCTCCAGCCATCTTCGTTGTCTTATACTCAATTCTATTTGAGTGAGGAGGTACTTCAGGTTTTTTGGTCGGTGAAGATTCAGCATATCTCGCCCTATAAGTAATGTCGTCATATTTTCAACGCAAAAACCACAGCTGCAAGCTCCAAATCATGTGTAGGATAGTTACTTTCATGCGGTCGTAACTATTAGGAAGCATAAGCAACGACTTTCCCGTCTTACATCAATACGCATCCAAGTCTGGATTTCGACGCATCACTGTAAACCATATACTCCTTTCCACAAATAGGTAAGGTAAGGATAGGTGCAGAAACTAACCAATTTTTCAGTTCTTTGAAACTTTGCTGGCATTTTTCGTTCCACACGAATGGCTCACCATTGCGCGTCAGTTTTGTCAATGGTCCGGAAAGCGATAAAAAATTCTCCACAAAGCGACGGTAGTATCCTGCTAAGCCAAGAAAACTATGAACTTAAAACACAGTTTGCGGAGGTTCCCAAGCAACTATGGCTTCGATCTTCTTCGGATCAACTAACACACCTTGGCTGGAAACAATATCGCCAAGGAAACCAACTTCGCATAACCAGAATTCACATTTGGAGTACTTTGTGAACAACTTCCGATCCTTCAAAACATTCAGCACAATCTGCAAATGTTTATCATGTTCCTCTTCCAATTTTGAATAAATCAGAATGTCGTCAATAAAGACTACCATCAATTTATCCAGGAACTCATAGAACACACGATTCATCAGGTCCATGAACACAGCTGGTTTATTGGTCAAACCGAATGGAAAAACCAGAAATTTGTAGTGGCTATATCGCGATCTGAATGTGTTCTTCAGAATATCAGCATCACGAACTCGCAAATGATGATATCCAGTTCATAGATTGATCTTGGAGAACTTGGCTGCACCCTGGAGTTGGTCGAATAAATTGTCGATGCGTGGCAAAGGGTACTTGTTCTTCACGGTCACACGATTCAACTGCCGATAGTCGATGCATAATCGCAGCAATCCATCTTTCTTCTTTACGAACAAGACAGGTGCTCCCCAAGGTGACACAATAGGTCAGATGAAACCATGATCCATCAAATCTTCCAATTGTGTTTTTAGTTCCCTCATTTCCGCAGGAGCCATACGATACGGAGGAATGGAAATCTGATTTGTACCAGGCACTAACTCAATGCCGAATTCCACTTCCCTTGCTGGTTATAAACTGGCTATGTCTTCTGGAAGTACTTTTGGAAATTTGTGAACCACTGGAACAGAATCCAGATCCGAGGATTTTTTTAAAATATCATGTACTTGCGAGAGGTACGCTGTACATCTATTGTTGATCAATCATTTTGCATCAAGCCAAAAAATCATGCAATTTGGAACAACTCGCCTATCACCTTCAAATCAGTACTCGGCACCATCAGGAAAAATGAACCACACACGTTTGGTGAAACACTCCATACGGGCTAGATATTTCGCCAGACAGTCCATGCCTAAGATTACATCCAGCTCTGGGAAGTCTGGAATTAGATCCACTTTAAGTACATTTGGACCCATACGAACAGCTCAACCGATGTAGACTAGATCACAAATTAGTTCTTCCCCCAAAGGAGTCAGAATCGCAATAGGAGAAGTCAAGGGAGATAGAGGCCGATCTGTGCTAAGTGCTATCCTGAGACTTACAAATGATCTATTTGCTCCGAGATCTAATAATACTTTAGCAATTTGATAAAAGACTGAAATAGTACCTGTCACCACATCAGGGCTAGCCTCGGCATCATTTAGGGTGAATACTGTGAGACCCTGAATTTTGAGTCCTAGAAGTCCAGAAGCCAGTGCAGGTTAAAAAGACTATTTTTCCCTTGAAGAAAAAGATGTGTGATGGGCTAAATTGGTAAGGGATATCTTGTAATTATTTCTGGTATTAATTCCCTTTAAATTTATTCTTTATTGGTTGATAATTACCTTAGGAAATGAAAACTCAAAGTTTAAGAGGGGATAATTAAAGAATTTAATTTTTATAATTATCTTACTTTAATTAAGCTTTTAAGGTAGGAATTTTAATCCCATAACCACATTATATAAATAGGAAGTCAGCTACACAAAAAATTTATACAGAAAACACACAAAATTCATAAGACCTAAAAACCCTACACTTCCTAATTTCTACTAAAATCCGCTGGAACTCAAACAAGCATAACTCTGTCATCGTTTATCGGATTCCTGCGAATAATAGCTTGTTGGAAAGTTGAATTCATCTTATTTCCAAAAATCTATGGTTTTTTGTTTGAAGGTTAGTTTTAGTTTATTAAAAGTTAAATCGAATTTCGAAAGAATTGCCAAAATCTGCTTGAACTTTAAAATAGCATAACTCTCACATCCTTTGTCGGATTCTTGCAAATAATAGCTTTTTGGAAAGGTATCTTCAACCTCTTTCCAAAAATGTTTTTTTTTTCAGCAGGTTAGTTTTTCTTTAGTGTAAGATATGTCGAATTTTGACGGGATTAGTCAAGATTGTGTGATTCTGCCTTCAATTGATTTCTGTTGTTGCTCCTCTTGTTCATATGGTTGCTTGGAATCTATTCATGTTATAAAATCATGAATTCATCCTTTGAATCTTTTCTATACATGAAATCAGTATGCCCTACCCTTGCCCTATTGTTCCCTATCTTGATCAATTGATGAACCTATTGGATTTCGATCTTGTTTCTTTTGATTGTGTAAGTTATAACCACTTAATCCCTCCTTGTTAGCTTGAAATCACAACCTTTACATCTTGCTAACATGAAATCGCAAACTATGTTGTGTCCTATGCTTAGTGCCGAAATATACATAGTTAAATTGGGTAGTAACCCATGTTGAATCTTGTTAAGTTCTTGGCTATCACATCACACATCAAAAGGGGAGGCACGTGTGGCATCTGACCACTAGTTTCTGATAGGTTTGGTGAGTGGAATTGGTAAGGAAATAGTGTATTCAATTGGTTATTGAGTATGCATGCTTAGTTTGGTTTTGTCTTTGCCTTGGGATACTATAGGTGGTTCAAAATTATTAAATAAAGGCATAGGAATAGCTTATTGTTCAGAGACAAGAGAGGTAGGATCTATGCCTCATCGGTTTCTCCAGAGATCCCTGTTGTTTTCGATGCATGCCCTTGTTATTATTGCATGTGAATTGATTGTAGGATATGTGCAAGAATTACGGATTGAGATATGAATCCTATAGGCTATACCAAAACCTTGAGTTAGGTTTTGAGTGCCCGAATTGCATATGATATATGAATTGAATAAGCTAGTTGTGTTCTGACATAATTAAGAATACCTTTTTATGGTATTATGCTTATGCTTGTCTGTGTGTGCTTGTACATATTTATGTGTCAGGATCCTGTTCCGATGGCCATTCGGGGTAAGCGCTGATGCTCCTTGGGAGAGGGGAGGCTCTTACTCGTATGGGAGTTGTATGGGTGGCAAACCCTAGCATGCGTTTGTTGGATGTCTAGTCCTTGTGTGGCTAGAAGTCTTGTTCTTGTGTGGCAGGATGCCCTTATCCTTGTGTGGTTTAGGATACTCTTGTCCTTGTGTGGCTTGGGATGTCTTCTCCTTGTGTGGCAGGATGAATAGGCTTACTGATTAGCTTGTGTGCCAACCTTTTACCCTTTGTGCAGTAAGCCTTGGACAACACAGGTGGAAGGGGACGACCTTTCTTTTTCCTATTGCCGAGAGCAAGCTGATGAGTTTTACCTGCCTGTGTACTTCTGATTTTCAAAAGTGTTTGCAGTCTATCCTCAGCCTTGGTTTCGACCCTATCCCTTTGATTGATTTTTGAATTGCGTGGTACCCATAGATGTGTAGGAATGATCTAATGTTGTTCGGGAGATTTGTGTTTAAAATTTCTGTAGATCTTATGATATTGTGACCCTACTGAGATTCTTGTAATCTCATCTTGTTGTATTCACCATTTTTCAGGCTTAGGTACATTCACTGTTCGTGGTACCAGTGTGTGAGATCAAGACTGCACGGTGGGGCAATATCGCATCACATTAGCATACTTGTTCCTTGATTGCTTGCGCATATAACATGAATTATGATTGGACTATTTTTCTGGTTTTCATGGTTCCTCCTTTACTTGTTTCCATTTTATTTTGGGGATTAACTTACTGGATGTTTGGATCCTTATGGGACTTGTGAGTTGTGGATTTCATTGATTTTATTTGAAGACTCCCACTGATATTTTATTCACTTCATATGATACCAGAATACATGTCCAATATCATGCTCCAATAACAAATGTCCATGCTAAAAATCAAGAATTTGATAAGTAAGCCTTGTGGAATTCAGATATGTCCTGGTTCTTTGGCATGTCTGAGTCTCACAGCGGTAATGGCCCTAATCGGAGCAATTAACAATAGGTGAGGATTTAGGGCTGTTACAGGTTTGATAACGAAGCATGGTTTAAGGAATATAATTTGTTATATGCTAACTTGTTTGTTGATTTTGTGTTTGTAGGTAAGAAAATGCGCACACACTCACTCACTTAGGAGCAAATACCAAAAGTAAACTAATGCTAAAAAGGAATTGATTTGTAAGATTTAAATAATGAGAATGATAATCTGATTTTTTGTGTTTTTATGAATGTTCTTATGCCTGGTATGCCTTGATGTGTTCTGATAAATCTTAATGTATTTCTTGTCATTGCCGAATGTGTGCTTTTTCCATAATTCCAAGTGTCCCTTTGTGACTTTTTATCATTGCCTTTAGAGTTTGTTGCAATGAGTTCCGATAATGGTTTGTATGATAGTATTGTTGCCGAATGCTTATGGGAGTGTTGGTGTAATTGCCGAGTGTGCATCGCATGTTTACATATGATTTCCGAAACTTGTGAGTATTTGTGTGCAAGTGAAGCCGAGAGACTTCCCGTCGAGAATACAAAATTATTGAAGGAAGCTCGACAATTGGGATGAAAAGTTTTCAATGGTTCAGCTGGAGTTGCTGCCGCTCATGAATGGATCGACACCTTATGCCAAGTGTCCTTGTTCTTACGTATCTCGGATGATGACAAGGTTGCCAAGATGGACGGCTGTGAGATTGTGATTTGGCGATCGTCTGCCTATATGGGTGGAATTTCGTTATGAATTCGACGAAAGATTCTATACGAAATTCCATAAAAGCGAGCAGTGACAAGCTTTCTACAAACTTGAACAGGCACCCGTTCGATGCTGGAATTTGAAAATGCATTAAGGGAACTGTCCCGATTTGCACCTGAAGAGGATCGCTCACCATACCAGCTTGCGAGACGATTTCAGGATGGGCTGGGTACCGAACTCAAATCCATCGTTGGTACGACACCGGTAGTGAATTTGCAAGAACTAATTGTTGCTGCGACTGAAGCAAAAAAGATAGTGCAAACCAAGAAGCTATCCGCAGCCACTAGTGGCGGATTATTCAGGCAAGATTAAAAATTTAATCGGTGTACGAGACCCTATCCTATAAGGTCCTATCCTCAGAAAACTAATGGCAATGGAAGTAACAACAAGAAGAACTTTTCTGGTTCAAATCCCAATGGATCTATGTGAAATTCTCAGCAATGTCGATGTTACAATTGTGGCAAAATGGGACACATTCAGCGAGAATGCTAGAAGCCGAGATGTATCACTGGCGCACCTAGTGCGGGCCGAGGTGGGTATGCTAACCCTACCAAACCGTCAACACGAGCACCAGGAAGTCCACCCAATGGATCCACAAGAGAGGCGTAACCAAGACCAACAAGGCTATTGACCATAACTGATGCCGATGCTAGTCCGGATGTGGTGACAGGTACTATTTCAATTTTTTCTCAAAATGCTAACGTATTATTAGATCCCGGAGCAATTAGGTTATTTGTAAGTCCAAGATAGCACTTAACACGGATCAACCTCTATCTCCCTTGACTCCTTCTATTGCGATTTTGACTCCTTTGGGAGAACAACTAATTTGTAACCTAATCTACATTGGGTGTGCTGTACGTATGGGGCCAGATGAACTTGAAGTGGATCTAATTCCATTGGACATCCGAGAGCTGGATGTAATCTTAGGCATGGACTGTCTGGCGAAATATCAAGCCCGTATGGAGTGTTTCACCAAACATGTGTGGTTCACTTTTCCTGATGGTGCTGAATACTACTTTGAAGGTGATAGGCGAGTTGTTCCAACTTGCATGATTTCTTGGCTTGATGCAAAGCAATTGATCAAGAAAAGATGTACAGCGTACCTCGCCGCACGTACATAATATTTCTAAGGAGTCCTCGGATCTTGATTCTGTTCCAGTGGTTCGCAAATTTCTAGAGTTATTTCCAGAAGACATAGTCGGTTTACCACCAGCAAGGGAAGTGGAACATGCTAAGCATTTGCGGATTGTGCTGAATGTTTTGAAGGATCGAGAGTTGTTTGCAAAGTACTCCAAATACAAATTCTGGTTACGCAAAGTTGGTTTCCTTTGCTATAATATTTCCGCCCAAGGTGTGTTACTTGATCCAAAGAAGATTGAAGCCCTAGTTGCTTGGGAACCCCTGCGACCTGTGTTCGAAGTTCGTAGTTTCCTTGGCTTAGCAGGATACTATCGTTGCTTTGTGGAGAATTTTTCATCGCTTGCCGCACTATTGACAAAACTGACGCGCAAGGGTGAGACGTTCGTATGGAACGAGAAATGCCAGCGAAGTTTCGAAAAACTGAAAAACTTGTTAGTTTCCGCACATATCCTTACCTTACCTATTTTGCGGAAAGGAGTATATGGTTTACAATGATGCGTCAAAATCCGGACTTGGATGCGTATTGATGCAAGATGGGAAAGTCGTTGCTTATGCTTCCCGACAGTTATAACCGCACGAAAGCAACTACCCTACGCATGATTTGGAGTTTGCAGCCGTGGTGTTTGCATTGAAAATATGGCAATATTGCTTATACGGCAAGACATGTCATATCTATACCGACCCCAAAAGCCTGAGGTACCTCCTCACGCAAAAATAATTGAATATGAGACAACGAAGATGGGTAGAGTTGATTAAAGACTATGATTTGATTATCGAATATCATCCTTGAAAAGAAAAATGTTGTTGTTGTTGCCTTGAGCCGAAAGTTTCATCCTCCTTGCCTTGAGCCGAAAGTTTCATCCTCCTTGCCTGGAGCCGAAAGTTTCATCCTCCTTGCCTTGAGCCAAAAGTTTCATCCTCCTTGCCTTGAGCCGAAAGTTTCATCCTCTTTGCCAATCGGTTTTGGCTTACATGCGCACCCATTACATGGCTATGTTCCTGGATTTGAAAACTAATCGTGTGCATCTTGGCACTGATTTTCTGGTTCATTGTTGGCACAAATCGAAGTCACACCTACCTTGATTGAGGAAATCCGGAATTGATTGATCAAGCAACAAAGCAGTTGAACTTGATTTGACAACGGCTAAAAACAGCCCAGAATTGGAAAAAAAACTACGCCGATAATCAACGAAGGGAGCTGAAAATTGCTGTAGGTGACAAAGTATTTCTGAAGGTCGCCCCATGGAAAGGAGTTCTTCGTTTTCAGCAG
Organism: Passiflora organensis; assembly: GCA_019739055.1. Lineage (NCBI taxonomy): Eukaryota > Viridiplantae > Streptophyta > Magnoliopsida > Malpighiales > Passifloraceae > Passiflora > Passiflora organensis. The sequence continues at coordinate 488,217 of JAEPBF010000191.1, read as the reverse complement.
TGAGGTAAGCTAGCAGTTCATTACATTGGTCCGTATGACATCATCGAGAGGATCAGCCCAGTTGCATACTGACTTGCCTTACCTCCAAATATGGAAAGAATTCATACTTTTTTTCATGTTTCAATGTTGAGAAAGTATGTGCAAGAGGCTGCTCACGTGCTCAAAGAACGCCCAGTTCTAATCGCTGAAGACTTATCTTATCCCATACAGCCAGTTACCATACTAGATTGGTCAGTTCGATAGCTTCACAGTCGAAGCGTGCCTACGGCAGGAGTTGTTTGGCATAATGGCCAAATTTTGGAACAGTCTTGAGAGACTGAAGAATCTATACTTGCAAAATTTCCTTATCTGTTTGTTTAGGTACTTGTGGTAAAAAGACGAGGACAAAATTTTTATGAGGGGAGGATGTGAGACCCTGAATTTTGATTCCTAGAAATCCAGAAGCTAGTACAGGTGAAAAAGACTATTTTTCCTCTGAAGAAAAGGATGTGTGATGCCCGAAATTTGTAAGGGATGTCTAGTAATTATTTCTGGTATTAATTTTCTTTAAATTCATTCTTTATTGGTTGATAATTACCTTAGGAAATAAAAATTATAAGTTTATAGGGGGATAGTTACAGAATTTAATTCTGATAGTTATCTTACTTTAATTAAGCCTTGAATATAAGGATTTTAATCCCATAACCATCTTATATAAATAGTAAGTCAGCCACACAAAAATCTTATACAGAAAAAACACAAAATTCGTAGGACCTAAAAACCCTATACCTTCCAATTTCTGCCAAAATCTTCTTGAACTTCAAACAAGCAAAAATCTCTCATCGTTTGTTAGATTCCTGAAAATAATAGCTTGTTGGAAACATATTTTCATTTTCTTTCCAATAATAATATGGTTTTTTGTCTGAAAGTTAGTATTTCTTTCTCTAAAGTTAAATCGAAATTCGGCAAAACTGCCAAAATCTTCTTGAACTTCAAACAAGCATAACTCTCTCATCGTTTGTCGGATTCCTAAGAATAATAGCTTGTTGGAAAGCTCTCTTCATCCTATTTACAAAAATATTTGATTTATTGTCTTAAGGTTTGTATTTCTTTCTCTAAAGTTAAATCGAAATTTGGAGGAATTAGGTTTTCAGATTTTTATAATTCTGCCTTTGATTGATCTCTGATGTTATTACCTGTACTCGTATGATTGTTTAATATCAGTATACAAGGAATTTCTGCAAATAAGCAGCATATTGAGGTGAAATTTCAGAATGCTCCTACACCTTCACAAGTGGAAGAACCTATTCCTCCACTTGAACCTGTACAGCCGGCACATCCTAAGGAAGCCGAGAGGCTTCCCATCGTGATTACAAAATTGTTGAAGGAATCTCGACAGTTGGGATGTAAATATTTTTAATGGTTCAGCTGGAGTTGCTGCCATTTGTGAGTGGATAGACACCTTATGCCTAGTATCCTTGTTCTTACGTATCTTGGATGATGACAAAGTTTCCATCGCCATTTTCCTACTCGAGGGAGAAGCCCTCGCATGGTGGACATCTGTTAGCATACGATTCGGCGATCATTTGCCAACTTGGGAAGAATTTCGGTACGAATTTGACGAAAGATTTTATACGAGAATCCATAAAAACGAGCAGCGACAAGCTTTTTACAAACTTGAACAAGGCAACCGTTCGGTGCTGGAATATGAGGAAGTGTTAAGGGAATTGTCCCGATTTGCACGAAGAAGATCGTACACTGTACCAGCTTGCGAGACGATTTCAGGATCGGTTGAGTACCAAACACAAAACCATCGTAGGTACGACACCGGTGCAGAATTTGCAAGAACTAATCATTGCCGCAACCAAAGCCTAAAGGATCGTGCAAACCAAGAATCCATCCGCAGCCACTAGTGGCAGATCCTATAGGTGAGATTCGAAGTTCAATCGACGAACGGGACCCTATCCTTTAAGATCCTATGCTTCGAAAATTAATGGCAATGGAAATACCAACAGGAAGAACTTTTCTGGTTCAAATTCCAATGGATCTTTGTGGGATTCTAAGCAATGTCAATTTTACAACTGTGGCAAGATGGGACATATTCAGAGGGAATGCCGGAAACCAAGGTGAATCACAGGTGTACCAAATGCAGGCCGGGGTGAGAATCCCAACCTGACCAGACCACCAACACAGGCACCAGGAGGACCACACAACGGATCCACAAACGCGGCGCAACCAAGACCAACAAGGCTCTTCACCCTAACTGATGCCGAGAGTAGTCCTGATGTGGTGACAGGTACTATTTCAGTCTTTTCTCAAAATGCTAAAGTATTATTAGATCCTGGAGCAAAAAGATCATTTGTAAATCTAAGAATAGCATTTAGCACGGATCGGCCTCTATCTCCCTTGACTCCTCCTATTGCTGTTCTAACTCCATTGGGAGAGCAACTGATTTGTAATCTAGTCTACATTAGCTGTGCAGTACGTATGGGTCCGAATGTACTTGAAGTGGAGAGCTGGATGTGATCTTAGGCATGGACTGTCTAGCAAAATATCAAGCCCGTAAGGAATGTTTCACCAAACGTGTGTGGTTCATATTTCCTGATGGTGCCGAGTACTATTTTGAAGGTGATAGGTGAGTTGTTCCAACTTGTATGATTTTGTGGCTTGATGGGAAGCGATTGATCAACAAAGGATATACAGCATACCTCGCACACGTACATGATATTTCAAAAGAATCCATGGATCTGGATTCTATCGTAGTGGTTCACGAATTTCCAAAAGTATTTCCAGAAGACATAGCCGGTCTACCACAAGTAAGGGAAGTGGAATTTGGCATTGAGTTAGTGTCTGGTATGAATCCGATTTCCATTCCTCCGTACCTTATGGCTCATGCGAAAATGAAGGAACTGAAAACGCAATTGGAAGATTTGCTGGATCGTGGTTTCATCCGACCAAGTGTGTCACCTTGGGGAGCACCTGTCCTGTTTGTTAAAAAGAAAAACGCTTTGCTGCGATTATGCATGGACCATCGGCAGCTGAATCGTGTGACTGTGAAAACAAGTACCCTTTTCCACACATCGATGATTTGTTCGACCAACTGTAGGGTGCAGCCGTATTTTCCAAGATTGATCTCAGATCTGGATAACACCAATTGCGAGTTCGTGATGCTGATATTCCAAAGACCGCATTCAGATCGCAATATTGTCACTATGAATTTCTGGTTATGCCATTCGGTTTGACCAATGCACCAGCTGTGTTTATGGACCTGATGAATCGTGTGTTCCATGAGTTCCTGGATAAATTTGTGATAGTTTACATTGACGACATTCTGATATATTCAAAATCAGAAGAGTAGCACGCTAAGCATTTGCAGATTGTGCTGAAAGTTTTAAAGGATCGACGGTTGTTCACAAAATACTCCAAATGCGAATTCTGGTTATGCGAAGTTGGCTTCCTTGGCCATATTGTTTCTGCCCAAGGTGTGACAGTTGATCCAAAGAAGATTGAAGCCATAGTTGCTTGGGAACCCCACTGACTGTGTTCAAAATTCGCAGTTTCCTTGGCTTAGCAGGTTATTACTGTCGCTTTGTGAAAAATTTTTCATCGCTTGCCGGACCATTGACAAAACTGACGCGCAAGGGTGAGCCGTTCGTGTGGAACGAGAAATGCCAGCGAAGTTTTGAATAATTGAAAAACCGGCTAGTTTCGCACCTATCCTTACTTTACCAATTTGCGGAAAGGGGTATGTGGTTTACAGTGATGCGTCGAAATCCGGACTTGGATGTGTATTGATGCAAGATGGGAAAGTCGCTGCATATGCTTCCCGACAGTTACGACCGCATGAATGCAAGTACACTACACATGATTTGGAATGTGCAACCATGGTGTTTGCATTAAAATATAGCGACATTACTTATACGGCGAGACATGCCCAATCTTCACCGATCACAAAAGCTTGAAGTACCTACTCACGCAAAATGAATTGAATATGAGACAACGAAGATGGGTAGAACTGATCAAAGACTACGATTTGATCATCGAATATCATCCTGGAAAGACAAATGTTGTTGCTGATGTTTTAAGCCAAAAATTTCATCCTCTTTCCTCATCGATTTTGGCCTGTATGAGCACCCATTACAGGCCTGTGTTGTTGGATTTGAGGACTTATCGTGTGCATCTTGGCATTGATTATTTTTTTTCATTGTTGGCATGAATTGAAGTCACACCTACCTTGATTGATGAAATCCGGAATCAGCAATTAGAGGATCCAAAAGTAATTGAAATTGGGAAGCAACTTTCTGATGGTGTTGATGCCATAGTTCGTGATTTCAGAATACGAGATGACAAAGTGCTTGTCTTCAGAAACTGGGTATGTGTTCCACAAGATATTGATATTCGTAACCTTATTCTATCGGAGTCGCATAGTTCGAAGTTCTCTATCCATCCCGGAACCACTAAGACGTACTGAGATTTGAAAGAGCAGTATTGGTGGTTAAACATGAAACGCCACATTGTTGAGTTCGTTGCTCGATGTCTCGTATGTCAACAAGTAAAGATCGAACATCAACGACCCGCTGGACTACTTCAGTCACTTCCAATTCCAGAATGGAAGTGGGAGCATGTCACAATGGATTTTGTGGCCGGTTTTCCTATGTCATAGAGAGGATATGATGCCATTTGGGTGATCGTGGATCGATTGATGATATCTGCAGACTTCTTTCCTATATGTGTGACGGATACACCTGAGAAATTGGTTGTTTGTTACTTAGATGAGACTGTTTGATTCGCTGAAACTTTAATCCAGCATAACTCTCTCATCGTTTGTCGGATTCATGAAAATAATAGCTTGTTGAAAAGCTCTCTTCATCCTCATTCCAAAAATCTTTGGGTTTTCTTCAGGAGATTAGTATTTCTTTCTCGTAAGATAAGACGAAACTTGGCGGAATTGCCAAAATCTTATTGAACTTCAATGTAGTATAACTCTTTCATCTTTGGTCAGTTTCCTAAAAATAATAGCTTTTTGGAATGTCCTCTTCATTCTCTTTCCAATCATATTTGTTTTATTGTTTTGACATTCGTATTTCTTTGTCAAAAGATAAGATGAAAATTGGCAACGAAATTAGGTTTTAAAATTTGTATAATTCTGCCTTTGATTGATCTCTGATGTTATTACCCTTATTCATATCGTTGTTTAGAACCAATTCATAGTGAACAACCATGAATTCATCCTTTTAATTTTATTTATACATGAAATCAGTATGCCCTACCTTTGAACTACTGCCATATTGTTGGCTATCTTGATCAATTGATTGACATATAGGATTCTGATCTTGTTTCTTTTGATTATACATGTTATAAACCCTTAATCCTAACTTGTTAACATGAGATCGCAACTCCTACAACTTGTTAACATGAAATCGCAACTTGCTCTATTGCTCTATTCTTAGTGCCAAAAATTGTATGATAATTAGGGATGATAATTCAGATTGTTTTTTTTAAGTTCTTGGCTATCACAACACACATCCAAGGGGAGATACCTGCGGCATCTGATCACTGGTGTCTGATTAGTTTGGTGAGTGGAATTGGTAAGGAAATAGGGTATTTAATTGGATATTAGATATGCATACTTAGTTTGGTTTTGGCTTTGCCTTGTGATGCTATAGGTACTGCAGAATTATTGAATAAAGACTAGGGAATAACTTTTTGTTCAGAGACAAGAGAGGTAGGATCTATGCCTCATCGGTTTCTCCAGAGATCTTGTTGTTTGCTTAATTGATTTCGTTACCTATGATTATGAAACTGTATGCGCATTCATATTAAATAATACATGCTTGAGTTATTGATTGAATTGAGGAATATCTAGGCTATATCGAATCCCTTAAGGTAGGTTAGGAGTGCCTCTCTAGCATGTGTGATGTGTATTGAACATGCTGAATGTGATCTGACAGAATTGAGAATACCCTGTTGTGGTTTTGTGCTTTGTGCTTGCTTGTGTATGCTTGTACGTGTTTGTGTGTCAGGATTCTTTTCTGATGGCCATTCGGGGTAAGCGCTGATGCTCCTAGTGAGAGGGGAGGTTTCTACTGGTATGGGACTCATATGGGTGGCAAATCCCAGCAAGAGCTTACTGGCTGTCTGGTCCTTGTGTGGCCAGAAGCCCTGTCTTTGTGTGGCAGGAACCCCTTATCCTTGTGTGGTTTGGGAAGCCCTTATCCTTGTATGGTTTGGGATGTTTTATCCTTGTGTGCCAAGATGAATAGGCTTGTTGATTAGCTTGTATGTTAACCAATTACCTTTCGTGGAGTAAGCCTTGGACAACACAGGTGGAAGGGAATGTCCTTTTCTTCTTCATTGCAAAGAACAATCTGATGAGTTCCGTCTGCCTGTGTACTTCTGATACTTTTCAGAAGTGTTTGTAGTCCCCGTTAGCTTTAGATTCAGCCCTACCCTTTTTGATTGATTCTTTGAATTGCATGAATCCCTTTAGTTGCGTAGGAATGATCAGATGTTGTTCGGGAGATTTGTGTTTATAGTTTCTGCAGATCATATGATGTTGTGACCTTACTGAGATTCTTGTAATCTCATTTCGTTGCTTTCATCATTTATTTCAGGCTTAGGTACATTCACTGCTCGTCGTACCAGTTTGCGAGATTAAGGTTGTACGGCAGGGCGATATTGCATTACTTTTGCATACCTGTTCCTTGATTACTTGAGCATATAACTTGAATAATGAAATTAGACTACTTTCTGGTTTATTTTAAGATTCCTCCTTTGTTTGTTAATTTCGACTATGTTGGAGGAATTCTTGCTGGTTATTTGGATCCTTATGTGACTTGTGTGTTATGAATCCAGTGATTTTATTTAAAGACTTCCGCTGATGTTTTTACTCACTCCGTAAGATACCAGAATGATTGTCCAATATCATGCTCCAACTGTTATTAAACATGTAGAATGAATATGCTAAAAGTTGAAATCTTAGTGAGTAAGCCTGGTGGGATTCAGATAGGTCCTAGGTGTCTTTGGGCTTGTTTGGGTTTCACGACGGTAATGACCTTAATCGGAAGAAATATTAATAGGTAGGAATTGGGGTCGTTATAGGCTGTGTACCGAACTCAAAACCATCGTTGGTACGACACCGGAACAGAATTTGCAAGAACTAATTGTTGCCGCGACTGAAGCCGAAAAGATCGTGAAAACCAAAAAGCCATCCGCAGCCACTAGTGGTGGATCCTTCCGGCGAGATTCGAAATTTAATCAGCGTACGAGACCCTAACCTTTCAGGTCCTATCCTCCGAAAATTAACGGCAATGGAAGTAACAACAAAAAGAACTTTTCTGGTTCGAATTCCAATGGAACTACGTGGAATACTCAGCAATGTCGATGTTACAATTATGGCGAAATGGGGCACATCTAGTGCGAGCCGAGTTGTGTATGCACCAAACTGCTAGCACACGCACCAGTAGGACCAACCAACGGATCCACAGGTGAGGTGCAAGCAAGATCAACAAGGCTATTCACCCTAACTGATGCCGAGGCTAGTCCTGATGTGGTGATGGTTTACATCGGCTGTGTTGTACTTATGGGTCCGAATGTACTTTAAGTGGATATAATTCCATTGGACATCCGACAGCTGGATATGATTTTAGGCATGGACTGTCTGGCGAAATATCAAGCCCGTATGGAGTTTTTCACCAAACGTGTGTGGTTCACTTTTCCTGATGGTGCTGAGTACTGCTTTGAAGGTGATAGGCGAGTTGTTCCAACTTGCATGATATCCTGGCTTGATGCAAAGCGACTAATCAGCAAAAAATGTACTGCATATCTCGCGCACATACATGATATTTCCAAAGAATCCTCGGGTGTTGATTCTATCCTAGTGGTTCACAATTTCCAGAAGTATTTTCAAAAGACAAAGTCGGTCTACCACTAGTAAGGGAAGTGGAATTTAGCAGTGAGTTAGTGCTTGGTACGAATCCGATTTCCATTCCTCCGTACCGTATGGCTCTTGATGAAAAGAAGAAACTAAAAATGCAATTGGAAGATTTGCTGGATCGTGGTTTCATCCGACCTAGTGTGTCACCTTGGGGAGCACCTGTCTTGTTCTTGAAGAAGAAAGATGGTTCGCTGCGATTATGCATCGACTATCGGCAGCTCAATCGTGTGACTGTAAAGAACAAGTACCCTTTGCCACGCATTGACAATTTGTTTGACCAACTCCAGAGTTCAACCATATTCTCCAAGATCGATCTAAGATATAGATACCATCAATTGCGAGTTTGTAATGTTGATATTCCGAAGACCGTGTTCAGATCACGATATGGCCACTACAAATTTCTGGTTATGCCGTTCGATTTGACTATGCACCAACTGTGATCATGGACATGATGAATTGTGTGTTCCATGAGTTTCTGGATAAATTTGTGATAGTCTTCATTGACGACTTTCTGATTTATTCAAAACCAGAAGAAGAGCATGCTAAGCACTTGCGGATTGTGCTGAATGTTTTAAAGAATCGGCGGTTGTTCGCAAAGTACTCCAAATGTGAATTCTGGTTATGCGAAGTCTGTTTCCTTGGCCATGTTGTTTCTGTCCAAGGTGTGTTAGTTGATCCAAAGAAAATTGAAGCTGTAATTGCCTAGGAACCCCCGCAAATTATGTTCGAAGTTCGTAGTTTCCTTGGTTTAGTAGGATACTACCGTCGTTTTGTGAAAAATTTTTCATCGCTTGCCGGACCATTGTAAAAACTGACGTACAAGGGTGAACCGTTCGTGTGGAACGAGAAATGACAGCGAAGCTTTGAAGAACTGAAAAATCGGTTAGTTTCCGCACCTATCCTTACTTTACCTATTTGCAGAAAGGAGTATGTGGTTTACAGGGATGCGTCGAAATCCAGACTTGGATGTGTATTGATGCAAGACGAGAAAGTTGTTGCATATGCTTCCCGACAGTTACAAATGCACGAAAGCAACTATCCTACACATGATTTGGAGCTTGCAGCCATGGTGTTTTCGTTGAAAATATGGCGACATTACTTATATGGCGAGACATGCCGAATCTTCACTGATCACAAAATCTTGAAGTACCTACTCATGCAAAAAAAGTTGAATATGAGACAACAAAAATAGGTAGAGCTGATCAAAGACTACGGTTTGATCATCAAATATCATCCTGGAAAGGCAAATGTTGTTGCTGATGCCTTAAGCCGAAAGTTTCATCCTCCTTCCCCATCAGTTTTGGCTTATATGCGCACCCATTACATGCCTATGTTGCTGGATTTGAGGACTAATCGTGTGCATCTTGGCACTGATTATTCTAGTGCATTTTTGGCATGAATCGAAGTCACACCTCCCTTGATTGAGGAAATCCGGAATCAGCAATTAGAGAATCCAAAACTAATTGAAATTGGGAAGCAACTTTCTAATGGTCTTAATGCCATAGTTCGTGATTTCAGAATACGAGAAGACTAAGTGCTTGTCTTCAGAAACTGGGTATGTGTTCCACATGACACTGATATTCGTAACCTTATTCTATCGAAGGTGCATAGTTCGAAGTTCATTATCCATCTCGGAAGCACTAAGAAGTACCTAGATTTAAAGGAGCAGTATTGGTGGCAAAACATGAAACGCCACATTGCTAAGTTCTTTGCCCGATGCCTCGTATGTCAACAAGTAAAGATCAAACATCAGCAACCCGCTGGATTACTTCAGTCACTTCCGATTCCAGAATGGAAGTGGGAGCATGTCACAATGAATTTTGTGACCGGTTTGCCTAGATCGCAACAAGGATACGATGCCATTTGGGTGATTGTGGATCGATTGACGAAATCTGCACACTTCCTCCCTATACATGTGATGGATACACCTGAGAAATTGGTTGTTCGTTACTTGGATGAGATTGTTCAATTGCTTGGAGTGCCAATTTCCATCGTTTCAGATCGTGACCCTCGTTTCACCTCATGATTTTGGGAGAAATTCCATAATGTGCTAGGTTCGAGATTGAATTTCAGTATGGCATTTCATCCCCATACCGATGGCCAAACAGAAAAGACATGCTACGAGCGAATATGTTGGATCAGCAAACTGGTTGGGATCGATGCCTGCCGTTGACAGAATTTTCTTACAACAATAGTTTTCATGTAAGCATCGGTATGGCACCTTATGAAGCATTACATGGGAGATGTTGCAGGACTCCCATTTGTAGGAATAAAGTAGGCGAAAGATCCCTAGACAATCCGGAATTGATTGATCATGCAACGGAACAGTTGAACTTGATTCAAAAACGGCTAAAAACAGCCCAGAATCGATAAAAAAACTACACCGATAATCGATAGAGGAAGCTAGAATTTTTGGTAGGTGACAAAGTGTTTCTGAAGGTCACCCCATGGGAAGGAGTCTTTCGTTTTCAGCCGCGAGGTAAGCTAGCACCTCGTTACATTGGTCCGTATGACATTGTCGAGAGGATCGGCCCTGTTGTATACCGACTTGCCTTACCTCCAAATATGGAAAGAATTCACAATGTGTTCCACGTATCTATGTTGAGGAAGTATGTGCAATACCTTTGTCACGTGCTCGAAGAACCCCCAGTGGTAATTGCTGAAGACCTATCCTATCCCGTATAGCCAGTTGCCATACTAGATAGGTAAGTTCAACAGCTTCGCAGTCAAAGCGTGCCTATATTGCGAGTTGTTTGGCATAATGGCCAAATTGAGGAACAGTCTTAGGAGACTAAAGAATCTATGCATGCAAAATTCCCTTATCTGTTTGCTTAGTTACTTATGCTAAAAATTTCAAGGACGAAATTCTTATAAGGAAGGGAGGATGTGAGACCCTAAATTTTGAGTCCTAGAAGTCCAGAAGCCAGTGTAGGTGAAAAAGACTATTTTTTACCTGAAGAAAAGGATGTGTGATGGCTGAAATTGGTAACGGATGTCTAGTAATTATTTCTGGTATTAATTCCCTTTAAATTGATTCTTTATTGATTGATAATTACCTTAGGAAATAAAAACCCTAAGTTTAAGGAGGAATAGTTACAGAATTTAATTCTGATAATTTTCTTACTTTAATTAAGCCTTGAAGATTGGAATTTTAATCTCATAACCATCTTATAAAAATAGGAAGTCAGCTACACAAAAATCTTATACAGACAACACATAAAATTCGTATGACCTAAAAACCCTACACGTCCCAATTTCTGCCAAAATCTTCTTGAACGTCAAATAAGCATAACTCTCTCATCTTTTGTCAGATTCTTGTAAATAATAGCTTGTTCGAAAGCTATTTTCATCCTCTTTGCAACCAACATTGGTGTTTTTTCTGAAGGTTAGTATTTCATTCCCTAAAGTTAAATCTAAATTCGGCGGAACTACCAAAATCTTCTTGAACTTCAAACAAGCATAAGTCTCTCATCGTTTGTTGGATTCCTGTAAATATTAGCTTGTTGGAAAGCTCTCTTCATCTTCTGTCAAACCATCTATGGATTTTTTTCTTTAGGGTAGTAATTCTTTCTCTAAAGTTAAATTGAAATTCAGGCAGAATTAGGTTTTCAGATTTTAATAATTCAGCCTTTAATTGATCTCTGATATTCATGAAAACTCTTTCATCATTTGTCGGATTCATGAAAATAATAGCTTGTTTGAAAGATATCTTCATCCTCTTCCCAACCATATTTGTTTTGTTGTTTGTACATTCGTATTTATTTGTCAAAAGATAAGTTGAAAATCGGCGGCGGAATTAGGTTTTAAGATTTGTATAATTCTGCCTTTGATTGATCTCTGATTTTGTTGCCTTTATTTGTATGATTTTTTAATATCCATTCATAGTGAACAATCATGAATTCATCCTTTGAATCTTTTCTATACATGAAATCAGCTTGCCCTACCTTTTCCCTACTGCCCTATTGTGCCTATCTTGATCAATTGATTAACCTATTAGACTCTGATCCTGTATCTTTTGATTATACATGTTATAGACCCTTAATCCTTCCTTGTTAACATGAGATCGCAATTCCTACAACTTGCTAACATGAAATAAGAGACAAGAAAGGTAGGATCTAAGCCTCATCAGTTTCTCTAGAGATCTTTGTTGTTTGCTTGTTAATTTCGGTGCCTTTACATGTAATGTTGTATGCGTATATGTTGTAGTAGGAATGTCTGAATTTCAGACCAAGATACGATCCTTTAGGCTATACCAAATCCTTTAACATATGATATGAGTGCTTAGTTTGCATGTGTGGTGTGTATTGAACATGTTGGTTGTGTTTTGACATGATTAAGGATACCTTGTTGTGGTATTGTGCTTTGTACTTGCTTGTGTGTGCTGGTATGTGTTGTGTGTCAGGATCCTTTTTCGATAACCATTCGGGGTAAGCGCTGATGCTCCTTGTGAGAGGGGAGGTTCTTACTGGTATGGGAGTTATATGGGTGGCAATCCCCAGCATGAGTTTGCTGGATGTCTGGTACTTGTGTGGCCAGAAGCCATATCCTTATGTAGCAGGAAGCTCTTGTCCTTGTGTGGCAGGAAGCTCTTGTCCTTGTGTGGCTTGGGATGACTTGTCCTTGTGTGGAAAAATGAATAGGCTTACTAAATAGCTTCTTTGTTAACCATTTACCTTTTGTGCAATAAGCCTTGAACAACATAGGTGGAAGGGGATGACCTTTCTTCTTCATTACCGAGATCAATCTGATGAGTTCTACCTACCTGTGTACTTTTGACTTTTCGGAAGTATTTGAAGTCCCCCCTCAGCCTTAGATTCGGCTCTACCCTTTTTAACTGAATTTTTGAATTGTGTGATCCCCATTAGTTGCTAGGAATGATCTGATGTTGTTTGGGAGATTTGTGTTTATGGTTTCTGCAAATCTTATGATGTTGTGACCCTAGTGAGATTCTTTTAATCTCATTCTGTTGTTTCCACCATTTTTTCCAGACTTAGGTACATTCACTGTTCGTGGTACCAGTATGTGAGATCAAGGCTGCATGGTGGGGCGATATTGCATCACCTTTGCATTCCTATTTCCTTGGTTACTTGCGCATACAATATGATCATAGATTGGACTACTTTTATGGTTTTCCAAGATCCCTATTTTGCTTCTTTTATTTTGGAACATGTTGGAGGATTTATTGCTAGTTATTTGGATCCCTATGAGACTTGTGTGTTTTGATTCTAATAATTAAATTTAAAGACTTCCGCTGATGTTTTATTCACTCCATATGATACCAGAATGATTGTCCAATATCATACTCCATTGTTATTAAAAATTTAATGGGTAAGCCTAGGAGGATTTAGATAGGTTCTAGGTGTCTTTGGGCTTGTTTGGATTTCACGGCGGTAATGACCTTAGCCGAAGAAAATTTTAATAATTAGGAATTGAGGTCATTACAGCCATACAAAAATTTTATACATAAAACACACAAAATTCGTAAGACTTACAAGCCCTACACCTCCCAATTTCTGTTAAAATCCGTTGGAACTTCAAACAAGAATAACTCTCTCATTGTTTATCGTATTCCTGTGAATAATAGTTTGTTTGAAAGCTCTCTTCATCTTATTTCTACCTATCTTTGGTTTTTTGTTTTGAGCTTAGTTTTCTCTGTTAAAAGTTAAATCGAATTTTGACGGAATTGCAAAAATTTGCTTGAACTTCAAAATAGCATAACTCTCTCATCTTTTGTCAGAATCTTGAGAATAATAGCTTATTGGAAAGCTCTTTTCATCCTCTTTCCAAACGTTTTTTTTTTAGGAGGTTAGTTTTTCTTTATCGTAAGATAAGTCAAATTTCGAAGGAGATTAGGGTTCAAGATTGTGTGATTCTGTCTTTAATTGATTTCTATTGTGTTCCTCTTGTTCGTGTGGTTTCTTGGCATCTATTCATGTTATAAAATCATGAATTTATCCTTTAAATCTTTTCTATACATAAAACAAGTATGCCCTACACTTGCCTTATTGTTGCCTATCTTGATCAATTGATAAACCTATTGGATTCCGATTTTGTTTCTTTTGATTGTATAAATTATAAACACTTAATCCCTCTTTGTTAGCATGAAATCGCAACCCTTACACCTTGTTAACATGAAATCGCAAACTATCTTGTGTTCTATGCTTACTGACGAAATATACATAGTTAAATTGGGTGGTAATTCAGGTTGAATCTTGTTAAATTCTTGGCTATCACATCACACATCAAAAGGGGAGGCACCTGCAGCATCTGACCACTGGTTTCTGATAGGTTTGGTGAGTGGAATTGGTAAGGAAATAGGGTATTCAATTGGTTATTGAGTATGCATGCTTAGTTTGGTTTTATCTTGGCGATGGGATACTATAGGTGGTTCGGAATTATTAAATAAAGGCAAAGGAATAGCTTCTTGTTCAGAGACAAGAGAGTTAGGATCTATACCTCATCGGTTTCTCTAGAGATCCCTGTTGTTTGTTTATTTTTTTCGATGCATGCCCTTGTTATTATTGCATGTGAATTTATTGTAGGATATATGAGAGAATTGCGGATTGAGATATGAATCCTATAGGCTATACTGAATCCTTGAGTTAGGTTTTGAGTGCCCAAATTGCATATGATATATGAATTGAATAAACTAATTGTGTTCTGACATGATTGAGGATACCCTGTTATGGTATTTTGCTTGAGCTTGCCTGTGTGTACTTGTACATGTTTGTGTGTCAGGATCCTGTTCCAATGGCCATTTGGGATAAGCGTTGATGCTCCTTGGGAGAAAAGAGGCTCTTACTGGTGTGGGAGTCGTATAGGTGGCAAACCCCAGTATGCGTGCGTTGGATGTCTAGTGCTTGTGTGGCAAGAAGTCTTGTCCTTGTGTGGCAGGATGCCCTTATCCTTGTGTGGTTTGGGATACCCTTGTCCTTGTGTGGTTTGGGCTGTCTTGTCCTTTTGTGGCTGGATGAATAGCCTTACTGATTAGCTTGTCTACTAACCTTTTGCCCTTTGTGCAGTAAGCCTTGGACAACACAGGTGGATGGGGACGGCCTTCTTTTTCCTATTGCCGAGAGAAATCTGATGAGTTTTACCTGCCTGTGTACTTCTGATTTTCAGAAGTGTTTGCAGTCCACCCTCAGCCTTAGTTTCGGGCCTATCCCTTTGATTGATTTTTGAATTGCGTGGTATCCATATATGTGTAGGAATGATCTAATGTTGTTCGGGAGATTTGTGTTTAAGATTTTTATAGATCTTATGATGTTGTGACCCTACTGAGATTCTTGTAATCTCATCCAGTTGTATTCACCATTTTTCAGGCTTAGGTACATCCATTGTCCGTGGTACCAGTGTGTGAGATCAAGGCTGCACTGCGGAGCGATATCACATCACATTAGCATACCCGTTCCTTGATTGCTTGCGCATATAAAATGAATTATGATTGGACTATTTTTCTGTTTTTCAATGTTCCTTCTTTACTTGTTTCCGTTTTATTTTTTGGATTAACTTACTAGATTTTTGGATCCTTATGGGACTTGTGAGTTGTGGATTCATTGATTTTATTTAAAGACTTTTGCTGATATTTTATTCAGTCCGTATGATACCAAAATATATGTCCAATATCATGCTCCAATAACTAATGAACATAACGAATGTACATGCTAAAAATCAGGAATTTGATAAGTAAGCCTTGTGGAATTCAGATATGTCCTGGTTCTTGGGCTTGTCTGAGTTTCACGGCTGTAATAGCCTTAATTGGAGCAATTAATAAAAAGTTAGGATTTGGGGTCGTTACAAATAGCCTTGTTGGTTTTGGTTGCGCCTCACTTGTGGATTCGTTGGGTGATCCTCCTGGTGCGCATGTTGGCAGTTTGGTGGGGTTAGCATACCCACTTCGGCCCGCACCAGGTGCGCTTGTGATACGTCTTGGCTTCCATCATTCCAGCGGAATGTGCCCCATTTCACCACAATTGTAACATCGATGTTGCTGAGAATTCCACATAGACCCGTTGGAATTCGAACCAGAAAAGTTCTTCTAGTTGTTACCTCCATTGCTAATAATTTTTTGAGGATAGGACATTCAAGGATAGGGTCCCGTACGTCGATTAAATTTCGAATCTTGCCAAAAGGATCCACCACTAGTGGCTGCGGATAGCTTCTTGGTTTGCATGATCTTTTCGGCTTTAATCGCAGCAATAATTAGTTCTTGCAAATTCTGTACAGGTGTCATACCAATGACAGTTTTGAGTTTGGTACTTAGCCCATCCTGAAATCATCTCTCAAGCTGGTATGGTTAGCAATCCTCTTCAGATGCAAATTGGGACAACTGCCTTAATGCCGTCTCATATTCCAGAACCAAACGGGTGCCCTGTTCAAGCTTATTGAAAGCTCGTCGCTGCTTGCTTTTATGGAATCTTGTATAGAACCTTTTGTCGATTTTATACCTAAATTCCTCCCATATAGGCAGACAATCGCTAAATCGCAAGCTCACAGCTGTCCACCATGCAAGGGCTTCTTTATGAAGTAGGAAAGTGGTGATGGAAACCTTTTCATCATCCGAGATATGTAAGAACAAGGACACTCAGAATAAGGTGTCGATCCATTCACGAGCGGTAGCAGCTCCGGCTGAACCATTGAAATCTTTACATCCTAATTGTCGAGCTTCCTTCAACAATTTTGTAATCACGATGGGAAGTCTCTCTGCTTCTTTAGGATGCGCCGGCTGTACATGTTCAAGTGGAGGAACAGGTTTTTCCACGGGCATAAGTGCAAGAGCATTCTGAAATTGCGCCTCCATACACTGCTGATTCGCAGCAATTCCTTGCAATACATTTAGGATTTGGCCATCACATGATCGATGGCTGGTGCGGTTGGTGTCTCAGGTTGATTTTCGGGCTCAGCTTGCCCTCCCTGCTCAGTTTGTGCATTTGGCTCCTCTTGCTCAACAGGTTGCTGTTCAGCCTGAACCTCGTACCTACCCTGTCGATGCCTTGTAGCGTTCGACCTTGCCATACTAAATACGATACTAGGAAAAGAAGTGGTACCTAGTGGAGAGACGTGCACCGGACTATACACATATGCTGGAAAACAATATACAAAATTTGGAAAACATATGCACATATGTAAATGGATAATCGTCACTCATATCATCACACATATATACTCTCGGAAATCATCATCAAGCATTAAGAAAGCATGGATTCACACGATCCATAGTCGGCAATCTTGCAAACTCACACCCCATGCATTAGGCAATACACATCAGCAATCACACACATATACATTTGGCAACATAGAAATCACATAGGGACACTTGGTAATATGCCCCAACAACATACACATTCTCGGAAATGACAAGAAACACAAAAAATATTCACTGAAACACATCAAGGCATACTAAGCATAAGAACATACATAACACACAGCAAACCAAACTATCATTCTCATCATTTAAATCACTCCCTTTTTAGCATTAGTTCACTTTCGGTAGTAGCCCCTAAGTGAGTGAGTGTGTGCGCATGCTCTTACTTACAAACACAAAATCAACAAACAAGTTAGCATATAACCAATTATATTCCTTAAACCATTGTCTACTACCAAAACTTGTAACGACCCTAACTCCTAACCTAAACAAGCCCAAGAACCAGGACCAATCTGAATCCCATAAGGCTTACTCATCAAATTCTCGATTTTTAGCATGTACATTCTTTATGTTTATCAACAATTGGAGCATGATATTGGACAAGTATTCTGGTATCATACGAAGTGAATGAAATATCAATGGAAGTCTTTAAATAAAATCAATAAATCCACAACACACAAGTCTCATAGGGATCCAAATATCCAGCAAGTTAACCCCCAACATAAATCGGACACAATAAGTAAAGAAGAAATCTTGAAAAAACAGAAAGTAGTCCAATCATAATTCATGTTATATGAGCAGGCAAAGGAACAGGTATGCAAATGTGATGCGATATCGCCCTGCCGTGCAGCCTTGATCTCACACACTGATACCATGGACAGTGGATGTACCGCCTGAAAAATGGTGAATACAACAGGATGAGATTACAAGAATTTCAGTAGGGTCACAACATCATAAGATATACAGAAATCTTAAATAAAAATCTCCCGAACAACATCAGGTCATCCCTACACAACTATGGGTAACATGCAATTCAAGAATCAATCAAAGGGATAGGGCTGAAACTAAGGCTGAGGGTGGACTACGACACTTCCGAAAATCAGAAGTACATAGGCAGGTAAAACTCATCAGATTACTCTTGGCATTAGAAAGAAAGAAAGGTCATCCCCTTCCACCTAAATTATCCAAGGTTTACTGCACAAAGAGTAAAAGGTTAGCATACAAGCTAATCAGCAAACCTATTCATCCTGCCACAAAAGGATAAGACATCCAAGTCACACAAGGATAAGGCTTCCAGCCACACAAGGACCAGGCATCCAAGCCACACAAGGACAAGGACTCCAGCCACAAGGATCAAGCATCCAAGCCACACAAGGACAAGGACTCCAGCCACACAAGGATCAAGCATCCAAGCCACACAAGGACAAGGCTTCCACCGCGCGCATACTGGGGATTGCCACCCATACAATTCCCATACTAGTAAGAGCCTCCCCTCTCCTAAGGAGCATCAGCGCTTACCCGGAATGACCATAGGAACAGAATCCTGACACACAAACACGTACAAGCAAGTACAAAGCATAATACCATAACAGGGTATCTTCAATCATGTCAGAACACAATTATATGCAATTCAGGCAATCAAAACCTAACTCAAGGGTTCGGTATGGCCTATAAGATTCATATTTCAATCCGCAATTCATGCACATATCCTACAATCAATTCGCATTCAATAATAACAAGGGTAGGTATCGAAAATAACAAACAAACAATAGGGATCTCTGGAGAAACCGATGAGGCATAGATCCTACCTCTCTTGTCTCAGAACAAGAAGCTATTCCTTTGCCCTTATTTAATAATTCTCAACCACCTATAGCATCACAAGGCAAAGACAAAACCAAACTAAGTATGCATACTCAATAGCCAAGTAAGTACCCTATTTCCTAACCAATTCCACTCATCAAACCTATCAGAAACCAGTGGCCAGATACCGCATGTACCTCCCCTTTGGATGTGTGATGTGATAACCAAGAACTTAACAAGATTAAATCTGAATTACCACCTCAATTTAACTATGTATATTTCGACATTAAGCATAGGACACGAGATAATTTGTGATTTCTTGTTAGAAAGGTGTAAGGGTTGTAATGTCATGTTAACAAAGAAAGATTAAATGCTTTTAACTTATACAATCAAATTAAACATGATCAGAATCCAATAGGTTAATCAATTGATCAAGATAGGCAACAATAGGGCAAGAGTGGGGCATACTGATTTCATGTATAGAAAAGATTCAAAGGATGAGTTCATGATTTTAAAACATGAATAGATGCCAAACAATCATACGAAGAAGAGGAACAGCAACAGAAATCAATTGAAGACAGAATCACACAATCTTGAAACCTAATCCCGCCAAAATATGATTTAAATTTGTACAAATAAAAACTAAACTTAGACTTAAAACTCTAATATTTTTTGAAAGAGGATGAAGAGAGCTTTCCAACAAGCTATTATTTGCAAGAATTCGACTAAAGACGAGAGAGTTATGCTATTTTGAAGTTTAAACAGATTTTGGCAATTCTGTTGAAATATGATTTAAATTTTGATAAATAAAAACTAACCTCAAGATGAAAAACCAAATAATTTTGGAAAAAGGATGAATATATCTTTCCAACAAGCTATTATTCGAAGAAATCCAACAAAGGACGAGAGAGTTATGCTATTTTGAAGTTTAAGTAGATTTTGGCAATTCTGTTGAAATACGATTTAACTTTCGATAAAGAAAACCTAACCTCCAGACCAAAAAAAATGATGATTGGAAAGAGGATGAAAGCATCTTTCCAACAAGCTATTATTTCCACGAATCTGACAAAGGATGTGAGAGTTATACTGATTTGAAGTTCCAGTGGATTTCGGCAGAAATCGAGAGGTGTAAGGTTTTTAGGTTTTACGAATTTTTGTTTGTTTCCTATATAAGATTTTTGCATGGCTGGCTTCTTACTTATATAGGGTGGTTATGGGATTAAAATCCCTATTTTATTCACTCCGTATGATACCAGAATGATTGTCCAATATCATGCTCCATTTGTTAATAAAAATTTAATAGGTAAGCTTGGTGGGATTCAGAAAGGTTCTAGGTGTCTTTGGGCTTGTTTGGATTTCACGGCGGTAATGGCTTTAATCGGAGCAAATTTTAGTAAGTAGGAATTGAGGTCATTACACAAGTAAACTACGAACTTCGAACACAGTTCGCAGGGGTTCCCAAGCAACTACGGCTTCGATCTTCTTCGGATCAACTAACACAACTTGGGCGGAAATAATATGGCCAAGGAAACCAACTTCGCGTAACCAGAATTCGCATTTGGAGTATTTTGTGAACCACCGCAGATCCTTCAAAACATTCAGCACAATCTGCAAATTCTTACCATGTTCCTCTTCCGATTTTGAATAAATCAGAATGTTGTCTATGAAGACTATCACAAATTTATCCAGAAACTCATGGAACACACGATTCATCAGGTCCTTGAACACAGCTAGTACATTGGTCAAACCGAATGGCATAACCAGAAATTCGTAGTGACTGTATCACAATTTGAATGCGATTTTCGGAATATTAGCATCATGAACTCGCAATTGATGGTATCCAGATCTGAGATTGATCTTGGAGGACATGTCTGCACCCTTGAGTTGGTCGAACAAATTGTCGATGCATTGCAAAGGGTACTTGTTCTTCACGGTCACACGATTCAACTGCCAATTGTCGATGCATAATCACATTGATCCATCTTTCTTCTTTACGAACAAGACAAATGCTCCCCAAGGTGACATACTAGGTCAGATGAAACCACGATCCAGCAAATCATTCAATTGTGATTTTAGTTCCTTCATTTCCGCAGGAGCCATCCGATACGGAGGAATGGAAATCGGATTCGTACCAGGCACTAACTCAATGCCGAATTCCACTTCCCTTGCTGGTGGTAAACCGGCTATGTCTTCTGAAAATACTTTTGGAAATTCCCGAACCACTAGAATAGAATCCAGATCCGAGGATTCTATAGAAATATCATGTACATGCGCGAGGTAAGCTGTACATCCTTTGTTGATCAATCATTTTGCATCAAGCCAAGAAATCATGAAAGTTGGAACAACTTGCCTATCACCTTCAAAACAGTACTCAACACCATCAGGAAAAATGAACCACATACGTTTGGTGAAACACTCTATACGGGATTGATATTTCGCCAGACAGTCCATGCCTAAGATAACATCCAGCTCTCGGATGTCCAATGGAATTAGATCCACTTTAAGTACATTTGGACCCATACGAACAGCTCAGCCGATGTAGACTAGATCACAAATTAGTTGTTCTCCCAAAGGAGTCAGAATCGCAATAGGAGGAGTCAAGGGAGATAGAGGCCGATCAATGCCAAGTGCTATCCTTGGACTTACAAATGATTTATTTGCTCCAGGATCTATTAATACTTTAGCATTTTGAGAAAAGACTGAAATAGTACCTGTCACCACATCAGAACTAGCTTCGGCATCAGTTAGGGTGAATAGCATTGTTGGTCTTGGTTGCGCCTCACTTGTGGATCCGTTGGGTGGTCCTCTGGGTTCGCGCATTGGCGGTTTGGTGGGTTTAGCATACCCGTCTTGGCCCGCACTAGGTGCGCCTGTGATACATCTCAGCTTCTGGCATTCCCGATGAATATACCTCATTTCGCCACAATTGTAACATCGACACTGCTGAGAATTCCACGTAGACACATTGGAATTCAAACCAGAAAAGTTCTTCTTGTTGTTACTTCTTTTGCTATTAATTTTCTAAGGATAGGGTCCTATACGCCGATTAAATTTTGAATCTTGCCTGAAGGATCCATCACTAGTGGCTGAGGATAGCTTCTTGGTTTGTACGATCTTTTCGGCTTCAGTCACGACAATAATTAGTTATTGCAAATTCTGTACTGGTGTCGTACCAACGATGGTTTTGAGTTCAGTACTCAGCCCATCCTGAAATTGTCTTGCAAACTAGTACGGTGAGCGATCCTCTTTAGGTGCAAATCATGACAACTCCCTTAATGCCTTCTCATATTCCAACACCGAACGGGTGCCCTGTTCAAGCTTGTAGAAAACTCGTCGTTGCTTTCTTTTATGGAATTTCGTACAGAACCTTTCGTTGAATTCATACCAAAATTCCTCTCATGTAGGCAGACGATTGCCAAATCGCAAGCTCACAGCTGTCCACCATGCGAGGGCTTCTTTATGAAGTAGGAAAGTGGTGATGGAAACCTTTTCATCATCCGAGATATGTAAGAACAAGGACACTCAGAATAAGGTGTCGATCCATTCACGAGCGGTAGCAGCTCCGGCTGAACCATTGAAATCTTTACATCCTAATTGTCAAGCTTCCTTCAACAATTTTGTAATCACGATGGGAAGTCTCTCTGCTTCTTTAGGATGCGCCGGCTGTACAGGTTCAAGTGGAGGAATAGGTTCTTCCACGGTCGTGGGTGAAGGACCATTCTAAAATTGCGCCTCCATACGCTGCTAATTCGCTGCAATTCCTTGCAATACGTTTAGGATTTGGGATATCACATGATCGATGACTGGTGTGGCTGGTGCCTCAAGTTGGTTTTCGGGCTTAGCTTTCCCACCCTGCTCAATTTGTGTATTTGGCTCCTCTTGCTCAACAAGTTGCTGTTCGGCCTGAACCTCATACCTACCCCGTCGATCCCTTGCAGCATTCGACCTTGCCATACTATACAAGCATACGATTGTTACTTAACACATAACTAAATACAATACTAGGAAAAAAAATGGTATCTGGTGGAGAGGCGTGCATTGGACAATACACATATGCTAGAAAGCAATCTACAAATTTTGGAAATCATATGCACACATGTAAATGCATACTCGTCACTCATATCATCACACATATGTACTCTCGAAAATCATCATCAAGCATTAAGCAAGCATGGATTCACACAATCTATATTTGGCAATCATGTAAACTCACACCCCATGCATTTGGCAATACACATCAGCAATCACACGCATATACATTCAGAAACATAGAAATCACATGGGGACACTTGGTAATATGCCCCAACAACATACACATTCTCGGCAATGACAACAAACACAGCAAAAATTCACCGAAGCACATCAAGGCATACCAGGCATAAGAACATACATAAACACACAGCAAATAGAATTATCATTCTCATCATTTAAATCAATTCCTTTTTGGCATTAGTTCACTTTTGGTATTAGCTCCTAAGTGAGTGAGTGTGTGCGCATGTTCTTACCTGCAAGCACAAAATCAACAAACAAGTTAGCATATAACCAATTATATTCCTTAAACTCTGCTCTGCTACAAAAATTTGTAACGACCCTAACTCCTAACCTATTATTAATTGCTCCGATTACGACCCTTACCGTCGTGAAACCCCAACAAGCCCAAGAACCATGACCTATCTGAATCCCACAAGGCTTACTCATCAAATTCTTGATTTTTAGCATGTACATTCTTTATGTTTATCAACAATTGGAGCATGATATTGGATAAGTATTCTGGTATCAAATGGAGTGAATGAAATATCAGGGGAAGTCTTTAAATAAAATCAATGAATCCACAACACACAATTCCCATAGGGATCCAAATATCCAGCAAGTTAATCCCCAACATAAATCGGACAAAACAAGTAAAGGAGGAATCTTGAAAAACCAAAAAGTAGTCCATTCATAATTCATGTTATATGCATAGACAATCAAGGATCAGGTATGCAAATGTGATGCGATATCGCCCCATCGTGCATCCTTGATCTCACACACTGGTACCACAGATAGTGAATGTACCTAAGCCTGAAAAATGGTGAATAAAATAAGATGAGATTACAAGAATCTCAGTCCGGTGACAACATCATAATATCTACATAAATCTTAAACACAAATCTCCCGAACAACATCAGATCATCCCTATACAACTATGGGTATCATGCAATTCAAGAATCAATCAAAGGGATAAACCCGAAACTAAGGCCGAGGGTGGACTATAATACTTCCGAAAATCAGAAGTACACAGGCAGGTAAAACTCATCAGATTACTCTCAGCATTAGAAAGAAAGAAAGGTCATCCCCTTCTACCTATGTTGTCCAAGGTTTACTGCACAAAGGGTAAAAGGTTAGCACATAAGCTATTCAGCAAACCTATTCATCCTGCCACACAAGGACAAGACATCCAAGCCACACAAGGACCAGGCATCCAAGCCACACAAGGACAAGGCTTCTAGCCACACAAGGACCAGGCATCCAAGCCACACAAGGACAAAGCTTCCAGTACGCGCATGCTGGGGATTGACACCCATATCAGTAAGAGCCTCCCCTCTCCCAAGGAGCATTAGTGTGAGACTCTGAATTTTGAGTCCTAGAAGTCCAGAAGCCAGTACAGGTGAAAAAGACAATTTTGCCCTTGAAGGAAAGGATATGTGATGGCCGAAATTGGTAAGGGATGTTTAGTAATTATTTATGATATTAATTCCCTTTAAAATAATTCTTTATTGGTTGATAAATATCTTAGGAAATAAAAACCTTAAAGTTAATGGGGAATAATTATAGAATTTAATTTTGATAATTATCTTACTTCAATTAAGCCTTGAAGATAGGGATTATAATCTCATAACCATCTTATGAAAATAGGAAGTCAGCCACACAAAAATCTTACACAGGAAACACACAAAATTCGTAGAGCCTAAAAACCCTACACCTCCCAATTTTTGCCAAAATCTTCTTGAACTTCAAACAAGCATAACTCGCTCATCGTTTGTCGGATTTCTGCAAATAATAGCTTGTGGAAACCTTTTGTCATCCTCTTTCCAACTATATGTGATTTTGTTTCTGAATGTTAGTATTTATTTCTTTAAAGGTAAATCAAAATTTGGCAAAATTGCAAAAATCTTCTTGAACTTCAAACAAGCATAACTCTCTTATCGTTTGTCGGATTCCTGCAAATAATAGCTTGTTGGAAAGCTATCTTAATCCTCTTTCCAACCATTTATGGTTTTGTTTCTGAAAGTTAGTGTTTACTTCTCTAAAGGTAAATCGAAATTCGGACGAATTAGATTTTCAGATTTTTATAATTCTGTCGTTGATTGATCTCTGATGTTGTTACCTTTATTCGTATGATTGTTTAATATCCATTCATAGTGAACAATCATGAATTCATCCTTTCAATTTTTTCTGTACATGAAATTTGTATACCCTACCTTTGCGTTACTCCCTATTGCCCTAGTCTTAGTGCCGAAAATTTTATGATAATTAGGGATGGTAATTCAGGTTGTTTCTTATTAAGTTCTTGGCTATCACATCACACATCCAAGGGGGAGGTACCTGTGGTATCTGATTACTAGTTTCTGATAGGTTTGGTGAGTGGAATTGGTAAGGAAATAGGGTATTTAATTGGATAATGGATATGCATACTTAGTTTGGTTTTGGTTTTGCCTTGTGATGCTATAGGTTGCGTAAAATTATTGAATAAAGACAAGGGAATAACTTCTTGTTCAGAGTCAAGAGAGGTAGGATCTAAACCTTATCAGTTTCTCCTAAGATCCTTGTTGTTTACTTGTTAATTTCGGTTCCTTTACATGTAATGTTGTATACGCATATGTTGTACTAAGAATGCTTGAACTATGGACCAAGATGCATTCTTCTAGGCTATACCGAATCCCTTAAGATAGGATATGAGTGCCTAGTTTGCATGTGTTGTGTGTAATGAACATGTTGATTGTGTTCTGACAAGATTAAGGATACCCTGTTATGGTATTATGTTTTGTACTTGCTTGTGTGTGCTGGTACATGTTGTGTGTCAGGATCCTTTTCCGGTGGCCATTTGGGGTAAGCGTTGAGGCTCCTTGTGAGAGGGGAGGTTCTTAGTGGTATGGGAGTCGTATGGGTGGCAATTCCCAGCATGAGCTCGTTGGATGTCTGGTCCTTGTGTGGCCAGAAGACCTGTCCTTGTGTGGCAGGAAGTGCTTGTCCTTGTGTGGCTTGGGATGACTTGTCCTTGTGTGGAAAAATGATTAGGCTTACTGAATAGCTTGTGTGTTAACCATTTACCTTTTGTACAGTAAGCCTTGGACAACACAGGTGGAATGGGATGATCTTTCTTCTGCATTACCAAGAGCAATCTGATAAATTCTACCTGCCTGTGTACATCTAGTGCGAGCTGAGGTGGGTATGCTAACCCCACCAAACTGCCAACATGAGCACCAGGAGGACCAACCAACGAATCCACAGGTGAGGCGCAACCAAGACGAACAAGGCTATTCACCCTAACTGATGACGGGGCTAGTCCTGATGTGGTGACAGTTTACATCGGCTGTACTGTACGTATGGGTCCGAATGTACGTGAATTGGATCTAATTCCATTGGACATTCGAGAGCTGGATGTGATTTTAGGCATGGACTATCTAGCAAAATATCAAGCCCATATAAGGTGTTTCACCAAACGTGTGTGGTTCATTTTTCCTGATGGTGCCGATTACTGTTTTAAAGTTGATAGGCTAGTTGTTCCAACTTGCATGATATCCTGGCTTGATGCAAAGCGACTAATCAGTAAAGGATGTACTGCATATCTCGCGCACGTACATGATATTTCCAAAGAATCCTCGGATCTGGATTTTGTCCCAGTGGTTCGTGAATTTCTAAAAGTATTTCCAGAAGACAAAACCGGTCTACCACCAATAAGGGAAGTGAAATTTGGCATTGAGTTAGTGCCTGGTATGAATCCGATTTCCTTTCCTCTGTACCTTATGGTTCTTGCGAAAATGAAGGAACTAAAAAGCCAATTGGAAGATTTGCTGGATCGTGGTTTCATCCAACATAGTGTGTCACCTTGGGGAGGACCTGTCTTGTTCGTGAAAAAAAATGATGGTCCGCTGTGATTATGCATCGACTATCGGCAGCTCAATCGTGTGACTGTGAAGTAAAATTATCCTTTGCCATGCATCGATGATTTGTTCGACCAACTCCAGGGTGCAGCCATATTCTCCAAGATTGATCTCAGATCTGGATACCATCAATTGCGAGTTCGTAATGTTGATATTCCGAAGACCGCATTCAGATCGCGATATGGCCACTACGAATTTCTGGTTATGCCATTCGGTTTGACCAATGCACCAGCTGTGTTCATGGACTTGATGAATCGTGTGTTCCATGAGTTTCTGGATAAATTTGTGATAGTCTTCATCGACGACATTCTGATTTATTCAAAATTGGAAGAAGAGCATGCTAAGCACTTGCGAATTTTGCTGAATATTTTAAAGGATTGGCGGTTGTTCGCAAAGTTCTCCCAATGCGAATTCTGGTTATGCGAAGTCAGTTTCCTTGGCCATGTTGTTTCCGTCCAAGGTGTGTTAGTTGATCCAAAGAAAATTAAAGCCGTAATTGCCTGGTAACCCCCGGAAACTGTGTTCGAAGTTCATAATTTCCTTGGTTTAGCAGGATACTACCGTCGCTTTGTGGAAAATTTTTCATCGCTTGCGGGACCATTGACAAAACTGACGTGCAAGGGTGAGCCATTCGTGTGGAACGAGAAATACCAGCGAAGCTTCGAAGAACTGAAAAAAGGTTAGTTTTCGCACCTATCCTTACTTTACCTATTTGGGGAAAGGAGTATGTTGTTTACAGCGATGTGTTGAAATCCGTACTTGGATGCGTATTGATGCAAGACGGGAAAATAGTTGCATATGCTTCCCGACAGTTACAACCGCATGAAAGCAACTATCCTACACATGATTTAGAGCTTGCAGCCGTGGTGTTTGCGTTGAAAATACAGCGACATTACTTATACGGCGAGACATGCTGAATCTTCACCGATCACAAAAGCTTGAAGTACCTACTCACGCAAAATGAATTGAATATGAGACAACGAAGATGGGTAGAACTGATCAAAGACTACGATTTTATCATCGAATATCATCCTGGAAAGGAAAATATTGTTGCTGATGCCTTAAGCCGAAAGTTTCATCCTCCTTCCCCATCGATTTTGGCCTATATGCCCACCCATTATATGCCTATGTTGCTGGAATTGAGGACTAATCGTGTGTATCTTGACACTGATTATTCTAGTTCATTGTTGGCATGAATCGAAGTCATGATTGAGGATATCTAGAATCAGCAATTAGAGGATCCAAAACTAATTGAAATTTGAAATCAACTTTCTGATGGTGTTGATGCCATAGTTCATGATTTCAGAATACGAGATGACGAAGTGCTTGTCTTCAGAAACCGGGTATGTGTTCCACAAGATACTGATATTCGTAACCTTATTCTATCGAAGGCGAATAGTTTGAAGTTCGCTATCCATCCCAGAAGCACTAAGATGTACTGAGATTTAAAGGAGTAGTATTGGTGGCCAAACATGAAACGCCACATTGCTGAGTTCATTGCCCGATGCCTAGTATGTCAACAAGTAAAGATCGAACATCAACAACCCCGCTGGATTACTTCAGTCACTTCCGATTCCAGAATGGAAGTAGGAACATGTCACAATTGATTTTTTGACCGATTTGCCTAGATCGCAGCAAGGATACGATGCTATTTGGGTGATTGTGGATCGATTGACGAAATCTGCATACTTCCTCCCTATACGTGTGATGGATACACCTGAGAAATTGGCTGTTTGTTACTTTGATGAGATTGTTCGATTACATGGAGTGCCAGTTTCCATTGTTTCAGATCATAAGCCTCGTTTCACCTCACAATTTTGGGAGAAATTCCAGAATGCGCTGGGTTCGAGATTGAATTTCAGTATGGCATTTCATCCCCAAACCGATGGCCAAACAAAAAGGACGATTAAAACACTAGAAGATATGCTACGAGCGAGTGTGTTGGATCAGTAAACAGGTTGGGATCGATGGCTGCCGTTGGCAGAATTTGCTTACAAAAATAGTTTTCATATAAGCATCGGTATGGTACCTTATAAAGCATTATACGGGAGACGTTGCAGGACACCCATTTTCTGGAATGAAGTAGGCGAAAGACGCATAGACAATCCAGAATTGATTGATCAAGCAACGGAACAGTTGAACTTGCGGTAGGTGACAAACGACAGAAAAACGACGCCGTTAATCGACAAAGGGAGGTAGAATTTGCGGTAGGTGACAAAGTGTTTCTGAAGGTCACCCCATGGAAAGGAGTCCTTCATATTCAGCAGCGAGGTAAGTTAGCACCTCGTTACATTGGTCAGTATGACATTGTCGAGAGGATCGGCCCTGTTGCATACCGATTTGCCCTACCTCCAAATATGGAAAGAATTCATAGTGTGTTCCACGTATCTATGTTGAGAAAGTATATGCAAGACCTTGCTCACGTGCTCGAAGAACCCCATTTGTAATTGTTGAAGACCTATCCTATCCCGTACAGCCAGTTGTCATACTAGCTCGGTCAGTTCGACAGCTTCCCAGTCGAACTGTGCCTATGGTGCGAGTTTTTTGGCATAATGGCCAAATTGAAGAACAGTCTTGGGAGACTGAGGAAAATCAAAATTCTCTTATCTGTTTTCTTAGGTACTTGTGCTAAAAATTTCGAGGACGAAATTCTTATAAGAAGGGGAGGATGTGAGACCCTGATTTTGAGTCCTAGAAGTCCAGAAGCCAGTGCAGGTGAAAAAAACCATTTTTCTCGTGAAGGAAAATATATGTGATGGCTGAAATTGGTAAGGGATGTCTAGTAATTATTTCTGGTATTAATTCCCTTTAAATTGATTCTTTATTGGTTGATAATTACCTTAGGAAATAAAAAACCTAAAGGGGGATAGTTACAAAATTTAATTTTGATAATTATCTTACATTAATTAGGCCTTGAAGATAGGGATTATAATCTCATAAATATTTTATATAAATAGGAAGTCAGCGACACAAAAATCATATACAAAAAACATACAAAATTCGTAGGACCTATAAACCTTACACCTCCCAAATTCTGCCAAAATCTTCTTGAATTTCAAACAACCATAACTCTCTCATTGTTTGTCGGATTCCTGAAAATAATAGCTTGTTGGAAAGCTCTTTTCATCATCTTTCCAAATATTTTTTGGTTTTTGTCTGAAGATTAGTTTTTTGTTCTTTAAAGTTAAATCGAAATTCAGAGGAATTAGGTTTTCAGATTTTTATAATTCTGCTTTTGATTGATCTCTGATGTTGTTACCTTTATTCGTATGATTGTTTAATATCCATTCAAAGTGAAAAATCATGAATTCATCCTTTGAATCTTTTCTATACATGAAATCAGTATGCCCTACCTTTGCCCTACTGCTCTATTGTGCCTATCTTTATCAATTGATTAACCTATTGGATTCTGGTTCTGTTTCTTTTGATTATATATGTTATAAACCCATAATCCTTCCTTGTTAACATTAGATTGTAACTCTTACAACTTGTTAACATGAAATCGTAACTTGCCCTATTTCTCTATTCTTAATGCTGAAAATTATATGATAATTAGGGATTGTAATTCAGGTTGATTCTTGTTAAGTTCTTGGCTATCACATCACACATCCAAAGGGGAGGTACCTACGGCATCTGATCATTGGTTTCTGATAGGTTTGGTGAGTGGAATTGGTAAGGAAATAGGGTATTTATATGGATATTGGATATGCATACTTAGTTTGGTTTTGGCTTTGCCTTATGATGCTATAGGTAGTGAAGAATTATTCAATAAAGACAAGGGAATAATTTCTTGTTCAGAGACAAGAGAGTTTGGATCTAAGCCTCATCAGTTTCTCCAGAGATCTTGTTGTTTACTTGTTAATTTTAATGTCTTTACATGTAATGTTGTATGCGCATATGTTGTAGTAGGAATGCTTGAGTTGTGGACCAAGAAGCGATCTTCTAGGCTATACCGAATCCCTTAAGATAGGATATGAGTGCCTAGTTTTCATGTGTTGTGTGTAATGAATATGTTGGGTGTAATGAATATGTTGATTGTGTTCTGACATGATTAAGGGTACCCTGTTATGGTATTATGTTTTGTACTTGCTTGTGTGTGCTGGTATGTGTTGTGTGTCAAGATCCTTTACCGGTGGCCATTTGGGGTAAGCGCTGATGCTTCTTGTGAGAGAGGAGGTTCTTACTGATATGGGAGTCGTATGGGTGGCAATTCCCAGCATGAGCTCGCTGGATGTCTGGTCCTTGTGTGACCAGAAGCCCTATCCTTGTGTGGCAAGAAACGCTTGTCCTTGTGTGGCTTGGGATGACTTGTCCTTGTGTGACAAAATGAATAGGCTTACTGAATAGCTTGTGTGTTAACCATTTACCTTTTGTAAAATAAGCTTTGGACAATACAGGTGGAAAGGGATGGCCTGTCTTCTTCATTGTCGAGAGCAATCTGATGAATTCTACATGCCTTTGTACTTCAGCATTTTCGAAAGTATTTGTAGTCTCCCTTCAGCCTTAGATTTGGCTCTACCCTTTTTAACTGAATTCTTAAATTGCGTGATCCCCTTTAGTTGCTAAGAATGATCTGATGTTGTTTGGGAGATTTATGTTTGTGATTTCTGCAAATCTTATGATGTTGTGTCCCTACTGAGATTCTTGTAATCTTATTATGTTTTTTCCATCATTTTTCAGGCTTAGGTACATTCACCGTTTGTGGTACCAGTGTGTGAGATTAAGGCTGCAAGGCAGGGCGATATTGCATCACCTTTGCATTCCTATTTCCTTGGATGCTTACACATACAATGTGATCATAGATTGGACTACTTTTTCTGGTTTTCCAAGATCCCTCTTTTGCTTGTTATATTTTGGATAATGTTCGAGGATCTCTTGCTGGTTATAGATTACCAATTCAGTCCTAGAAGTCCAGAAGCCAGTGCAGGTGAAAAGATCATTTTGTCCTTGAAGAAGAGGGTGTGTGATGACCAAAATTGGTAAGGATTGTCCAGTAATTATTTCTGGTTTTAATTCCTTTTAATTTGATTCTTTATTGATTGATAATTACCTTAGAAAATAAAAATTTTAAAATTAAGGGAGGATAATTTCTGAATTTAATTCTGATAATTATTTTATCTTAATCTAATCTTTAAAAAAGTTAAATTAATCCCATAACTACCCTATATAAATAGGAAGCCGTCCACACTTAAACCTCACATAGAAAATAAACAAAATTCGTCCAACCAAAAACTTTACACCTCCCTATTTCCGTTGAAACTTAAAACAAGCATAACTCTCCCATACTTTGGCGGATTATTGCAACTAACAGCTTGTTGGAAATCTCTTTCTGTCATCTTTCCAAAACTCTTGAGTTTTTCATCTGAAGGTCAGTTTTTCTTTGTTAAAAGTTAAATCGTATTTCGGCGGATTTGTCAAAATCTGCTTGAATTTCAAAATAGCATAATTCTCTTATCCTTTGTCAGATTCTTGCGAATAATAGCTTGTTGGAAAGCTCTCTTCATTTTCTTTCCAAAAATATTGAATTTTCTTTTCTGGAGGTTATTTTTTCTTTGTTAAAAGTTAAGTTGTATTTCGATGTAATTGCCAAAATCTGTTTGAACTTCAAACAGGCATAACTCCCTCACTTTTTGCCGGATTCTTGCAAATAGTAGCTTGTTGGAAATATCTATTCATCCTCTTTCCAAAACTCTTGAGTTTTTTATCTGAAGGTTAATTTTTTATTATCAAAAGTTAAGTCCTATTTTGGCGGGATTAGGTTTCAAGATTGTGTGATTCTGCTTTCAATTGATTTTTGTTGTTGTTCCTTTTATTTGTATGATTGGTTAGCATCCATTCATGTTGTAAAATCATGAATTCAACCTTTAAATTTTCTCTATACATGAAATCAGTATACCCTACCCTTGCCTTATTTTTGCCTATCTTGATCAATTGATTAACCTATTGGATTCTGATCTTATTTTTTTTTATTGTACAAGTTATAAACACCTAATTCTCCTTTGTTAACATGAAATTGCAACCCTTACAACTTGTATGCATAAAATCGCAATTTGTCTTGTGCCATACTCTTAGTGTTGAAATTTTCATAGTTAATTGGGATGGTAATTCAAGTTGACTTTTGTTAAGTTCTTGGCTATCACATCACACATCGAAGGGGAACGCACCTGCAACTTCTGATCACTGGTTTCTGATAGGTTTGGTGAACGCACCTAATCCTAGTCCTGTGTGCTGGCTAGATGCCTTGTCCTATATGCTAGTTAGGATGCCTAGTCCTATGTGCTAGCTAGATGCCTTATCCTGTGTGCTGGCAAGATGAATAGGCTTACTGTTTAGCTTGTGTTTTAACCTTTTACCCTTTTTGCAGCAAAGCTTTGGATGACACAGGTGGAAGGGGATGGCCTTTCTTTTTCATACTGCCGAGAGTAATCTGATGAGTTTTACCTGCCTATGTACTTCTGATTTTCAGAAGTGTTGTAGTCCATCCTCAGCCTTAGTTTCGGCCCTAACTCATTGATTTATTATTGAATTGCATGGTACCCATAGTTATATAGGGATGATCAGATGTTTTTTGGGAGATAATTGTTTAAAATTTCTCTAGACCTTATAATGTTGTTACCCTACTTAGATTCTTATAATCTCATTCTGTTTTTTTCACCATTTTTTTAGGTTTAGGTACATTTGCTGTTCGTGGTACCTATGTGTGAGAATCAAGGTTGCATGGCCGGACGATATCGTATTACATTTGCATATTTTTGTCTCCTTGGTTGCTTATGCATACAATATGATCATTGATTAGACTATTTTTTCTGATTTCTCAAGTTTCCTCCTTTGCTTTTTGTTTCAGAACTATGTTGGGGGTTATTTGCTGGATATTTGGATCCCTATGGGACTTTTGTGCTATGTTGGGGGTTATCATGCTCCAAACCTTAAAATCTTAAAGGAATTAACATTTTCAGGCTTAGGTACAATTGTTGTTCGTGGTACCAGTGTGCGAGAATCAAAGGCTGTATGGCGGGGCGACATGTGAGACCCCGAATTTTCAGTCCTAGAAGTCCAGAACCTAGTGCACGTGAAAAAACCGTTTTTCCCATGGAGAAGAGGATATATGATGGCCGAAATTGGTAAGGAATGTCCAGTAATTATTTCTGGTATTAATTCACTTTTATTTAAATCTTTATTAGTTGATAATTACCTTAGAAAATAAAATCCCTAAAATTAAGGAAAGATAATTACAGAATTTAATTCTGATAATTATCTTAATTTATTCTAATCTTTAAAGTAGGTAAATTAATCCCATAACCACCCTATATAAAGAGGAAGCCTACCACACTTAAACCTCTCACAGAAAATATACAAAATTCGTCCAATAAATAACTCGACACCTCCCTATTTCTGTCGAAATCTGCTTGAACTTCAAACAAGCATAACTCTCTCACACTTTTGCGGATTCTTGCAAATAATATCTTGTTGGAAAGATATTTCTCTACTCTTTCCAAAATCTTTAATTTTTTCTTCTGGAGGTTAGTTTTCCTTTGTAAAAAGTTAATTCATAATTTGGCAGAATTGTCAAAATCTGCTTGAACTTCAAAATAGCATAACTCTCTCATCGTTTGTTAGATTCTTGAAAATAATAGCTTATTGAAAAAATCTTTCTGTCCTATTTCCAACCATATTTTTTTAAAAAACTGGAGGTTAGTTTTTCTTTGTCGTACGTAAGGTCACAATTCGTCAGGATTAGGTTTCAAAATTGTGTGATTCTGTCTTCGATTGATTTCTGTTGTTGTTCCTCTTGTCTATATGAATGTTTAGCATCCATTAATGTTTTAGAATCATGAATTCATCCTTTGAATCTTCTCTATACATGAAATCAGTATGCCCTACCTTTTCCCTATTATTGCCTATCGATTAACTTATTGGATTCTGATCTTTTTTCTTTTGATTGTACAAGTTATAAACACCTAATCCTTCTTTGTTAACATAAAATCACAACCCTTACACTTTTTATGCATAAAATCGCAATTTGTCTTGTGTCATGTGCTTAGTGCTGAAATATAAATAGTTAATTGGGATGATAATTTAGGTTGAATCTTGTTAAGTTCTTGCCTATCACATCACACATCCAAAGAGAACGCACCTACGACATCTAATCAGTGGTTTCTGATAGATTTGGTGAGTGGAATTGGTAAGGAAATAGGGTATTTACTTGGTTTTTGAGTATGCATGCTTAGTTTGGTTTTGTCTTCGCCTTGTAATGCTATAAGTGGTTCGGAACTATTAAATAAAGGCAAAAGAATAGCTTCTTTTTTAGAGACAAGAGAGGTAGGATTTATGCCTCATCGGTTTCTCCAAAAATCCTTCTTGTTTTCGATGTACACCTTTGATAATATTGCATGGGAATTGATTATGTGGTATATACATGAATTGCAGATTAAGATCTGAATACTTAGGCTATACCAAACCCTTAAGTTAGGTTATAAGTGCCTAATTTGCATGTGTTGTGTGCTTTGAACATTTTGAATGTGTTCTGACATGATTGAGAATAGCTTGCTATGGTATTATGCTTTTTGCCTGCCTGTGTGTGCTTGTCTGTGTGTCAAGATCTTGTTTCGATGGCCATTCGGGGTAAGCGTTGATGCTCCTTTGGAGAGGGGAGGCTCTTACTGGTAAGGGAATCCTATGGGTAGCAATTCCCAGCTTGTACGCACTGGATGCCTAGTCCTGTGTGCTGGCTAGATGCCTAGTCCTGTGTGCTGGCTAGATGCCTTGTCTTGTGTGCTGGCAAGATGCCCTAATCCTATGTGCTGGTTAGGATGCCTAGTCCTGTGTGCTGGCAAGATGAATAGGCTTGTTGACTAGCTTGTGTGTTGACATTTTACTCTTTGTGTAGCAAACCCTTGGACAACACAGGTGGAAAGGGATGACCTTTCTTTTTCCTATTGCGGAGAGTAACCTGATGTGTTTTCCTGCCTGTGTATTTCTGATTTTTGGAAGTGTTTGTAGTCCATCCTCAGACTTAATTTCGGCTCTAACCCTTTTGGTTGATTCTTGAATTGTGTGATACCACTAGATGAGTAGGGATGATCTGATGTTGCTTGGGAGATGTTTATTTAAGATTTTTGTAGATCTTATGATGCTGTGACCCTACTGAGATTCTTGTAATTTCATCCTGTTTTTTTCATCATTTTTCAGGCTTAGGTACATTTGTTGTTCATGGTACCAGTGTGTGAGAATGAAGGCTGCATGGCGGGGAGATATCGTATCATTTTTGCATACTTGTCTCCTTGGTTGCTTGGACATATAACATGAATATTGATTGGACTATTTTCTGGTTTTTCAAGATTCCTCCTTTGCTTGTTATTTCTGAATTATGTTGGAGGTTCACTTGCTGGTTATTTGGATCCCTATGGGACTTGTGTGTTATGGATTCATTGATTAAATTTAAAGACTTCTGCTGATGTTTTATTTACTCCGTATGATACCAGAATATTTGTCCAATATCATGCTCCAAACTTTAAAATCTTAAAGAAATTAACAAGCTAAAATCGGAACTAGATGGATAAGCCTTGTGGGATTCAGATAGGTCCTGGTTCGGGTTTGTTTGGGTTTCACGGCGATAAGGGTCATAATAGAAGCAATTAATAATAGGTTAGGATTTGGGGCCCTTATAGGTTTGGTAGCGGAGCATGGTTTAGGGAATATGATTTGTTATATGCTAATTTGTTTGATTTTGTGTTTGTAGGTAGGTACATGCGCACACACCCACTCACTTAGGGACTAATACCAAAAATGATCTAATACTAAAATAGGATTGGTTTGTAAGATTTAAATAACGAAATTAATAATTTGAATTGCTGTATGTTTATGTGTATTTTTATGCCCTGTATGATTTAATGTGTTTGCTTTGTTTTCTTTAACTATTGTCGAATGGTTATTGTTGCTGCATGTTTTCTTTCTGATTGCTTATGTATGCTTTTTCATGATAATTATAATTCCTAAAAGTGTTGCCGAATGTCCCTGTGTGTTTACCGAATGTTTCATAGTGCTTATATGTGTGTATTGATGTAATTGCCCAGTGTGCATATGATTTCCAAAATTTGTGTGTACTTGGGTGCATGTGTGTTTTGTTTTCCAGCATGTGCGTATTGTCCGGTGCACGTTTCTCCACCAGATACCACTTCTTTTCATAATTTCATATTTGGGTTATGTGTTGAATGAAGATTGTGCATTCGTATAATATGGCAAGGCCAAGTGTACAAAGGGGTAGACGGGGTGGGTATGAGGTTCAGGCCGAACAGCAACCTGTTGAGCAAGAGGAGCCAAATGCACAAATTGAGCAGGGAGGGAAAGCTGAGCCCGAAAACCAACCTGAGGCACCAGCCATCGATCCTATGATGGCACAATTCCTAAATCTATTGCAAGCGATTACTGCAAATCAGCAACATATGGAGGCGTAGTTTCAAAATGCTTCTGCACCAGTACCTATAGAAGAACCTATTCCTCCACTTGAGCCTATACAGCCGGTTCCTTTTAAGGAAGTTGAGAGACTTCCCGTCATGATTACAAAATTGTTAAACGAAGCTAGACGACAATTGGGATGTAAAGATTTCAATGGTGCAGCTGGAGCTGTTGCTGCTCGTGAATGGATAGGCACCTTGTGCCGAGTGTCCTTGTTCTTACGTATCTCAGATGATGAGAAGGTGTCCATCGCCACTTTCCTACTTGAGGGAGAAGCCCTTGCATCATGGACAGCTGTGAGTTTCCCATTCAGCAATCATTTGCCTACTTGGGAAGAATTTGGGTATGAGTTTGATGAAAGGTTTTATACGAGATTCCATAAAATCGAGCAGTGACAAGCTTTCTACAAGCTTGAACAGGGCACCCCTTTGGTGCTGGAATACGAGAAGGTATTAAGGGAGTTGTCCCGATTTGCACCAGAGGAGGATCGCACACCGTACCAGCTTGCAAGATGATTCCAGGATGGGCTGAGTACCGAACTCAAAACCATCGTTGGTACAACACCGGTGCAGAATTTGCAAGAACTAATTGTTGCCGCAACTGAAGCTGAAAAGATCGTGGAAACCAAGAAGCCATCCGCAGCCACTAATGGTGGACCT
Organism: Passiflora organensis; assembly: GCA_019739055.1. Classification (NCBI taxonomy): domain Eukaryota; kingdom Viridiplantae; phylum Streptophyta; class Magnoliopsida; order Malpighiales; family Passifloraceae; genus Passiflora; species Passiflora organensis. Next base: position 450,099 of record JAEPBF010000191.1, on the reverse strand, counting down.
TTTAGGCGAGGTACAAAGTTCAATCTGCGTATGGGACCCTATCCTTTGAGGTCCTATCCTCCAAAAAATAATAGTGGCAACGGAGGTAATAACTGGAAGAACTTTTCTGGTCCAAATTCTAATGGATCTACATGGAATCCGCAGCCACGTGGATGTTATAACTGTGGCGAGATGGGCCATGTTCAGAGGGACTGCCTAAATCCAAGACGTATCACATGCACACCAAAAAAATCCACAAGTGAGGCACAACCAAGAGCAACGAGGCTATTCACCCTAACTGATGCCAAGGCTAGTCCTGATGCGAGTTTGTGAAGTTGATATTCCGAAGACCTCATTCAGATCGCAATACGGACACTACGAATTTGTGGTTATGCCATTTGGTTTGACCAATGCACCAGTTGTGTTCCTGGACCTGATGAATCGTGTGTTCCGTGAGTTTCTGGATAAATTTGTGATAGTCTTCATTGACGACACTCTGATTTATTCAAAATCAGAAGAGGAGCATGCTAAGCACTTGCGAATTGTGCTGAATATTTTGAAGGATCAGTGGTTATTCGCAAAGTATTCAAAATGTGAATTCTGGTTACGCGAAGTTGGTTTCCTTGGCTATGTTGTTTCGCTCAAGGTGTCCTTGTTGATCCGAAGAAGATTCAAGCCGTAGTTGCTTGTGTTTGAAGTTAGCAGTTTCCTTGGCTTGGCTGGATACTACCGTCACTTTGTGGAGAATTTGTCATCGCTTGCCGGACCATTGACGAAACTAACATGCAAAGGAGAGTCGTTTATATGGAAAGAGAAATGTCAGCAAAGTTTTGAAGAGTTGAAAACATGATTGGTTTCCGCACCAATCCTTACCTTACCAGACGAGGGAAAAGAATACATGGTGTACAGCGATGTATCAAAATCCAGACTTGGATGTGTGTTGATGCAAGAAGGGAAAGTCGTTGCCTATGCTTCCCGATAATTGCGACCGCATTGGCAACTATCCTACGCATGATTTGGAGATTGCAGACATGGTGTTTGCACTGAAAATATGGCGACATTACTTATACGGTGAGACGTGTCAAATCTTCATCGAACACAAAAGCTTGAAATACCTCCTCACGCAAAAAGAATTGAATATGAGACAACAAAGATGGGTGGAGATGATTATAAACTGCGATTTGATCATCGAATATCATCTTGGAAAAGAGAATGTTGTTGGTGATGCCTTGAGCCAAAAATTTCATCCTTCTTCTCTATCGGTTTTGGTTTACATACACACCCATTACATGCCTATGTTGTTGGATTTGAAAACTACCCATGTGCATCTTGGCACTGATTATTCTGCTTCGTTGCTGACACGAATCGAAGTCACGCCTACCTTGATTAAGGAAATCCAGAATCAACAATTAAAGGATTCAAAATTAATTGAAATTCAAAAGAAACTTTCTTATGGTGTTGACGCCATAGTTTGTGATTTCAGAATGCGAGATGCCAGAGTTATTGTCTTCAGAAACCAGGTATCTGTTCCACAAGATGCTGATGTTCGTAATCTTATTTTATCTGAGGTGCATAGTTCAAAGTTCGTTACCCATCCCGGAAGCACTAAGATGTACCGAGATTTAAAGAACCAGAATTGGTGGCCGAACACGAAATGCCACATTACTGAGTTCGATGCCCGATGCCTCATATGTCAATAAGTAAAGATCGAACATCAAAGACCCACTGGTTTAATACAGTCACTTCCCATTCCATAATAGAACTGGGAGCATGTAACGATGGATTTTGTGACCGGTTTTCCAAGACCGCACCGAGGAGACGATGCCATTTGGGTGATCATAGATCGATTGACAAAATCTGCACACTTCCTTTCTATACGTGTGATGGATACACCAAAAAAATTGGTTGTTCGTTACTAGGACTAGATTGTTCGATTGCATGGAGTGCCCTTTTCCATTGTTTCAGATCGTGACCCTCGTTTCATATCACAATTTTGGGAGAAATTCCAAAATGCGCTAGAATCAAGATTGAATTTCAGTATAGTATTTCATCCTCAGACCAATGGTCAATCAGAATGGACGATTCAGACACTCGAAGATATGCTATGTACGAGTGTGTTGGATCAGCATACCGATTGGGATCGATGCCTACCAATGGCGGAATTTTCTTACAACAATAATTTTCGTGAGAGCATAGGTATGGTACCTTATTAAGCACTATATGGAAGTCATTGCAAAACTCCCATTTTCTGGAATTAAGTAGGTGAGAGACGCCTAGACAATCCGGAATTGATTGATCAAGCAATAGAGTAGTTGAATTTAATTTGACAACGGCTAAAACAGCCTAAGATCGGCAGAAAAACTATGCCGATAAACGACAAAGGGAGCTGGAATTTGCGGTAGGTGACAAAGTGTGAGGACCCGTTTCCGGTAAATGGGAACCTCACCGCCGTGTAACCCCGATCGACCCAACGGGTGGATCAATCGGAACAACACAAGGCTTACTGTAAAATCATTTCCCAATCTGAAAATTTTTCTTTGAAATTGAAGCATGGCACGTTATTATAAAAACTCGGCAAAATCAACAACGGAATTATTAACCGTCAGCGGAAGTCTTTTACACATATCAACCCACGATATAATTCTGTCAAACATCGCACTGTCATATAAACTTTGCAGTGTAAAATTTAAATTCCAGATTCACACGTTTAGCATACATATACACACGTCAAATGTATACCTACAACACAAATAATGCCAAGTGTCCAAAATGTGTGGAGTACAATGTCCAGCCCTACGACCAACAATGGAATAGTAACCTGGAAGCTGAACTGTAGTCTCTCAATTTAGCCCTGAGAAAAATAAAGGGAGGGGGTGAGATCAAAGGACCTCAGTGGGAGTACCGCGTCATAAGCACAAAAATTGGAATAGAGGCAGTTAGTAAATCAGTTTGTAAAGCAAGTACGTAACACAATTGAGTCTCATGCTCATATATGCACATAACAAAATTCACAATGCACAATGCACAATGCACAATGACCAAAACATTATGCAATTGCAGAAAATCATCTTTCTGATACACGGCTAGTATGCCCAAATTCTACCGGGGCAGACACAAACCACTCCTGAATAATCCCCGCTAAAGGATCACCTGGAAGTCCATTGATGGTTTTAATTTAGCAGTTCAAAACCCCTACCATCAAGGTTGTCCGAAATTGAATGGAGGAAATCAAATTATCAGATTCCATCTCAGTTTCGTAGATGTATGCATACAGCATCATGAGGACTGATAGTTTATAGTGCACTCGCGTAACCATTCATACAGATATATCCTCCATAATCCTCCAAGGTAAGCAACTGTCCCCTCAGCTGGGATCCCCATATACTTACCTAGCTTGATCAAGCATAGTTCGTCAATTCCAGTAAATTCCTAAGAATTGTTTAGGGAAAACTTGTAATGCATGCTATGTATTTATCCAGTTCCACATCAGGCCAATCTCACGTTTTTAACAAGTCTCCCTTGTGTTGCCACACACTCAGTTACAAGCAGCAATCCACTCATGGCAACACAATGCACATCACACAGCCATCATGCTTAGTTTTGAAGATATATTTAATGCGTTCCAAAGCATGACAAGCATTCTTATGAGTCTAACATGATTAGTTATCAGAGTACCAGCAATGCCTCTATTCAAATCAAACCATGCAATCCAATTTTAATTAAACAAATCAACCAGTACGCGTATGCAGATGAAACTTAAACTCCCACCTCTTGTCGCGCTGACGATGTACCAGCGATACCTTTGCCTTTCTCAGTTGTCGCAATACCACCTATACACATAAGGCAATCAGAGACCCGTAAGCTACCCTGAGTTCAAGTGATCAGAAACTACAACTGAAATTGAAACCTAAAAGACCCTCTCACAATTACCACTCAACACTCCTCTGCAATTGAACAATTTAATGTCACTGCTCAAACTCATACCACTCCATAAACTCACAACCATTCCCCCTTAATCACAACTCTGACCAGCAAGCATTCACACATCATAATAACACTTAAAGACAAAACCTGTATCCCTCAACTCACATTCCATACATACAGAACTTATCTCAAGCAACCAATACACCTAATTCATCAAGAACTTTCAAATTCCACTCTCTGACACTGTTCACCCGAGAATTACACAAAACTTTCAGGGTGTTTCCAGACACAATCACTCATTAAATTAACTCAGCAACATTACTAGCAACCTAAAGGAACTATCTTAGAAGCATGGAAACAAGAATTAAACCACTTACCAGTAAAACCTTAATTTTCGTCCAGAATGAAAACAGCTTTAGAAATCACCCCTACCCACCAAACTACCAGTGGAAATGTGTGAAAAACACTAGGGAAGTGTTAGGGTATGATCCCCTAACAATTTCTGAGGTAAAACTGAGTTGAAGGTGAATGTTGGTACTCTTGGATGGTGAAAAGAAATGAAAAACGGGGAAAGGAATTTAGGGCAGATGAAATGAATGGTCTGCTGTGTTTAATGCACAATTGGCAAGACTTAAGTGTAACTAATGGGTTAGCTAGTACATGGGCTGACACAAGTGTAACTAATGGCTTAACTAGTACATGGGCTGACACAAGTGTAGCTAATGGGTTAGCTAGTACATGGGCTGACACAATGGATTTGGGCTGAGACTGAATTGGGTTAAATCCCAAGGTCTGCCAAGAAGGGTGAGGTCTCACACAAAGTGTTCTTGAAGGTCGCCCCATGGAAAGGAGTTTTTCGTTTTCAACTGCGAGGTAAACTAGCACCTTGCTACATTGATCCATATGACATTGTCGAGAGGATTGGCCTTGTTGCATATCGACTTGTCTTACCTCCAAATATGGAAAGAATTCACATTTCAAAGTTCATGAAGTATGTGCGAGACCCTACACATATGCTCAAAGAATCACCAGTCAAAGTTGATGAAGACCTATCCTATCAAGTACAGCCAGTTTCCATACTAGATTGGTCAGTTCGATAGCTTTGAACTCGAAGCGTGCTTATGTTATGAATTGTTTGGCATAATGGCCAAATTGAGGAATAGTCTTAGGAGACTGAGGAATCTATGCGTACAAAATTTCCTTATCAGTTTGCTTAGATACTTGTGTAAAAATTTCAAGGACGAAATTCTTATAAGGAGGGGAGGATGTGAGGCTCCGAATTTTCAGTCTTAGAAGTCCAGAAGCCAGTGCAGGAGAAAAGAACATTTTGCCCTTAAAGAAAAGGATGTATGATGGCCGAAATTAGTAAGGAATGTCCTGTAATTATTTCTGGTATTAATTCCTTTTGATTTGATTCTTTATTGGTTGATGGGGATTATAGTCTCATAACCATCATATATAAATAGGAAGTCAGCCACACAAAAATCTTATACATAAAACACACAAAATTCGTAGGACTTAAAAACCCTGCACCTCCCAATTTCTGTCAAAATCTTCTTGAATTTCAAACAAGCATAACTCTCCCATCGTTTGTCAAATTCCTGAAACTAATAGCTTGTTGGGAAGCTCTTTTCATCCTCTTTCCAAAAATCTTTGAGTTTTCATCTAAAGATTAATATTTCTGATAGGTTTGGTGAGTGGAATTGGTAAGGAAATAGGGTATTTAATTGGATATTGGATATGCATACTTAGTTTGGTTTTGGTTTTGCCCTGTGATGCTATAGGTAGTGCAGAATTATTAAATAAAGACAAGGGAATAACTTCTTATTCAGAGACAAGAGAGGTAGGATCTAAGCCTCATCAGTTTCTCCAGAGATCCTTGTTGTTGGCTAGCTAAATTTGGTTCTTTTACATGTAATGTCGTATGTGCATATGTTGTAGTAGGAATGCTTGAATTGCAGACCAAGATGCGATCCTCTAGGCTATACCAAGTCCCTTAAGATAGGATATGAGTGCCTAGTTTGCATGTGTGGTGTGTATTGAACATGTTGATTGTGTTTTGACATGATTAAGGATACCCTGTTGTGTTATTGTGTTTTGTACTTGCTTTTGTGTGCTGATACGTGTTGTGTGTCAGGATCCTTTTCCGGTGGCCATTCGGGATAAGCACTGACGCTCCTTGTGAGAGCGGAGCTTCTCACTGGTATGGGAGTCGTACGGGTGGCAATCCCCAGCATGAGCTCGCTGGATGTCTGATCCTTATGAGGCCAGAAGCCCTATCCTTGTGTGGCAGGAAGCGCTTGTCCTTGTGTGGCTTGGGATGACTTGTCCTTGTGTGGAAAAATGAATAGGCTTACTGAATAGCTTGTGTGTTAACCATTTACCTTTTGTGCAGTAAGCCTTGGAAAACACAGGTGGAAGAGGATGACCTTTCTTCTTCATTGCCAAGGCAATCTGATGAGTTCTTCCTGCCTGTGTACTTCTGAGTTTTTGAAAGTATTTTTAGTCCTCCCTAAGACTTAGATTCGGCCCTACCCTTTTAAATTCAATTCTTGAATTCCATGATCCCCTTTAGTTGCTAGGAATGATCTGATGTTGTTTGGGAGATTTGTGTTTATGGGTTCTGCATATCTTATGATGTTGTAACCCTACTGAGATTCTTGTAATCTCATTCTGTTGTTTCCACCATTTCTTTCAGACTTAGGTACATTTACTGTTCGTGGTACCAGTATGTGAGATCAATGCTGCACGACGGGGTGATATTTTTTTCAAGATCCCTCTTTTGCTTGTTATGTTTTGGAACATGTTGGAGGATTGTTTGCTGGTTATTTGGATCCCTATGGGACTTGTGTGTTTTGAATCCCATAATTAAATTTAAAGACTTTCGCTAATGTTTTATTCATTCTATATGATACCAGAATGATTGTCCAATATCATGCTCCATTTGTTATTAAAAATTTAATGGGTAAGCCTGGTGGGAATAAGATAGGTTCTAGGTGTCTTTGGGCTTGTTTGGATTTCACGGCGGTAATGGCCATAATCGGATCAAATTTTAATAAGTAGGAATTGGAGTCATTATACTTGATCAATTAATTCTGGATTGTCTAAGCATCTCTCGCCTATTTCATTCTAGCAAATGGGAGTTCTGTAACGTCTCCCATATAGTGCTTCATAAGGAGCCTTACCGATGCTTATGTGGAAACTATTGTTGTAAGAAAACTCTGCCAATGGTAGACATTGATCCCAACTAGTATGTTGGTCTAGTACACTCGCACGCAGCATGTCCTCTAGCATCTGAATCGTCCTCTCAGATTAGCCATTGGTCTAGAGATAAAATGCAGTACTAAAATTCAATATGGAACCCAGTGTGTTCTGAAATTTCTCCCAAGATTGCTCTGTGAAATGATGATAACGATATGAAAGGATGGAAACTGGCAATCTATGCAATCGAACAATCTCATCCAAGTATTGAACAACCAAGTTCTCAGGTGTGTCTGTCACACAAATAGGTAAGAAGTGTGCAGATTTCGTCAATCGATCCATGATCACCCAAATAGCATCAAATCCTCATTTAGATCTAGACAATCCGGTCACAAAATCCATCGTGCAATGCTCCCACTTCCATTATGAAATTGAAAGTGACTGTAGTAAACTAGCGAGTCTTTGATGCTCGATATTTACTTGTTGGTATACGAGGCATCAGGCAATGAACTCAGCAATGTGGCGCTTCATGTTTGGCCACCAATACTGCTCCTTCAAGTCTCGGTACATCTTAGTGCTACTGGGATTGATAGCGAACTTCGAACTATGCGCCTCAAACAAAATCAAATTGCCAAGATCAATATCTTGTGGCACACATACCCGATTTCGGAAGACAAGAACTCCATCGTCGCACTCTGAAATCTCGGGCTATGACATCAACACCATCAGATAATTGATTCCAAATTCAGCCATCCTTGGGTCTTCTGTTTGCTAATTCTAAATCTCCTCAATCAAGCTAGGCGTGACTTCGATTCATGCTAACAACGAACCAAAAAAATTAGTGCCAAGATGCACATGTGTAACTTTCAAATCCAGCAAGTGAGAGGTCGGATCTATGCCTCATCGGTTCCTTTGGTTACCCTATTATTTGATTGTATGAATATGATTGTATGAATATGATTGAATTTTATTGTTTGAATATGAATGAATTTGATTGCCTATCTTTGTTATATGCTTGCGGAATGTGTGATTATGATGATAGGGAATATCGGAAGTTAATAAGGCAATAGGTTGCCTAATTTGGTTATGAATTTGAGGATTGATCTTTAATTTGTATTATAAATTGATTGAGGATCCTTTGTTGTGATTTGTGTATGCATGTACTATGTGTGTATGCATATGTATGTTCCTTGTTTCAGCTCTGTTTGAAAGATCTTTTTCTCCCTGGCCATGCGAGGTCAGTATTGTTGCTCCTAGGGAGAGGAGAGATGCTTACTAAACCGAGAGGTTTATGAGTGGTTATTCCTAGCAAGAGCTCATTGGATGCCTTGTAGGCCAGTTTACGTCCGGAAATCAGGATGCCTTGTAGGCTAATTCGATTCTGGACGTCAATATGCTCTATAGGCCAGTTCAAGTCCGGACATTAGGATGCTCTGTTTTTATGTGGCAGGATGACTTGTATGCGCAGCTACAAGAATGCTCCTAGGCTAGTTAAAGTTTTGATATTGGAGACAACTAAAAGGCCTGCTGTAATATTGACTGTCTAACTGTTTTACCTTTTTTGCAACATAGCCTTGGACAAAATGGGAAGATGGGGACAAACCTTGGTTTTGAAAATCAGATTATGTTATAGGCTGCCTGTGTGCTTCTGAATAAGAAATATTTTCAGTCTTTCCCCTTATTTTTTACCAATTTTGGCATACCCTTATATTGTGTGTGCTTGTGATGATTTCAGCCCCTATTGTATATGATTGATTCATGCAGTTTTAATTGGATATCTTAACTGGTTTTAGGTGTTGATCTTTCAGTTATTGGGAGATGTTTGATTAGGAATCCCAAAGACTTGTGATGCTGTAACCCTACTGAGATTCTTGTAATCTCATCCCTTCTTTTCTCCCCTTTTGCAGGCTTAGGTGTGTGCTTTGTTTCTGATACCAAAGGTGTGAGATTAAGGATGCATGGCTGGATGAATTTGCACTTCATTTACTCCCCTTTCCTATTGAATGTGCATGCCATGTCTTTTAACTTGTGTAGATTTGCATTTTGGCTTTTCAATCCCTCTTCCTCTTTCTTGTTGCTTCTGAAATATCCATGATATTATTGGTTGATGTTTTGAGATTCCTATGGGAATTGTGTGTTATGTTTTCACTTGTTTTCAGTGTTAATATAAGTCTTTTGCTGATCTTTTCTTTCACTCCTTATAAGCCATAAATTCATTATTGTATAAACATGCTCCAACCTTTAAATAGCATATCAATCAACTAATAAAATTGACAATTAGGTGACTTGAGCCTTGTGGGATTCAAATAGAACCTTGTGAGGGCTTATTTGGGTTTCACATTGATAAAGGTCCTAATAGGTTGGGTTTGGGTCCTTACACATGATTTAAAATTTGCAGCCGTAGTGTTCGCAATGAAGATATAGCACCACTACCGATACGATGAGACGTGCAGAATCTTCACCTACCACAAATCTTGAAATATATCCTTATGCAAAAAGAGTTGAATTTGAGATAACGAAGATGGGTGGAATTGATTAAAAACTACGATTTGATCATCGAATATCAACCTAGAAAAGAAAATATTGTTGCTGATGCCTTAAGCCAGAAGATCCATTCTCTTTCTCCATCGTTTTTAGCCTATATGCATGTGCAATACATGCCAATGTTGCTGGATTTGAGAGCTACGCGTGTGTATCTTGGCAGCGATTTTTCTGGTTCATTTTTTGCCCGAATTGAAGTCAAGCCTACTTTGCTCGAAGAGATCCGAAATCAGCTATCCTAAGATCCAAATTTGGCTGAAATTCGGCAACAATTAGTTGATGGTGTTGATGCCATAGTTTGAGATTTCATAGTAAGTGATGATGGAGTTTTTGTCTTCAGAAACCGGGTATGTGTGCCACAAGATGTTGATTTTCGTAATCTAATTTTGTCTTCAGAAACCGGATATGCCATTTGGGTGATTGCCGACCGACTGATGAAATCTGCACACTTCCTATTCATGTGACAGACTATGAGACCTTGATTTTTGGGTCCTAGAAGTCCAGAAGCCAATGCAAGTGAAATAACGATTTTTCCCCTGAAGAAATGGATATGTGATGGCCAAAAATGGTATTGAAGGATTATTGTTCATTTTTAATTTCATTTCTCCTTTATTTCATTTCCTTATTAGTTCAATCTTACCTTAGATAATAATCTTCAAAAATTAAGAGATAATTCCATAATTTAATTCTAATGATTATCTTCTTATATGGTGTTGGTGGTCTGGCGGGATTGGCATTCCCTCTTCATCCTGTGTTTGGTACACCTGTGATTCGTCTTGGTTTCTGGCATTCCCTCTGAATATGTCCAATCTCACCACAGTTGTAACATCGACGTTGATGAGAATTCCACGAAGATCCATTGGAATTTGAATCAGAAAAGTTATTCCTGTTGGTATTTCCATTGCCATTAATTTTCGGAGGAGAGGACCTTAAAGGATAGGGTCCCGTTTGTCGATTGAACTTCGAATCTCGCCTATAGGATCCACCACTAGTGGCTGCGGATGGCTTCCTGGTTTGCACGATCCTTTCGGCTTCGATTGCGGCAATGATCAGTTCTTGCAAATTATGTACCGGTGTCGTACCAATGATGGTTTTGAGTTCGATACACAGCCCATTCTGAAATCGCCTCGCAAGCTGGTACGGTGAGCGATCCTCTTCAGGTGCAAATCGAGACAGTTCCCTTAATGCCTTTTCATATTCAAGCACCGAATGTGTTCCCTGTTCAAGCTTGTAGAAAGCTTGTAGCTGCTCGATTTTATGGAATCTCGTATAAAACCTTTCGTTGAATTCATATCGAAATTCATCCCATGTAGGCAGACGATCACCAAATCGCAAGCTCACAGTTGTCCACCATGCGAGGGCTTCTCTCTCCAATAGGAAAGTGGCGATGGCTACCTTGTCATCATCAGAGATATGTAAAAACAAAGATACTCAGCATAAGGTGTCTATCCACTCACGAGCGACATCAGCTTCGGCTAAACCATTGAAATCTTTACATCCCAACTATCGAGCTTCCTTCAACAATTTTGTAATCACGACGGGAAAGCTCTCGGTTTCCTTAGGATATGCCGGCTGTACAGGTTCAAGTGGAGGAATAGGTTATTCCACTGGTGCAGGTGCAGGAGCATTCTGAAATTGCGCCACCATATGCTGCTGATTTACAGCAATTCCTTGTAATACGTTTAATATTTGTGCCATCACAGGATTAATAACTGGTGTAGCTGGTGGCTCAGGTTGATTTTCTGGCTCAGCTTTCCCTTCCTACTCAATTTGTGTATTCGGCTCCTCTTGCTCAACAGGTTCTTGTTCGGCCTGAATCCCATTCCTACCCCGTCGATCCCTCGTAGCGTTCAACCTTGCCATACTATTTAAGCATACGATTGTTACTTACACATAACTAAATACGATACTAGGAAAAGAAGTGGTACTTGGTGGAGAGGCATGCACCGGATGATACGCATATGCTGGAAAACAACATACAAATTTTCGGAAATCATATGCACACATGCAAAGGTATTCTCGGCAATTACATCAACACTCATATATACTCTCCTGAAATCATCATCAAACATTAAGCAAGCATGGATTCACACAACATCCATATTCAGCAATACACACCAGCAATAACGTACATATACATTCAGCAATACAGGAGTCAAATAGGGACACTCGGCAGCATGCATAACTCAACACACACATTCTCATTAATGATAAGAAACACGGCAAACACTCACCGAAACATATCATGGCATACCAGGCATAAGAACATACACGAACAAACATCACATCAGATTATCATTCTCATTATTTTAATCTTACAAATCAATCCCATTTTAGCATTAGTTCACTTTCGGTACTAGCCCCTAAGTGAGTGAGTGTGTGCGCATGTCCTTACCTACAAACACCAAAATCAATAAATAAGTTAGCATATACCAAATTATTTTCCCTTAACCATGCTCCCCTACCAAACGTGTAACGACCCCAATTCCTACCTATGAATATTTTCTCCGATTAAGGTCATTACTGCCGTGAAACCCAAACAAGCTCAAAGACACCTGGAACCTATCTAAATCCCACCAAGCTTACTCACTAAGTTTTCGACTTTTAGCATGTTCATTCTACATATTAATAACAGTTGGACTATGATATTGGACAATCATTCTGGTATCATACGGAGTGAGTAAAAACATCAGCAGAAGTCTTTAAATTAAATCACTGGATTCATAACACACAAGTCCCGTAAGGATCCAAATAACTAGCAAGAATTCCTCTAGCATAGTCGAAAATAATAAAAAAAGGAGGAATCTTAAAATAAACCAGAAAGTAGTTCAATTTTTTTTATTTAAATTATATGTGCAAGTAATCATGGAATAGGTATGCAAAAGTGATGCGATATTGCCCCACCGTACAACCTTGATCTCACACACTAGTACCACGAGCAGTGAATGTACCTAAGCTTGAAAAAAATGGTGAAAATAAGGGAATGAGATTACAAGAATCTCAGTAGGATCACAACATCATAAGATCTGCAGAAACCATAAACGTAAATCTCCCGAACAATATCTGATCATTCCTACGCTACTAAAGGGATTTATGCAATTCAAAGATTCAATCAAAAAGTGTAGGGCCGAATCTAAGGTTGAGGGGGGACTACAGACACTTCCGAAAAGTATCAGAAGTACATAGGCAAGCAGAACTCATCAGATTGTTCTCAACAATGAAGAAGAAAAGCCCATCCCCTTCCACCTGTGTTGTCCAAGGTTTACTGCACAAAAGGTAATTGGTTAACACACAAGCTAATCAGCAATCCTATTCATCTTGCCACACAAGGAAAAAACATCCCAAGCCACTCAAGGACAAGGGCATCCCAAACCACACAAAGAAAAGGGCTTCTCAAACCACATAAGGATAAGGGGTTCCTGCCACATAAGGACAGGGTTTCTGCCCATAGAAGGACAAGATATCTAATGAGCTCTTGCTGGGATTTGCCACCCATACGACTCCCATACCAGTAAGAACCTTCCCTCTCACTAGGAGCATCAGCCTTACCCCGAATGGCCACCAGAAAAAGATCCTAACACACAAACACGTACAAGCACACACAGGCAAGCACAAAGCACAAAACCACAACAGGGTATTCTCAATTCTGCCAGATCACATTCAGAATGTTCAATACACATCACACATGCAAACTAGGCACTTCTAACCTATCTTAAGGGATTTCGTATAGCCTAGAAATTCCTCAATTAAATCTGCAACTCAAGCATGCATTATTTAATATGAATGCGCATATAGTTTCACAATCATAGGTACCAAAATCAATTAAGCAAACAACGAGGTCTCTGGAGAAATCGATGAGGCATAGATCCTACCTATATTGTCTCTGAACAAGAAGCTATTCATTTGCCTTTACTAGATACTTCCGAACCACCTAAGTCATCATTAGGCAAAGACAAAAAAAAAAAATTAAGCGTGCATACGCAATAACAAAGTAAATACCATATTTCCTTACCAATTCCACTCATCAAACCTATCAGAAACCGAAGGTGCCTCCCCCTATGATGTATGATGTGATAGCCAGAAACATAACGATTCAACCTGATTTACCATCCCAATTAACTATACAAAGTTTGGCACTAAGAGTAAGGCAGAAGACAATTTTCGACTTCATACATTAAAGGGATGAAATCATAATTGTTCACTATGAATGGATTCTAAACAATCATATGAATAAGGGCCACAACATCAGAGATCAATCAAAGGCAAAATTATACAAATCTTAAAACCTAATTTCGCCGCCGATTTTCAACTTATCTTTTGACAAAGAAATACGAACGTACACACAACAAAAAAAAAAGGATGGAAAGAGGATGAGAGAGCTTTCCAAAAAGCTATTATTTGCAAGAACCCGACAAACGATGAAAGAGTTATGCTACATTGAAGTTCAAGAAGATTTTGGCAGTTCCGCCGAGTTTCGACTTATCTTACGAGAAAGAAATACTAACATCCTGACAAAAAACCAAAGATGGTTGGAAAGAGGATGAAGAGAGCTTTCCTGTAACAACCTCAATTCCTATCTATTAATATTTTCTTCGATTAAGGTCATTACCGTCGTGAAACCCAAACAAGCCCAAAGACACCTAGGACCTATCTGAATCCCACCAGGCTTACTCAGTAAGTTTTCAATTTTTAGCATATTTATTCTACATGTTTAATAACAGTTGGAGCATGATATTGGATAATCATTCTGGTATCATACGCAATGAGTAAAAACATCATCGGAAGTCTTTAAATTAAATCACTGGATTCATAACACACTAGTCCCGTAAGGATCCAAATAATCAGCAAGAATTCTTCCAACATAGCCGAAAATAACAAGAAAAGGAGGAATCTTAAAATAAACCAAAAAGTAGTCCAATTTTTTTATTCAAGTTATATGCGCAAGGAATCAAGGAACAGGTATGCAAAAATGATGTGATATCGCCCCGCCGTACAGCCTTGATCTCACACACTGGTACCACGAGCAGTGAATGTATTTAAGCCTGAAAAAATGGTGAAAACAATGGAATGAGATTACAAGAATCTCAGTAGGGTCATAACATCATAAGATCTACAGAAACCATAAACACAAATCTCTCAAACAACATCTAATCATTCCTACGCAACTAAAGGGATTCATGCAATTCAAAGATTCAATCAAAAAGGGTAGGGCCGAATCTAAGGCTGAGGGGGACTACAAACGCTTTCGAAAAGTATCAGAAGTACACAGGAAGTAAAACTCTTCAGTTTGTTCTCGGTAATGAAGAAGAAAAGTGATCCCCTTCCACCTGTGTTGTCCAAGGCTTACAGCACAAAAGGTAATTGGTTAACACACAAGCTAATCAGCAAGTCTATTCATCTTGCCACACAAGGACAAAATATCCCAAACCACACAAGGACAAGAGCATCCTAAACCACACAAGGATAAGAGCTTCCCAAACCACACAAGGATAAGGGGTTCTTGCCACACAAGGACAAGGCTTCTGGCCACACAAGGACTAGACATCTACCGAGCTCTTGATGGGACTTTCCACCCATACGACTCCCATACCAGTAAGAACCTCTCCTCTCACTAGGAGCATCAGCGCTTACCCCGAATGGGCACTGAAAAAGAATCTTGACACACAAACACGTACAAGAACACACAGGCAAGCACAAAGCACAAAACCACAAAACCACAACAGGATATTCTCAATTCTGTCAGATCACATTCAGCATGTTCAATACACATCACACCTGTAAGCTAGGCAGTCCTAACCTACCTTATCGGATTTAGTATAGCCTAGAAATTCCTCAATTCAATCCGCAACTCGAGCATGCAATATTTCATATCAATATTCATACAGTTTCACAGTCATAAGTACCGAATTCATTTAAGCAAACAACGAGATCTCTGGAGAAACCAATGAGGCATAGATCCTACCTCTCTTGTCTCTGAACAAGAAGCTATTCCTTTGTCCTTACTAGATGCTTCCGAACCACCTACGTCATCATTAGGCAAAGACAAAAAAAAGACAAACTAAGCGTGCATATGCAATAACCAAGTCAATACCCTATTTCCTTACCAATTCCACTGACCAAACCTATCAGAAACCAGTGATCAGATGCCGCAGGTGCTTCTCCCTTGGATGTGTGATGTGATAGGCAGAAACTTAACGATGCAACCTGATTTACCATCCCAATTAACTTTCCAAAGTTCGGCACTAAGAGTAAGGCACAAGACAATTTTCGACTTCATGCATTCAAGGGATGAAATCATAATTGTACACTATGAATGGATTCTAAACAATCATATGAATAAGGGCCACAACATAAGAGATCAATCAAAGGCAGAATTATATAAATCTTAAAACCTAATTCCGCCATCTCAACTTATCTTTTGACAAACAAATACGAACCTCCAAACAATAACACAAGTATGGTTGGAAAGAGGATGAAGAGAGCTTTCCAACAAGCTATTATTTGCAGGAATCCAACAAACGATGAAAGAGTTATGCTACATTAGTTCAAGAAGATTTTGACAGTTCCGCCGAGTTTCGACTTATCATACGAGTAATAAATACTAAAGTCCTGACACAAAATAATAGATTTTTGGAAAGAGGATGACGGGAGCTTTCCAACAAGCTATGATTTGCACGAATCCGAAAAATGATGAGAGAGTTATACTGGTTTAAAGTTTCATCAAATTTTGGCAGATATAGGGAGGTGTAAGGGTTTTAGGCTATACGAGTTTTGTGTGCTTTCTATGAATGATTTTTGTGGGGTTGGCTTCCTATTTATAATGGATGGGTATGGAATTAAGATTACTACTTTAAAGGCTTTATTAAAGTAAGATAACTACCAGATTTAAATTATGTAATTATCCCCTTTTAATTTTAGAGATTTTAATTCCTAAGGTGATTATCAGCAAATTAAGAACCAAATTAAAGGGAATTAATACCAGAAATAATTACCAAACATTCCTTACCAGTATCGTCCATCACACATCCTTTTCTTCATGGGAAAAATGGTCTTTTCACCTGTAATGGCTTCTGGACTTCTAGTACTCAAAATTCGGGGTCTCACAGCTTTGATCTTTGGGAAAATTTGAACCCTTGAGATAGGATGTGTGTGCCTAAATGGCATGTGTTGTCCGAATTGAAAATGATATTTGTCTTGTGATGTGATTGAGGATGCCCTACTATGATCTATGCTTTGTACTTGCCTGTGTGTGCTTGTACATGTTTGTGTATCAGGATCCTTTTTTGGTGGCCATTCGGGGTAAACACTGATGCTCCTGAGGAGAGGAGAGGTTCTTACTGGTATGAGAGTCGTATGGGTGGAAATCCTTAGCAAGAGCTCGCTAGATGCCTACTCTTGTGTGCTAGCTAGATGGCTTGTTCTGTGTGCTGGCAAGATGCCCTAACCCTGTGCGCTAGTTGGGATGCCTAGTCCTATGTGCTGGCTAGATGTCTTGTCTTGTGTGTTGGCAAGATGAATAGGCTTGCTGATTAGTTTGTGTGCTAAATTTTTTTTTCTGTTGATGTGATTGATTGATGATTTTTCTGCATGTGTACTTCTGATTTTCAGAAGTGTTTGCAGTCCACCCTCAGCCAATAGTTTTCGGTCCTATCCCTATTGTGATTTCTTATTGGTTGCGTGATATCCCTTTAGATGTATAGGTGAATCTGATGTTATTTGGGAGATGTTTATTTAGAGTTCTGTATTCTTGTAATCTCATTCTGTTGTTTTCACCATTTTGAGAATGGTTTATTTGGGTTTATTTTGGTTGTGAGATTCAGATAAGTCCTAGGTTGGGTTTATTTGGGTTTCACGGCGGTAAGGGTCCTAGTTGAACGAATTCGGGTCCTTACAGGTTTGGTAGCGGAGAATGGTTTAGGAAATATGATTTGTTATATGCTAACTTATTTGTTGGTTTTTTCTTTGTAAGAAGAGATGTGCGCACACACCCAAACTTAGAGGAGTAATGCCGAAAATAATCTAATGCTAAAAGGATTGGTCTGTAAAGTTTAAATGATAAAATTGATTATGTGAATTGCTGTGTAATCTTTTGTGTCTTTGGATGTTTGTATATGTTCTACTGTGTTTCCTTTTTCATTGCCAAATGTGTGTGTGTGTGTTGTTGATGCATGTTGCTGAGTGTTCCTATAAGATTGTTGAATGCATGTGGTTGATTTGTGTGAATGCAGAGTATGTCTTTGTGTGAAAACCAGGGTTGCCAAGTGTGTGTGTAACTTGCTATGTGTTGATTATGCTTATGTTATGAGTGTTTCCCAATGCCCCTATGTGAGTGTGCCAAATGTGGCTTTGCATGGATATGTGTGATTGCTGAGATTTGTGTGTATATGTGTGCTTTATTTTCCAGCATATGCATATCGTCTGGTGTACGCCTCTCTACCAGGTAACACTTTCTTTCCTTAGTTTCGTATTCTAAGTTATATGTTGAGTGACATCCTGTGCTTGTATAGTATGGCAAGGTAGAATGCACCCAGAGATCATCGGGGTAGGTAAAAGGCCCAAGTCGAACAGCAACCTGTTGATCAGAATGAGCCTGACGCACAGAATGAGCAGGGAAGGCAAACTGAGCCCGAAAACTAACCTGAAGCACCAGCTGCACCAGCCATTGATCCTGTAATGGCACAAATACTGAATGTGTTTGCAAGGGATTACTGCAAGCTAGCAGCGTATGGGGGCCCAACTTCAGAATGGACCCACACCTGTGGAAGATCCTATTACTCCACTTGAACCTGTTCAGCTGACTCATCCTAAGGAAGCTGAGCGACTTCCAGTTGTCATTATGAAGTTGCTGGAGAAAGCCCGTCAGCTAGGATGCAAGGATTTCAGCAGTTCAGCAGGTGCCATTGCGACTCGTGAATGAATTGACACCCTATGCTCAGTGTTCTTGTTTCTGCGCACCTTTGATGATAAACAATGTTGCTATCACCACTTTCCTACTCGAAGGAGAAGCTCTTGCATGGTGGATAGCCGTGAGTTTGCAATTTAAGGATCGTTTGCCTATATTGGAGGAATTCTGACAGGAATTTGATGAAAGGTTCTACACTTGATTCCAAAAAAGTGAGCAGCGAGAAGCTTTCAATAAGCTTGAACAAGGCACCTATTTGGTGTTGGAATATGAGGAGTTAAGGGAGCTGTTCCAATTTTCACCTAAGGAGGATTGATCACCGTACCAGCTTGCAAGACGATTCCAGGATGGGCTGAGTATCGAGCTCAAAATCATTGTTCGTACAACACCGGTGCAAAATTTGCAAGAATTAGTTGTTGCTGCAACTGAAGTCGAAAAGATCATGCAAAATAGAAAACCATCCGCAACAACTAGTGGTAGACCCTTCAGGTGAGATTCAAAGTTCAACCATCATACAGGACCTTATCCTTTACGATCCTACTCTCCGAAAAATAATGGCAACATGGGTGACTTCAGAAGGAGCTTTTCTGGTCCTAGTCCCAATAGATCCACGTGGAATTCGCAGCCACGGCGATGCTATAATTGTGGCGATATGGGCCATGTTCAGAGGGATTGTCCCAAACTGAGACATATCACAAGCGCACCAAATGTAGGTCGATGTGGGCATGCCAATCCCATTAAAGCGCCAGCACGTGCACTTGGAGGACCACCAATGGATCTACGAGTGAGGTGCAGCACAGGCCCATAAGATTGTTCACCTTAACAGATGTCGAAGCTAGCTCTGATGTGGTGACATGAACTATTTTTGTCTTTTCTCAAAATGCTAAAGTGTTAATAGATCCCGTAGCGAATAGATCATTTGTGAGTCCAAGGATAGCACTTAGTTTCAATCAGCTTCTGTCTCCTCCTATTGCGGTTCTAACCCCTTTCGGAGAGCAACTGACTTATGATCTAGTCTATATCAGCTGTGCTATACGTATGTGTCCAAATGTACTTGAAATGGATCTGATTCCATTGGACATCCGAAAGCTGGATGTGATCTTAGGCATGGATTGTCTGGCCAAATATCAAGCCCGAATGGAGTGTTTCACCAAGCATGTGTGGTTCAGCCTTCCTGATGGTTCCGAGTATTGCTTTGAAGGTGATAGGTGAGTTGTTCCAACTTGTATGATTTCCTGGCTCGATGCAAAGCAATTGATCAGCAAAGGATGTACAGCATACCTCGCATATGTACATGACCTTTCTAAATAGTCCTCGGATCTGGATTTTGTTCCAGTAGTTCGAGAATTTCCAGATGTGTTTCTAAAAGACATAACCGATTTTCCACCAGCAAGAGAAGCGGAATTCGGCATTGGACTAGTGTCGGGTACGGATCTGATTCTGATTCCTCCGTATTGTATGGCTCCTACGGAGATGAAGGAGCTAAAAACGCAATTGGAAGATTTGTTGGATCGTGGTTTCATCCGACTCGGTGTGTCACCTTGGGGAGCACCTGTCTTGTTCATGAAGAAGAAAGATGGTTCGCTGCGACTGTGCATCGACTATCAGCAGCTGAAATCGTGTGACCGTGAAGAACAAGTATCCTTTGTCGCGCATCATTGACATGTTTGACCAGTTCCAAGGTGCAGCCGTGTTTTCCAAAATCGATCTCAGATCGGGATACCATCAATTAAGTGTTCGTGAAGCTAATATTCCTGAGACTGCTTTCTGATCGCGATACAACCACTGCAAATTCTTGGTTATGCCATTAGATTTGACCAATGCATCAGCAGTGTTCATGGACTTGATGAATTGAGTATTCCGAGAGTTCCTATACGGATTTGTGATAGTCTTAATCAATTATATTCTGATTTACTCAAAATGGAAAGAGGAGCATGCTGAGAATTTTGAGGGATCGAAACCTGTTCGCAAAGTACTCCAAATACAAATTCTAGTTACACGAAGTTGGTTTCCTTGGCCATGTTGTTTCCGCCCATGGGGTACTGGTCGATCTAAAAAGATTAAGGTCGTAGTTGGTTGGGAATCCCCGCGGACTATATTTGAAGTTCGTAGTTTTCTTGGCTTAGCCAGATACTACCGTCACTTTGTGGAGAATTTTTCATCGCTTGTTGACCATTGATGAAATTGACATGCAAAGGAAAGTCATTTGTGTGGAACAAGAAATGCTAGTAAAGTGTCGAAGAATTGAAGAATCAGTTAGTTTTCGTAACTATTCTCACCTTACTAGTCGGTGGAAAAGAATATGTCAGCGATGCATCGAAATCAGGACTTGGATGCATGTTGATACAAGAGGGGAAATTCGTCGCCTATGCTTCCCGGTAGTCGTGTAACGACCCCAATTCCTAACTATTCTTAATTGCTCCGATTAAGGTCATTACCGCCGTGAAACCCAAATAAGCCTTAACGACACCTAAGACCTATTAGAATTCCACAAGGCTACTCATAAGATACCGATTTTAAGTTTGTTTATTTTGTTGCTTATCAATCAATTGGAGCATGATATTGGACACATATTCTGGTAACATACGGAGTAAATAAAAACATCAGCGGAAGTCTTAAATTAATCCATTGGGTTCATAACACACAAGTCCTATAGAGATCCAAATAACCAGCAAGAAATTCTTCACAAGTTTCGGAAATAGCAAGCAAAGAAGAGTGCTTAAAATAAACCAGAAAGATGCCCAATCATTCAAGTTATATGCGCAAGTAACAAGTATGAAAATGTGATGCAATATCATCCCGCCGTGCAGCCTTGATCTCACACACTGGTACCACGAACAGTGAATGTACCTAAGCCTGAAAAATGGTAAAAACAACGGTTTAAGATTACAAGAATCTCAGTAGGGTCACAGCATCATAAGATCTGCAGAATCCCTAAACACAAATATCCCAATTCACATAAGATCATTCCTAAACAACTAAAAGGGTATCACGCAATTCATAGATCATTCAAAAAGGGTTAAGGCCGAATCAATGGCTGAGGGAGGACTACAAACACTTCCGAAAGGTCAGAAGTACACTGGCAGGTGAAACACATCAGAATTGCCCTCGGCAATGAATAAGAAAGGCCATCCCCTTCCACCTGTGTTGTCCAAGACTTACTGCACAAAGGGTAGATGGTTAACACGCAAACTAAATAGTAAGTCTTTCATCTTGTCTACGTCATAGACAAGTCGACTAGTCTCACATGGACAAGTCTTCCCTGGTCACATACCTACCAGGGCATCCTAGGTCACATACCTACCAGGGCTTCCTGCTCGACTAGTCACACACATTGACAAGTCTTCCCTGGTCACATACCTACCAGGGCATCCCAGATCCCGCAAGATAAGGGCTTCCTGTCCCAAAAGACAGGGATCCGGCCCCGCAAGGACAGATATCCAGCGCTACCTTGCTGGTTCACCTCCCATACAACTCCCACAAATCGGTAAGAACCTCTCCTTTCCCTAGGAACATCAGTTCTTACCCTGCCTGGCAACTGGAACAGGATCCTGACACACAAACACGTACAAGCACACACAAGCAAGTACAAAGCATAATACCACAATAGGGTATCCTCAATCATATCAGGAAACAATCAACACATCCAATTCATATAACAATAGCATCCCAGGCACTCAATTCCTAACTCAGGGGTTCGATATAGCCTAGGAGATTCATATCTCATTCCGGATTTCATATTCACACCCTACAATCCAATCACAAACAAATACAACAAAGGCAGGTAACAAAAACATCAGATAAGAGCAGGGGTTTCTGGAGAAACCGATGAGGCATAGATCCTACCTCCCTTGTCTCTGAAAAAGAAGCTAATCCTTTGCCTTTCTTAGGTAATTTCGAACCACCTAAAATATCACCAGGCAAAGATAAAAACAAACTACGCATGCATATTCAATAGTCAATTGAATACCCTATTTCCTTACCAATACCACTCACCAAACCTATCAGAAAACCAGTGATCAGAAGTAGCAGGTGTCTCCCCCCCTGGATGTGTGATGTGATAGCCAGGAACTTATCAAGATTCAACCTGAATTTACCATTCCAATTAACTATGCAAAACCTGTTGCTAAAAGTAGGGCATAGGACGGTTTCGTCTTAACCAACAACGAATTATTTACATAAAAGCTGCTACTTATATATCGTTGAAAAGAGGATGAAAAGATCTTTCCAACGAGATATTATTTGCAAGATTCCAACAAACGAGTAGAAAGTTATGCTATTTTGAAGTTCAAGAAGATTTGGCGAAAACCTAATTCCGCCGCCGATTTTCAAAATATATTTAGACATAGAAATACTAATCTTCTGACAAAAAAGAAAATATGGTTGGAAAGAGGATGAAGAGAGCTTTCCAACAAGCTATTATTTTCAGAGATCGAACGAATGATGAGTGAGTTATGCTGGTTTGCAGTTTCTGCAAATTATGGTGGCTATAGGGAGGTATAGGGTTTTAAGCCTATACGAAATTTGTAGGTTTTCTATGAATAATTCTTTGTGAGGTTGGCTTCCTATTTATAATGAGTGGGTATAGAATTATAATTACCACTTTAATCACTTTATCTAAATAGGATAATCTACCAGATAATTAGATAACTAAACTCTAAACTATTTAATTATCTTCCCCTATTTTTAGGGACTTTAATCTATAAGGCAACTATCTAGCCTTAAGGATGATTCCTAAGGAAATTACTCATCTATAAGAACCTAGATCTAAAAGAATTTGAAACAAATTAATTACTAAAAAATCTTACCAATTTCGGCCATCACACATCCTTTCCTTCAGGGGCAAAATCGTCTTTGCACCTGCACTGGCTTCTGGACTTCTAGGATTCAAAATTCAGGATCTTACAAGTCGTGTCAGGACAAAACCAACTATCCTATGCATGATTTGGAGCTTCGGCCTTGGTCTTTGGGTTGAAGATATGGCACCACTATCTGTATGGCGAGACATGCAGAATCTTCACCGATCACAAAAGCTTAAAATATCTCCTTACTCAAAAAGAGTTAAATATGAGACAATGAAGATGGGTGGAGCTGATTAAAGACTAAGATCTGATCATCGAATATTATCCCGGAAAAGAAAATGTTGTCGCTGATGCCTTAACCGAAAAATCAATCCTCCTTCCCCATTGGGTTTGGCTTACATACACACCTAATACTTGCCAATGTTGCTGGATTTGAGAGCTACACGTGTGCTTCTTGGCACTGATTTTTCTGGTTCATTGTTGGCTCGAATCGAAGTCATGCCTACCTTGATTGAAGAAATACGGAATCAGTAATCAAAAGATCCAAGAATGACTGAAATTCGGAAGCAACTATCTGATGGTGTTGATTCCATAGCTCACAATTTCAGAGTGTGAGATGATGAAGTTCTTGTCTTTAGAAACCGGGTATGTGTGGCACAAGATCTTGATATTCGTAACTTGACTTTGTCTGAGGCACATAGTTTGAAGTTCGCTAATCATCCTGGTAGTACTAAGATGTGCCGAGATTTGAAGAAGCAGTATTAGTGGCCGAACATGAAATGCCACATTGCTGAGTTTATTGCCCCGATGCCTCATATATCAACAAGTAAAGATTGAGCATCGAAGACCCTCTGGTCTACTTCAGTCACTTCCGATTCTAGAATGGAAGTGGGAGCATGTTACGATGGATTTTGTTACCGGTTTGCCTAGATCTCAACGAGGATTCGATGCCATTTGGGTGATCATGAATCAATTGACGAAATCTGCACACTTCCTTCCTATTCACGTGACAGATACACCTGAGAAATTGGTTGTTCGTTACTTGGATGAGATTCTTCAAATGCATAGAGTGAAAATTTCCATCATTTCAGGTCATGACCCTTGTTTTACTTCATGATTTCAGGAGGAATTCCAGAATGTGTTGGGTTCGAGGTTGAATTTCAGTACAGCGCTTCATCCCCAGACTGATGGACAATCTGAAAGAACTATTCAGACTCTTAAAAAAATGTTGCGTTCAAGCATATTAGACCAAAATACCAGTTGGGATCGACGTCTATCTTTGGTGGAGTTTGTTTACAACAATAATTTCCATGTAAGCATCGGTATGGCTCCTTATAAAACGTTGTATGAGAGACATTGCAGAACTACCGTTTGCTGGAATGAAGTGAGAGATGCCTATATAATCTAGAATTGATTGATCAAGCAACAGAGCAGCTGAATTTGATTCGACAAAGGCTGAAAACAGTGCAAGATTGGCAGAAAAACTATGCTGATAATCGACGAAGGGAGCAAGTTGCAGTAGGTGACAAGGTATTTCTAAAACTCTCCTTGTGGAAAGGTGTCCTTCGTTTTCAGCAGCAAGGTAAGTTAGCACCTCGTTACATTGGACCGTATGACATTGTTGAAAGGATTGGCCCTGTTGCATTTCCATTTGCATTGCCTCCGAATATGGAAAAAATTTAGAACGTGTTTGTAATGACCCCAATTCCTACTTATTAAAATTTGCTTCGATTAAGGCCATTACCGCCGTGAAATCCAAACAAGCCCAAAGACACTTAGAACCTATCTGAATCCCACCAGGTTTACCAATTAAATTCTTAATAACAAATGGAGAATTATATTGGACAATCATTATTATATCATACGGAGTGAATAAAACAGCAGCGGAATTCTCTAAATTTAATTATTGGAATCAAAACACACAAGTCCCATAGGGATCCAACTAACCAGCAAGAAATCCTCCAACATGTTGCAAAACATAACAAGCAAAAAGAGATCTTGAAAAACCAGAAAAGTAGTCCAATCTATGTTCATATTGTATGCGCAAGCAACCAAGGAAATAGAAATGCAATGGTGATGCAATATCACCCCGCCGTGTAGCCTTGATCTCACACACTGGTACCACGAACAGTGAATGTACCTAAGTATGGAAAAAATGGTGGAAACAACAGAATGAGATTACAAGAATCTCAGTAGGGTCATAACATTATAACATCTGCAGAAACCATAAACACAAATCTCCCAAACAACATGAGATTATTCCTAGCAACTAAAGGGGATCACGCAATTCAAGAATTCAGAAAACTCAGAAGTACACAGGCAGGTAGAACTCATCAGATTGCTCTCGTCAATGAAGAAGAAAGGCCATCCCCTTCCACCTGTGTTGTCCAAAGCTTACTGCACAAAAGGTAAATGGTTAACACACAAGCTATTCAGTAAGGCTATTCATTTTGCCACACAAGGACAAGTCATCCCAAGCCACACAAGGACCAGACATCCAGCGAGCTCATGGTGGGGATTGCCACCCGTACGACTTCTATACCAGTAAGAACCTCCCCTCTCAGAAGGAGCTTCAGCGCTTACCCCGAATGGCCATCGGAAAAGTATCCTGACATACAACACTTACCAGCACACACAAGCAAGTACAAAACACAATACCACAACAGGGTATCCTTAATCATGTCAAAACACAATCAACATGTACAATACACACCATACATGCAAACTAGGAATTTATATCCTACCTTAAGGGATTTGGTACAGCCTAGAGGATCGCATCTTGGTCCGCAATTCAAGCATTCCTACTACAACATATGCGTATACAATATTACATATAAAGGCACCAAAATTAGTAAGCAAACAACAAGGATCTCTGGAGAAACTGATGATACTTAGATCCTATCTCTCATGTCTCTGAACAAGAAGTTATTCCCTTGCCTTTATTCAATATTTCTGCACTACCTATAGCATCACAAGGCAAAGCCAAAACCAAACTAAGTATGCATATCCATTATCCAATTAAATACCCTATTTCCTTACCAATTCCACTCACCAAACCTATCAGAAAGCAGTGATCAGATGTAGCAGGTACCTCCCATTTGGATGTGTGATGTGATAGACAAGAATTTAACAAGAATCAACTTGAATTACCATCCCTAATTATCATACAATTTTCGGCACTAAGAATAGGGCAATAAGGAAAGTTGCGATGTCATATTATCAAGTTGTAGGAGTTGCGATCTCATGTTAAAAAGGAAGGATTAAGGGTTTGTAACATGTATAATCAGAAGAAACAAGATTAGAATCCAATAGGTTAATCAATTGATCAAGATTGGTACAATAGGGCAGTAGGGAAAAGGCAGGGCATACTGATTTTATGTATAGATAAGATTCAAAGGATGAATTCATGATTGTTCATTATGAATGGATATTAAACAATCATATGAATAAAGGTAACAACATCAGACATCAATCAAAGACAGAATTATAAAAATCTGAAAACCTAATTCTTCCGAATTTTGATTTAACTTTAGAGAAAGAAATACTAACCTTTAGATGAAAAACCATATATTTTTGGCAAGAGGATGAAGAGATCTTTCTAACAAGCTATTATTTGTAGGAATTTGACAAATGATGAGAGAGTTATGCTTGTTTGAATTTCAAGAAGATTTTGGTAGTTCCGTCGAATTTCGATTTAACTTTAGAGAAATAAATACTAACCTTCAGAAAAAAATATATATTGTTGGAAAGAGGATGAAGAGATCTTTCCAACAAGCTATTATTTTCAGGAATATGACAAACGATGAGAGAGTTATGGTTGTTTGAAATTCAAGAAAAGTTTGGTAGAAATTGGGAGGTGTAGGGTTTTTATATCCTACAAATTTTGTATGTTTTCTGTATAAGATTTTTGTGTGGCTGACTTCCTATTTATATAAGATGGTTATGAGACTATAATCCCTATCTTCAAGGCTTAATTAAAGTAAGATAATTATCAAAATTAGTTTCTGTAGTTATCCCTCCTTAAACTTAAGGTTTTTATTTCCTAAAGTAATTATCAACTAATAAAGAATCAATTTAAAGGGAATTAATACCAGAAATAATTACTAGACATCTCTTACCATTTTCGGCCATCACACATCCTTTCTTTCAGGAGCAAAATGGTCTTTTTCACTTGTACTGGTTTCTAGACTTCTAAGACTCAAAATTCAGAGTCTCACAATGTTACACATTTCGATGTTGAGAAAGTATATATGAGACCCTGCTTATGTGCTTGAAAAACCACTAGCTGAAGTTGCTGAAGACCTATCCTACCCCGTATAGACAGTTGCCATACTAGATTAATCAGTTCGTTAGCTTCATTGTCTAAGCATGCCTATGGTATGAGTTGTTTGGCGTAAGGGCCAAATTGAGGAACAGTTTTAGGAGACTAAGGAATCTATGCATGAAAAATTTCCTTACTTGTTTGCTTAAGTACTTGTGCTGAAATTTCGAGGACAAAATTTTTATAAGAAGGGGAGGATGTGAGACCCTGATTTTTGTGTCCTAGTAGTCCATAAGCCAGTGCAGGTGAAATGACCATTTTGCCCGTGAAGAAATGGATGTATGATGGCCAAAAATGATATTGAAGGTTTAGTGTTCCTTTCTAATTTCACTTCTCCTTTATTTCATTTCCTTACTGGTTCAATCTTACCTTAGATGATAATCTCCTAAAATTAAGAGATAATTCTAAAATTTAATTATAATGATTATCTTCTTATATCTAACCTTAAAAGTAGAAAATTTAATACTACTAATCCTATGAACATACCAGCCGGCCACATTTGTCAACACACACACCAAAAACACACAAAATCATCAAGCAATCAAACCCTACACCCTACCCTTGCTGCCGAAATTGTCTTAGCCTTCACCATAGCCGAATTCTTCCATCCTTTGTAAGATTTCTGAAAATAATAGCTTATTGGAAAGCTCTTTCCATCCTCTATTCAGCTATCTTGGTTTGATCATCACAAAGTCAGTTCTTCTTTATACAAATCTTTATCACAATTTATAGGGTCTTGATGCCGAAATTCCTTGATTGATCCTTCAATTGGTTTCTGTTGTTGTTCCTTTTGTTTGTATGATTGTTTGGCATCTATTTATGTTGTAATATCATGAATTCTTCCTTTGAATCTTGAAGAACCACCAATTGAGGTTGCTGAAGACCTATCCTATCCCGTACAACCAGTTGCCATACTAGATCAGTCAGTTCCTCAACTTCGCAGTCGAAGGGTGCCTATGGTACGAGTTGTTTGCAATAATGGGAAAATTAAGGAACAGTCTTGGGAGACTGAGAAATCTATGCGTGCAAAATTTCTTTACCTGTTTTCTTAGGTACTTGTGCTGAAATTTCGAAGACAAAATTTTTATAAGGGGAGCAGGATGCGAGATTCCGATTTTTGTGTCTTAGAAGTGCAAATACCAATATAGCTGAAATAACCATTTTACCCCTAAAGAAATAGATGTGTGATAGCCGAAAATAGTATTGAAGGTTCAGTGTTCATTTCTGATTTAATTTCTTCCTTATTTGATTTCTAGCATTGATGGTATATTATCTATTATTCAGAGATAATTTCAGAATTTAAATCCTAAGGATTATCTGCTTATATCTAGCCTTAAAAGTAGGAAAATTAATTTCATTACACGTTATAAATAAAGTAGTTGGCCATACATAAAATCCCATACCAAAAACACACAAAATCGTCACGTAATCAACCCTACTCATTACCCTTGCTGCTGAAATTCACCTAAAACTTACCCTAACCGAATTATATCATCCTTCATAAGGTTTCTGGAAATAATGTTGGAAACCTCATTCCATCCTCTATCTTGCTATCTTGGTTTCATCATCAGAAGGTTATTTTTTTCCTATATTTTTCCTTATCACAATTTGAAGAAGGTTGATGCTGAAATTCTTTGATTAATCCTTCAATTGGTTTATGTTGTTGTTCCTCTAGTTCATATGATTGTTTGGCTCCTATTTATGTTGTAATATTTTGAATTCATCCTTTTAATCTTCCCTATGTATGAAATTGGCATGCCCTATACCTTTTCCCTATGATTGCCAAATTTTGTCAATTGACTTGTCTATTGGTTTTTGATATTTTTCTTAAGTGTAATTAACACCTAATCCTTCTGTATTATTATGAAATCATAACCTCTAAACCTTGTATTTATGAAATTGCAATTTCCCTTGTACCCTAACTTAGTGATTAAATTTGCATGGTAAATTGAAATGGTAAATAAGTTTCATTCTTTTTGTGTTCCTGGTTATCACATCACACATCCAAGGAGAAGGTCTCAGCACCATCTGATCATTGGTTTCTGATAGGTTTAGTGAGTGGAAAATGGTAAGGAAATAGGATGTTTACTTGGTTATTGAATATGCATGATTAGTATGGTTTTGTCTTTTCCCTATGGTTATATAGGTGGTTCCGATCCTCTTAATAAAGAAAAAAGATTAGCAACTTGTTTAGAGACAAGAAAAGTAGGATCTATACCTCATCGGTTTCTCCGAAGATCCTTGTTGTTTGGTTGATGAATTCGGTACTTGTCCTTGCTATTGTGTATTCGAATGCCTTGTTTATTGTATGCATAAGTTACGGACTGACTTGTTGATCACCTAGGAAATTTCGAACCCCTATGATAGGTTTTGTGTACCTATTTCAATTATACTATGTGCATTGGACTTGCTATTTGTTTTATGATATGATTTAGGATGCTCAGTTGTGGTGTTACGCCTTGTACTTTCTTGTGTGTGCTTGTACATGTTTGTGTGTCAAGATTCTTTTCTGGTGGCCATTTGGGGTAATTCCTGACAGTCCTAGGGAGAGGAGAGGTTCTTACTAGTATTGGAGTCGCATGAATGGAAATACCCAGCATGTGCACACTGGATGCCTAGTCCTTGTGTGGCTAGATGCCTTGTCTTGTGTGCTAGCAAGATGCCCTTATCCTTGTGTGGTTTGGATACCTTTGTCCTTTTGTGGCTTGGATTCTTGTCCTTGTGTGGCAAGATGGATAGGGTTGGTGATTATATTATGTGCTAACCATTCACTCTTTGTGCAGAAAAGCCTTGGACAACACAGGTGGAACAAGATGGTCTTTCTTTGATAAGATTGTATGATGAAATTTCATGCCTGCGTACTTCTGTTTTCAGAAATGTTCTTAGTGCACCCTCAGCCTATTACTTTTGTCCCTAACCCTTATTATGGCTGATTGATGATTGTTTGATATCCCTTTAGATGTTTAGCAAATCTTATGTTGTTTGGGAGATGTTTGCTTAGATTTCTGCAGTTCTTAAGATGCTATGAGCCTATGGAGATTCTTGTAATCTCACCCTGTTGTTTTCACCATTCTTCAGGCTTAGGTACATCATCTGTTCGTGGTAACAGTGTGTGGGATCAAGGCTGTATGACGGAACTATATTGCATCACATTCACATACTTTCATCCTTTTTGATTGCTTGCACATTTACTATTAAACATGAAGTTTGATTGGATTTGTTTCTAGTTAATTGAATCCCTCTTGTTCTTGTTTATTTTCGAAATTTATTGGAGGGTTACTTCTTGGATTATGCGATCCTTATGGGACTTGTGTGTTGTAACCCTTTTGGTTAATTTTAAAGAATTTCGCTGATATTTTATTTTGTGAGGATCCAAACCTACCCTATTAAGACTCTTACCGCTGTGAAACCCAAATAAGCCCTTGCAAGGTTTTATTTGAATCCCACAAGGCTCAAATCACCTAACTATCAATTTTATTTGTGAGACCCTTAATTTTGAGTCCTAGGAGTCCAAAAGCCAGTGTAGGTGAAAAAAACCATTTTTCCCCTAAAGGAAAGGATGTGTGATGACCAAAATTGGTAAGGGATGTCTAGTAATTATTTCTGGTATTAATTCCCTTTAAATTGATTCTTTATTGGTTGATAATTACCTTAGGAAATATAAACCCTAAGTTTAAGGAGGATAGTTACAGAATTTAATTTTGATAATTATTTTACTTTAATTAAGCCTTGAAGATAGGGATTATAATCTCATAACGATCTTATATAAATAGAAAGTCAGCCATACAAAAATCTTATACAGAAAACACACAAAATTCATAGGACCTAAAAACCCTACACCTCCCAATTTCTGCAAAAATTTTCTTAAACTTCAAACAAGCATAACTCTCTCATCGTCTGCCAGATTCTTACAAATAATAGCTTGTTGGAAATCTCATTTCATCCTCTTTCCAAAAATATTTGGTTTTTCTTCTGAAGGTTAGTATTTCTTTCTCTAAAGGTAAATCAAAATTCGGCAAAACTGCCAAAATCTTCTTGAACTTCAAACAAGCATAATTCTCTCATCGTTTTTTGGATTCCTGAAAATAATAGTTTGTTGGAAATATATCTTTATCCTATTTCCAACCATCTTTGGTTTTTTGTCTGAAGGTTAGTATTTCTTTCTCTAAAGTTAAATCGAAATTCGGCAGAATTAGGTTTTCAGATTTTTATAATTCTGCCTTTGATTGATCTCTGATGTTGTTACCTTTATTCGTATGATTGTTTAATATCCATTCATAGTGAACAATAGTGAATTCATCCTTTGAATTTTTTCTATACATGAAATCAACATGACCTACCTTTGTCCTACTGCCCTATTGTGCCTATCTTGATCAATTGATTAACCTATTGGATTCATATCTTGTTTCTTTTGATTATACATGTTATAAACCCTTAATCCTTCCTTGTTAACATGAGATTGCAACTCCTACAACTTGTTAACAAGAAATCGCAACTTTCCCTATTGCTTTATTCTTAGTGTCGAAAATTGTATGATAATTAGGGATGATAATTCAGGTTGATTCTTGTTAAGTTCTTGGCTATCACATCACACATCCAAGAGGGACGTACCTACGACATCTGATCACTGGTTTCTGGTAGGTTTGGTGAGTGGAATTGCTAAGGAAATAGGGTATAATTGGATATTGGATATGCATACTTAGTTTGGTTTTGGCTTTGCCTTGTGATGCTGCAGGTAGTGCAAAATTATTGAATAAAGACAAGGGAATAACTTCTTGTTCAGAGACAAGAGAGGTAGGATCTATGCCTAATCGGTTTCTTTAGAGATCCTTGTTGTTTTCTTGCTAATTTCATTGCTTTTACTTGTAATGTTGTATGCGCATATGTTGTAGTAGGATTTAAGCCTCATCAGTTTCTCCATAGATCTTTGTTGTTTACTTATTAATTTCGGTGCCTTTACATGTAATATTTTATGCACATATGTTGTAGTAGGAATGCTTGAATTGTGGACCAAGATGCGATCTTCTAGGCTATACCAAATCCTTTAAGATAGGATATGAGTGCCTAGTTTGCATGTGTGGTGTGTATTGAACATGTTGATTGTGTTTTGACATGATAAAGGATACCTTGTTGTGGTACTGTGTTTTGTACTTGCTTGTGTGTGCTAGTACGTGTTGTGGGTCAGAATCCTTTTCCAGTGGCCATTCAGGGTAAGCACTGATGCTTCTTGTGAGAGGGGAGGTTCTTACTGGTATGGGAGTCGTCTGGGTGGCAATCCCCACCATGAGCTTGCTGGATGTCTGGTCCTTGTGTGGCCAGAAGCCCTATCCTTGTGTGGCTAGAAGCCCTATCCTTGTGTGGCCAGAAGCCCTATCCTTGTGTGGCCAGAATCCCTATCCTTGTGTGACAGGAAGCCCTTGTCTTTGTGTGGCCTGGGATGACTTGTCCTTGTGTGGAAAAATGAATAGTCTTACTGAATAGCTTGTGTGTTAACCATTTACCTTTTGTGCAGTAAGCCTTGGAAAATAGAGGTGAAAGGGGATGGCCTTTCTTCTTCATTGCCAATAGCAATCTAATTAGTTCTACTTGCCGGTGTATTTCTGAGTTTTCGGAAGTATTTATAGTCTCCTCCTCAGCCTTAGATTCAGCCCTACCCTTTTTAACTGAATTCTTGAATTGGGTGATCCCTTTTAGTTGCTAGGAATGATCTGATGTTGTTTGGGAGATTTATGTTTACGGTTTTTGAAGATCTTATGAGGTTGTGACCCTACTGAGATTCTTATAATCTCATTCTGTTGTTTCAACCATTTTTTAGGCTTAGGTACATTCACTATTTGTGGTACCAGTGTGTGAGATCAAGGTTGCACGACAGGGCGATATTGCATCACCTTTGCATTCCTATTTCCTTGGTTGCTTGCGCATACAATATGATCATAGATTGGACAACTTTTCTGGTTTTTTTCAAGATCCCTCTTTCTCTTGTTATGTTTTGGAACATGTTGGAGGATTTCTTGTTGGTTACTTGGATCCCTATGGGACTTTTGTGTTTTTATTCCAATAATTAAATTTAAAGACTTCTGCTGATGTTTTATTCATTCCGTATGATACCAGAATGATTGTCCAATATCATGCTCCATTTGTTATTAAACATATAGAACGATCATGCTAAAAATTTATTAAAATTTTAATGGGTAAGCCTGGTGGGATTCAAATAGGTTCTTGGTGTCTTTGGGCTTGTTTGGATTTCACGGCGGTAATGGCCTTAATCGGAGAAAATTTTAACGGGTAGGAATTATGGTCATTACATTATTGGTTGATTTATATGATATTTAAAGGTTGGAGCATGTTCATACATTAATGAATTTCTGGCTTATATGGAGTGAAAGAAAACATAAGCAAAAAATTTATATTAATACTAAAAAAAAGTGTAAACATAACACACAAGCCCCATAGGAAACTCAAAACATCAACCAATAGTATCATATATATTTCAGAGGCAACAGGAAAGAGGAAGAGGGATTGAAAAGCCAGAATGCAAATCCACAGAAGCTAAAATACATGGCATCCGCATTCAATAGGAAATGAGTGCAAATGAAGTGTAAATTTGTCCAGCCGTGCAGCCTTGATCTCACACTTTTGGTACCAGCTACAAAGCACACACCTAAGCCTACAAAGAGGGAGAAAAGAACGGATGAGATTACAAGAATCTTAGTAGGATCATAACATCATAAGTTCTAGGGATTCCCAATCAAACATCTCTCAAAAACCAAAAGATCAACACCTAAAACCAGCTAAGATATCCAACTAAAACCATAAGCATCAATCACACATAATAGGGGCCGAAATCATCGCAAGCACACACAATATAAGGGTAGGCCGAAATTGGTAGAAAACAAGGGGAAATACTGAAAATATTTCTCATAAGATGCAAACAGGCAGCCTATAACATAATCTGATTTTCAAAACCAAGGTTTGTCCCAATCTGCCCATGTTGTCTAAGGCTATGCTGCGAAAAGGCTAAAATGGTTAGACAATCATTATTACAGGAAGCCTTTTAGTTGTCTACGACATCCAGACTCGAACTGGCCTAAAAGGCATCTGAACGACCGGACTTGAACCGGCATACAAGGCATCCAGCGAGCTCTTGCTGGGAATAACCACCTATAAACCTCCCAGTTCAGTAATCACCTCTCCGCTCCCTAGGAGCAACAATGATTACCTCGCATGGCCAGCGACAAAAAGATCCTTCAAACAAAGCACAAACAAGGCACATACATGCATACACACATAGTACTCGCATACACAAATCACATCAAAGGATCCTCAATCATATCACAATACAAATCAAAGATCAATCGCCAAAGTCATAACCGAATTACGCAATTTATTGCCCCATTAACTTCCTTGATTCCCTATCATCATAATCACACATTTCGCAATCATATAAGCAAGATAAGCAATCAAATTCAATCATATTCAAACAATCAAACAATAAGATAATCAAAGGAAAACCGATAAGGTATAGATCCTACCTCTTATGAGTCTAAATCAAATGCAATCCTTTTCCTTCCCAGTAAGATTATAATCTCCTAAACCATCACAAGGCAAAGACCAAACAATACTATGCCACAAAATACTTAATTAAAAACCAAAAGCAAAGGGAATTCTGACAAATTAACCTACCAACATCCAGCGATCCGGATGCAGCAATATCTTTCCCTGAATCTGTGATGTGATGGCCTGAAACTAAGCAAGAAACAACCTGATTATTCACCTAATTCATCATACAAATCTCAGCAACATTTAGGGCTTAATAGGGTATATGAGATTTCAACAATAGAGAGGTTAGGGGTTGCGATTTCATGAAATTAAGAAAGGAATAGTAGCCAACTACTCAAACGATTAAAAGGAACAAGATCTAAAACCAATACACAAGTCAATTGATCAAATTTTGGCAAACATAGGGTTTGGAATAAGTCATGCCGATTTCTTCAATAAGGGAGATACGAGGGCTGAATTCATTATAGCATAACAAGGATAGGTACCAAACTTTCAAATGATGATAATGAACAGACACAGAAACCAATAAGTGGTTAAATTAGAAGAAATTAAGCTAAGAACCCTAGAAATTGCAGCAACAAAATTAATAGGGAAACACTAACCTTTTGCTTGTGAAATGAAGATAATAAGATGCAAAATGAAGAGAGGATTCCAACATGCTATCACACGCAGAATTCTGATGCAGGATGATCAATTTTGGCTAGGGTTTAGGGAGAAGAAAAGTAAGCACAAAGAGAGAGAGTAGGGAAGGAAATTCTAGAATTTAGAAGAAACATTTTGGTGTGCTAGATAGGGTAGCTGGCCATGTTAATTTATAAGGTCTTAAGGAGGTTTAATTAAGGGATAATTCCCTACTTTTAACCTTAGAAGGATAAGATATAATTAAAAGATAATTCTATTAAAATGATAATTTTATTAAAAGAGTAATTCTATTTAAAAAAAATAATTATCTAATACTTCGGATAATAAGGGATAAAATTAAGGATAATTCTATTAAAAGAGTAATTCTATTTAAAAAGAAGAATTATCTAATACTTCGGATAATAAGGGATAAAATTAAGGATAATTAACAAAAAAATACCAGAATTAAAATAGGAAATATTCGGTAACAACCATTTTAGGCCATTACGCAATCATTTCTTCAGGGGAAAAATAGTCATTTCAGCTGCACCGGTACCTGGAATTTCTGGACATTTAAACTAGAAAGGATCGGAGTCTCACATATTTACTCCATTTGTTACCTGAGTGTTTGTCCATTGTTAACATACTCCAATTTTTAAAAACATATAAAATGAATCTAGCAAAAAAGTTTAGGATGATTAGAGCCTTGTGGGATTCAAATAGGTCCTAGGATGGGCTTGTTTGGGTTTAACGGCAGTAAGGGACTTAATAGGATGGATTTGGGTCCTTACACCTTGCTGTATTGTTTTGTACTTAATTGTGTGTGGTTGTACTTGTTTGCCATGTCAGGATTCTCTTTCCTGTGGCCATTCGGGGTAAGTGACCGATGCTCCTAGTGAGAGGAGAGGTACATACTTTTATGGGAGTCACATGTGTGGCAATCCCCAACATGAGAGGAGAGCTCGTTGGATGGATGCCCTTGTGTGGTTAGAAGCCTAGTTCTTGTGTGGCTAGTTTACTTGTCCTTATGTGGAAAGATGCCCTTATCCTTGTGTGGTTTGGATGCCCTTGTCCTTGTGTGGCTTGGATGCCTTGTCCTTGTGTGGCTTGGATGCCTTGTCCTTGTGTGGCAAGATGGAAAGGCTTACTGATTAGTTTGTTTGCTAACCATTTACCCTTTCTGCAGTTAAGCCTTAGACAATACAGGTGGAAGGGGATAGCCTTTCAATTGTACAAATTAGATGATAAATTACCTACCGGAGTACTTCTTGTGTCAGAAGTGTTCTTAGTCCTCCCAATACCTATTCATTTCAGCCTAGCCCTTTATTGCGCATGCATGTTGTTTGTTTGACCTTTTTGCTAGTACACAATCTGTAAAGACCAAAACCTAACCTATAAGGACCTTTACCGCCTTGAAACCCAAACAAACCCTCGCAAGGTCCTATTTGAATCCCACAAGGCTCAAGTCATCTAATTGTCAATTTTATTGGTTGATTCATATGCTATTTAAAGGTTAGAGCATGTTTATATATTATTGAATTTCTAGCTTATACGGAGTGAAAGAAAACATCAACGGAAAGACTTATATTAACACTGAAAACAAGTGAAAACATAGCACACAAATCTTATATGAATCTCAAAACATCAACCAATAGTATTATGCATATTTCAGAAGCAACAAGACAGAGGAAGAGGTATGAAAAGCCAGAATGTAGTTCCACACAAGTTCAAAGACATGGCATGCACATTCAATAGGAAAGGGGTGCAAATGAAGTGCAAATTCGTCCAGTCGTGCAGCCTTGAGCTCACACCTAAGCTTTCAAAGGGAGAGAAAAAAAGGGATGAGATTACAAAAATCTCAGTAGGGTCACAGTATCATAAATCCTAGGGATTCCCAATCAAACATCTCCCAATAACCAAAAGATCAACACCTGAAACCAGCTAAGATATCTAAGTAAAACCGCAAGCATCAAACACACATAATAGGGGCCGAGATCATCACAAGCACAGCCAATATGAGGGTAGGCAGAAATTGGTAGAAAACAAGAAAAAAGACTGAAAACACTTCTTATTCAGAAGCACACAGACAGCCTATAACATAATATGATTTTCAAAACCAAGATTCGTCCCCATCTGCCTATGTTGTTCAAAGCTATACTGCGAAAAAGGAAAAATGGTTAGACAATCAATATTACAGTAAATCTTTTAGTTGTCTCCGACATCCAGACTTTAACTAGCCTAGGAGCACTCTTGAAGTTGCGCATACAAGTCATCCTGCCACACAAAAATAAGGAATCCTAACGTCCATACTCGAACTGGACTATAGAGCATCTTGATGTCTAGACTCGAACTGGCCTACAAGGCATCCTGAAGTCTGGACTTGAACCAGCCTACAAGGCATCCAGCAAGCTCTTGCTGAGAATAACCACCCATAAACCTCCCGGTTCAGTAAGCATCTCTCCTCTCCCTAGGAGCAACAATACTTACCTTGTATGGTCAGCGACAAAAAGATTCTTTAAACAAAGCACAAACAAGGCACATATACGCATACACACATAGTACAACATACACAAATCACAGCAAAGGATCCTCAATCAAATTTTAATACAAATCAAAGATCAATCCTCAAAGTCATAACCAAATTAGGCAATCTATTGTCCTATTAACTTTTGAGATTCCCTATCATCATAATCACACTTTCTGCAAGCATATAACCAAGATAGGAAATCGAATTCAATCATATTCAAAGAATCAAACAATAGGGTAACCAAAGGAACCGATGAGGCATAGATCCTACATTTCACGCGTCTTAACCAGATGCAATCTGTGAGATCCCGTCTATTGTAGTGCCGGTCAGAGGCAGCGTCAATGGTAGCGTTAGTGCCAGCGGCAGCGCACCGATGCTACATTGTTGGTTTGTGAACACGGCCGTAGGAAGCCTTTAAGTAACCCATAGTGAATCTGAGAGTGTTTAAGTATGATTGTGAGTGAGATAGGTTAGATGATCGAGGTTGAGTCAGTGGAAAAAAAACTAGGTTGATTTCGCTCCGTTTTAAGTGACCGCGGGCCGTTTGGGCCAAAAGTTTGTGTTTTGAGCTGTTTGCGATTTTGTTTTTTTTTTCAGGACCAATCCTTATGTTATATCTTTACATACTCAAAGAAGTTTTTGGGCCATTTGGTTGACATTTCACGAGCCAATTGGGCTTATTTGTGATGAAACGAGCCATCGATTGCCCAGTCCAGCCTTGTTGAACTTTTGGGCCCAAAACCATCAGCCCAAGCCCACACTTCATCCTTTAAACACTTCTCTTCCAGAAGTGACCAGCACATTCCAACCCTAACTCGTTTTTCTCCTTCCTTCACCCTTCCAACCTACCAAAATCCAAACTTTTCCTAATTTGACCCTAAAAACTTGTGGGGGATTGTCCCAAAACACTTTCCCATCAATTTTCTACATTTTTCCACTGTTAGTTTGATGTCTAAGGCCTGATTTTGAGGTGTTCTTCATTCTGGCCGAAAATTGCAGAGTTGTTGGTAAGTGATTAATCTTTGGTTTTCTTTTGGATTGGTTGGTTTATTCAGGTTGCTAGTGATGTGATTGAGTGTTTTTTATGGATGGAAATGCCTGAAAACAACCTATGATTATTGTATAAATTTCAGATGAACAGTACCAGGGGTTGTTTAGACATGTTATTGATCATGTTGGTGTGTTTGTTCCATGTTAATGAAGTGGTTGTAGGCAGTATTGATGGGAAGGGTGTTGTGCGCAGCCTATAAGGGTCCATAGAATTGCTTTCTTTTATTTTCCTTTTGATTCCTTGATTCGATATGCTTAGTATGGCTGTATGGTTTGTGCTTGTTTAGGTGGTACCGGATCTATCAGTAGAGGCAAGGATATTGTTGGAGAACCATTGACACAACGAGAGGTGGGAGTTTATGTTTCATTTGCATAGGCGTAACATTTTGTTTTCAATGTTTTGGTTTGAATGGAGGCATGACTTGAATTGTGTTTAACATTTTGGTAGACTCATAATTTTCTTGCCATGTTTGAATGCATCAACTGTATATTCAAAAGTTGAAGCATGCTGACTTGTTTGGTGTATACGAATTTTCATACGTGTTTTGCAACCTCCCATACGATGTGATTTTTCATCTCCTTATACATGTTTGTTATTGTGGCTGAATACTTTGAATATTATTTTGAGATGTTTAGCACCTGATTTACATGATGGAAATGTTTAAATGCGTGCATGGAATATCCGATGAATTTTTAGATTTAATAACCCATACTTGATAACTTCGCTATTTGGTCACTAACCGGTCAAACTCTCCGATTTCCAGTAAGGACCTTGATGATGTTTATACCCTTTTGTACCACCTGGATAAGTGTTTTCAACCCCAGGGAGTCTTATTTTGAGTGTGATAAATTATGCTATGTTTTTATGCATTATATTTTCAAAAAGAAAGGTGCCACATATAAGTGTTTTCTCGGCACTGTACCGATTGGAATTGACGGTAAATGCTTGATCAAGTTAGGTAAGTATATGGAGTCCTTATAGAGAGGACAGTTGCTTACCTTGGAGAGGTATGGTTGGATATATGTATGTATGTTGAGTGCTGTGTGCACTATGAAGGGAAAGGCCTTATAAAGTACGATGTTATATCTACGTGTGCACAAAATTGAATGTGATAGATTGTGTTTCTCCATTCAATTTTGGATAATACTGATGGTGGAGTTTTTTTTATATATATGCTACAATTGAAAACCATTAGTTGGCTTTTAGGTAACCCTTTAGCGGGGGTTACGTGAAAGTGATTTGTGTCCACCCCGTTATGTTTTGGGCATAGTAGCCAAATATCAAAGCTGTGATTTATGGATCTCTTATATTTATTTCCTTATGCCGTTTGGTGTGTACACTTAGGATGGATACATAGATGAACATGGATTGTAATACTATGATTTGATTTTGTCTCCATTCCACCATTTATGCTTATGACGCGGTAACTTCCACAGAGGTCCTTGATCTCACTCCCTCTCTATTGTTTGTTTCAGGACTAAGTTGTGAGAGATAGCTGTTCAAATTCGAGGTTCCTATCCCGGTATTGGTCGTAGGGCTGAACAAATGTACATGCACGTTTTTGGACTCAGCATCCTTCACATCTTCTTGTATCTTTAACTATTTGTGCATTTTGCTAGTGCATATGTATACAATTCATGCTTTCATACTCTGATGTTTTTGATATATAAGAAGTGGTGTTGTTTTGAGTTTCTGGGGACCTGCGAGTGTGGACTCGAGGTGTTGCATGTTTGAGGCCGTATGGCCCGTTGTATGTGATCTGATATTTTCGCTATATGTGTTTGTTACTCCGTTGTTTATAAGTTATGCTGAGTATCAATTGATGCGTGCCATGTTTTGAAAGAAATAAGTCAAATATTGTGTATTTATTATGATTAGCAAAACAAAGTTGTACGGTTAAGCCTTGTGTAGTTTCGCTTGGTCCACCAGTTGGGACAATCGGGGCTGCACGACGGTGAGGCTCCCGGTTACCGGGAACGGGTCCTCACACAATCCTTTTCCTCTCCAGTAAAATCAAAACCTCCTAAACCATCACATGCCAAAGACCACAAAATACTAAGCCACAAGATACTTAATTAAGAACCAAAAACATTGGGAATCTTTACCAATTAACCTACCAAAATCCAAAGATCCAGATGCAGCAATATCTTCCCCCTGAATGTATGATGTGATGGCCAGAAACTCAGCAAGAAACAACCTGATTATTCAACCTAATTCATCATACAAATTTCGGCAACACCTTAGGGCTTAATAGGGTATGTGCAATTTCAGCATTAAAGAGGTTAGAGGTTGTGATTTCATGAAATTAAGAAAGGAATAGGTGCCAACTACTCAAATGATTAAAAGGAACAAGATTTGAAACCAATAGACAAGTCAATTGATCAAATTTGGCAAATATAGGGTTAGGAATAGGGCATGCCAATTTCATGTATAGGGAAGATTCAAAAATTGAATTCATGATTTTACAACATGAACAGATGCCAAACAATCATAGGAACAAAAAGAATAACAACAGAAATCAATTAAAGGAAGAATCACACAATCTTAACACCAAAACTGATGAAATACGACTTGAATTTCAATAGGGAAGAACTAGCCTTCTGATGAAAAATCTAAGATAGCAAGATAGAGGATGGAAAGAGCTTTCCAAAAAGCTACTATTTGTAGAAATCTGACAAAGGATGAGAGAATAATGCTAGGATGAAGATCAAGGAATTTCAACTAGGGTTTAGGGTAGGCAAAAATAGGAAATTGAGAGGAAGGAGAGAAGGGAGGGAATAATTTCAGAATTATTTAGGAGGTTTTGGGTATGATTTATCAGGGTAGGTCGGTCTCTCCTTTTGTAGGTGTCTAAGGAGGTTTAGCTAAGAGATAATTCCCTACTTTAAAACTTAAAAGGATAATTAAATGATAATTAAATGATAATTCTGTTAGAAGGATAATTTTATTTAAATTGTAACTCTTTTTAAAAGAAAGAATTATCTACTTCAGATAATTAGGGATAAAACTAAGGATAATTAACCAAAATTAAAACAAAAATATTTTGCAACAGCTATTTTAGACCATCATGCATCCATTTCTTCAGAGGCAAAATAGTCATTTCAGCTGCATCGACTTTTGGACTTTCCTGACATCTACACTATGAAGGATCTGGGTCTCACATCCTCCCCTTATAAAATTTCGTCAACAAAATTTTCATACGAGCTTAAAAGAAATGTTTGCACAGGATAGGATATGTCTTCAGAATCTTCAAGACTATGAGCTAGGCTTTGAACAATCCTTGGTTATTTTGTTGGGATTCGCACAAGCTTCGATTTTTGTCAAACTGAAGAGTCTTGCTGGTCTGGGCTGTGAATCTGATGTTGTTCCATTGTTAGCATACCCGCCACTTGTATTGGTTGTTCTGAATGTGTTCTTACCATCTCGCCTTGGTTTTGTGCCATTTCTTTGGTAATGGCCAATTTCTCCATAATTGAAACACTTCTAGGGTTGAGGGTAAGAAGGATTGTGATGTCCTCTACAATTTGGAAACACGAAGGTTGATTCCCAGTAGAATTAGGTCCCACCGAGTTCACCTTTGATCCACTATTGATGCCACCTGTAACGACCCCAATTCCTAACTATTATTAATTGCTCCGATTAAGGTCAATACCGCCGTGAAACCCAAATAAGCCTCAATCAACACCTAAGACCTATTAGAATTCCACAAGGCTACTTATAAGATATCAATTTTAAACTTGTTTATTTTGTTGCTTATCAATCAATTGGAGCATGATATTGGACACATATTCTGGTAACATACGGAGTAAATAAAAACATCAGCGGAAGTCTTAAATTAATCCATTGGGTTCATAACACACAAGTCCCATAGGGATCCAAATAACCAGCAAGAAATTCATCAACCAAATTTCGGAAATAGCAAGCCAAACGAATGCTTACACATAAACTAGAACAATGTCCAATCTTTCAAGTTATATGCGCAAGTAACAAGTATGCAAATGTGATGCGATATCGTCCCGCCGTGCAGCCTTGATCTCACACACTGGTACCACAAACAGTGAATGTACCTAAGCCTGAAAAATGGTAAAAACAACGGTTTGAGATTACAAGAATCTCAGTAGGGTCACAGCATCATAAGATCTACAGAATCCCTAAACACAAATCTCCCAATTCACATAAGATCATCCCTAAACAACTAAAGGGGTTCACAAAATTCATAAATCATTCAAAAAGGGTTAAGGCCGAATCATTGGCTGAGGGAGGACTTCAAAAACTTCTGAAAGGTCAGAAGTACATAGGCAGGTGAAACACATCAGTATTGCCCTTGGCAATGAATAAGAAAGGCCATCCCCTTCCACATGTGTTGTCCAAGACTTACTGCACAAAGGGTAGATGGTTAACACACAAGCTAATCAGTAAGCCTTTCACCTTAACCTCGCAAGGATTAGTCGACTAGCCCCACATGGACAAGTCTTCCCCTAGTCGCAACCAGGGCATCCCCAAATCTCGCAAGATAAGGGCTTCCTGTCTCGCAAGATAGGGATCCGGCCACGCAAGGATAGATATCCAGCGTGCACTTGCTGGTTCATCACCCATACACCTCCCATAAATCGATAAGAACCTCTCCTCTCCCTAGGAGCATCAGTTCTTACCCTGCGTGGCCACCGGAACAGGATCCTGACACACAAACACGTACAAGCACACACAGGCAAGTACAAAGCATAATACCACAATAGGGTATCCTCAATCATGTCAGGAAACAATCAACACATCCAATTCATATAACAATAGCATCCCAGGCACTCAATACCTAACTCAGGGGTTCGATATAGCCTAGGAGATTCATATCTCATTCTGAATTTCATATTCACACCCTACAATCCAATCACAAACAATACAACAAAGGCAGGTAACAAAAACATCAAATAAGAGCAGGGGTTTCTGGAGAAACCGATGAGGCGTAGATCCTACCTCTCTTGTCTCTGAAAAATAAACTAATCCTTTGCCTTTATTAAGTAAATCCGAACCACCTATAATATCACCAGGCAAAGACAAGAACAAACTAAGCATGCATATTCAATAATCAATTGAATACCTTATTTCCTTACCAATACCACTCACCAACCTATCAGAAAACCAGTGATCAGAAGTCGCAGGTGTCTCCCCCTTGGATGTGTGATGTGATAGCCAGGAACTTATCGAGATTCAACCTGAATTTACCATTCCAATTAACTATGCAAAACCTGTTGCTAAAAGTAGGGCATAAGACGATTTTGTCTCTACTTACAACGCAGTATTTACCTACAAGCTACGATTTATATATGGTTGGAAAGATAATTAAAAAATATTTCCAACGAGATATTATTA
This sequence comes from Passiflora organensis, assembly GCA_019739055.1. Taxonomy (NCBI): domain Eukaryota; kingdom Viridiplantae; phylum Streptophyta; class Magnoliopsida; order Malpighiales; family Passifloraceae; genus Passiflora; species Passiflora organensis. The sequence continues at coordinate 405,303 of JAEPBF010000191.1, read as the reverse complement.
GTAAGATTCTGACAAACGAGTAGAAAGTTATGCTATTTTGAAGTTCAAGAAGATTTGGCGAAAACCTAATTCCGCCTCCGATTTTCAAAATAGCTTTAGACATAGAAATACTAACATTCGGACAAAAAACAAAATATTGTTGGAAAGAGGATGAAGAGAGCTTTCCAACAAGCTATTATTCGCAGAGATCCAACGAATTATGAGTGAGTTATGCTGGTTTGAATTTTCTGAAAATTATGGTGGCTATAGGGAGGTATAGGGTTTTAAGCCTATACGAAATTTGTAGGTTTCCTATGAATAATTCTTTGTAAGGTTGGCTTCCTATTTATAATGAGAGGGTATAGAATTATGATTACTACTTTAATCACTTTATCTAAATAGGATAATTTACTAAATAACTAAATTCTAAATTTTTTAATTATCTTCTCCTATTTTTAGGGATTTTAATCTATAAGGCAACTATCTAGCCTTAAGGATGATTCCTAAGGCAATTACTCATCTACAAGAACCTAGATCTAAAGGAATTTAAAACAAAATTAACTACTAAACAATCTTACCAATTTTGGCCATCACACATCCTTTCCTTCAGGGGAAAAATTATCTTTTCACCTGCACTGGCTTCTGGACTTCTAGGACTCAAAATTCAGGGTCTTACACCACCTTTTGGGTATGGTTTTTGCAAGCTGATCAGATTTTGAATTATGACAAACTGGTCCACCATTGTGTGAATTTTCAGAGCGCACTGGATTTGAAAGTTTTTGTTTTTGAACCATCTTTTCAGCATCATAGGCTGCCACGATCAGCTGCTGGAAATCTTCTACAGGAGTGGTACTAACAATGGATCTGATCTCAAGGTTCAAACCGTCCTGGCATCGTCATGAAAGCTTGCTTGAAGAGCTGTCATCCTCTGGTGAAAATCAGGACAGCTCACTTAGCTCCTTTTTATAATCCAAAATAGAACGAGTACCTTTCTCAATTTTGTAGAAAGCTTGTCATTGTTCATTCTTGTGGAATCTGGTGTAGAACCGATTGTTGAATTCATATAGAACTCCTCCCAGGTTGGCTATTGATCTCCGAATCGCAAGCTGAAAGCAGTCCACCAAGACAAGGCTTCTCCCTCAAGCAAGAAAGTGGTAATGGAAACTTTTTCATTATCGAATTTGCAAGAACAAGGAAATTCAGCTCAGGGTATCAATCCACTCGTGTTCGGCTACTGCACCTATGGTTCTATTGAAGTCCTTGCATCCCAATTGGCGGGCTTCTTTTAATAACTTTGTGATCACAATCGGCAATCTTTCAGCTTCCTTTGGTATGGCCGACTGAGCTGGTTCAAGAAGAGGGATTGATTCAGGTTTGACTGGTGCTGGTGCATTCTGAATTGGTGCATCAAGTCGCTGCTGGATTCCTTGAAACATATTTAGAATTTGAGCGAGTACAGGTTCCAAAGCTGGTGTGGCTAGGGCAGCTTGTGCGGCTGGTTCATTCTAAGCTTTAGGTTGGGCCTGCTCAGCTTGTACATTTTGATGCACTTGTTCACCTTGGTCTTTTTTATCCCTATCCTTATCCTGTAGCAGCAATCTTGCAGCACTACACATCTTGTTCAACCTTGCCATTATAAACAAAATACACACATGATTTAATTATCCCAAACAAAATTCAAAACCAAAAAAGAAAGGTACCTGGTGGAGGGGCATGCACCAGACGATTTGCATTCTACTGGAAATAAAACATAGTAGTGCACCTAACTCAGCATATACTCTCAAATACCCATAACATACTCGGCATCACACACAAATTAATCCAGCAAAACACACAATCACACACACACAAAGTTTTGCATGCACACACACAAACTATGACTCAGCATATCACATAACATCATACATAATCAAATTCCAGCAATAAACCCCAAGGATATGAGTATACAATAATCATGTCAAGTAAATCAATTCAAGCATTTCCTAACTAAGAAAGCCATATGTGCATACATCTCAAACAATCTTTATAACACTCAAGTAAATTCATGCATAATTAGAGATATATGTGCATACAATCAGAAGCACCCATACGCAATCAATTATTCATACTAAACCATGCTCCGTTACAAAACTTGTAAGGACCTTGACCGCCTTGAAACCCAAACAAGCCCTCGCAAGGTCCTATTTAAATCCTACAAGGCTCAAGCGGTCACAGCATCGTAAGTCCTAGGGATTCCCAATCAAACATCTCCCAAACAACATCAGATCATCCTTGTGAAACCCCGAAATTTTGAGTCCTAGAAGTCCAAAAGCCAGTGCAGGTGAAAAGACATTTTTTCCCTTGAAGGAGAGGATGTGTGATGGCCGAAATTGGTAAGAGTTGTATGGTAGTTAATTCTGGTTTTAATTCCCTTTAATCTATGTCCTTATAGATAGATAATTGTCTTTGAAATTAAAATCCCAAAAATTAGGAGAAGATAATTAAAGAATTTAAATCTGGTAATTATCTTACTTTAATAAAGCCTTTAAAGTAGTAATCTTAATTCCATACCCATCCATTATAAATAGGAAGCCAGCTCCACAAAAATCATTCATAGAAAACACACAAAACTCGTATAGTCTAAAACCCTTACACCTCCCTATAGTTGCCAAAATTCCCTGAAACTTTAAACCAGTATAACTCTCTCATCGTTTGTTGGATCCCTAAAAATAATAGCTTGTTGGAAAGATCTTTTCATCCTCTTTCCAAAAAATTTTTTTTTCATCTGGAGGTTAGTATTTCTTTCTCTAAGGTTAAGTTAAAATTCGGCGGCACTGCCAAATCTTCTTGAACTTCAGAATAGCATAACTCTTTCATCGTTTGTTGTATCTCTACAAATAATAGCTTGTTGGAAAGATCTTTTCATCCTTCTTCCAAAAATATTTGTTTTTTGTTTTGTAAATTCGTATTTTTATGTCAAAAAATAAGTTGAAAACCGGCAGCGGAATTAGATTTTCGGCGAAACTGTTAAAGTCTTCTTGAACTTCAGAATAGAATAACTCTATCATCTTTTTTTTTTATCTCTACAAATAATAGCTTGTTGGAAATATTTTTTCATCCTCTTTCCAACCATATATGTTTTGTTGTTTGGACGTAAATATTTACTTGTCTAAGGTTAAGTTGAAAATCGGCGACAAAATTAGGTTTTTAGATTTTTACAATTTTTGTCTTCTGTTGATTTCTGTTGTCATTTCAAGTGTTCTTATGATTTCTTAGCATCTATTCATGATGTATGATCATGAATTTTTTTCTTTTAAACTTCTCTATGCTTAAAGTCGAAATTCTTTTATGCCCTACTCTTAACGATGAAATTTGCATAGTTAATTGGAATAGTAATTCAGGTTGAATCTTGTTAAGTTCTTGGGTATCACATCACACATCCAAGGGAGAGGCACCTGCAACATCTGATCACTGGTTTCTAATAGGTTTGGTGAGTGGAATTGGTAAGGAAATAGGGTATTCAATTGATTATTGAATATGCATGCTTAGTTTGTTTTCATCTTTGCCTGGTGAAAATATAGGTGGTTCAGAATTATCTAATAAAGGAAAAGGAGTAGCTTCTTGTTCAGAGACAAGAGAGGTAGGATCTACGCCTCATCGGTTTCTCCAGAGACCCATATTATTTTCTTGATGTTTTTGATACCTGTCCTTGTTGTACTGCATACGATTTGATTATAGAGTGAGAGTATGAATTTCGGATTGAGATATGGATCTTATAGGCTATATCGAGCCCTTGAGTTAGGTGTTGTATGCCTGAGTTGCATATGCTATTTGAATTGAATATGTTGATTGTGTTCTGACATGATTGAGGATACCCTGTTGTGGTATTATGCTTTGTACTTGCCTGTGTGTGCTTGTACGTTTTTGTGTGTAAGGATCCTTTTTCGGTGGCCATTCAGGGTAAGCGCTGATGCTCCTAGGGACAGGAGGGATTCTTACTGGTATGGGAGTTGTATGGCTGGCAAAGCCTAGCATGCGTGCGCTGGATATCTAATCCTTGTATGGCCGGAACCCTATCCTTGTGTGGCAGGAAGCCCTTATCCTTGTGTGGTTTGGGATGGCCTAGTCCGTGTGTGGCTTGGGAAGACTTGTCCTTGTGTGGCAAGACAACTGAACCCTGTCCTTGTGTGGTTTGGGATGCCCAAGTCCATGTGTGGCTTGGGAAGACTTGTCCTTTTGTGGCAAGACAACTGAACCCTGTCCTTGTGTGGTTTGAGATGCCCAAGTCCATGTGTGGCTTGGGAAGACTTGTCCTTGTGTGGCAAGACGACTTAGTAGGCTTACTGATTAGCTTGTGTGTTCACCGGTTACCCTTTGTGCAGTAAGCCTTGGACAAAACAGGTGGAAGGGGATGGCCTTTCTTCTTCATTGTCGAGAGCAATCTGACGTGTTCTACCTGCCTGTGTACTTCTGATTTTTCAGAAGTGATTGTAGTCGTGAGATCAAGGGTGCATGGCAGGACGATATCACATCACATTTGCATACTTATTCCTTGTTTACTTGCTCATATAACATGAATAATTGGGCTACTTTCTGGTTTATTTTCAGTTCCCTCCTTTGCTTACTATTTCCGAAATATGTTTAAGGATTTCTTGATGGTTATTTTGATCCCTATGGGACTAGTGTGTTATGAACCTAATGATTTAATCTAAAGACTTCCGCTGATGTTTTATTCACTCTGTATGTTACTAGAATATTTGTCTTATATCATGCTCCAATTGTTGTTAAACATTAAAATAAACATGCTAAAAGTCAGAAGTTAATGATAAGCCTGGTGAGATTCATATATGTCCTAGGTGTCATTTGGGCTTATCTGGATTTCATGGCGGTGATGACCTTAATCAGAGCAAATAGTAATAGTTAGGAATTGGGGTCGTAACAGGGTTGGTAGCAGAGCATGGTTTAGGGAAAATAATTTGTTATATGCTAACTTGTTTGTTGATATTTTGTTTGTAGGTAAGGACATGCGCACACACTCACTCACTTAAGGGCTAATACCGAAAGTGAACTAATGCTAAAATCGAATTGATTTGTAAGATTTAAAGGATGAGAATGATAATCTTATGGGATGTTTGTTCGTGTATGTTCTTATGCCTGGTATGCCATGATATGTTTCTGTGAGTGTTTGTTGTGTTTCTTATCATTGCTGAGAATGTGTGTGTTGATTTATGCATTTTGCCGAGTGTTCCTATTTGACTCCTTTATTGCTGAAAGTATATGTATGTGATTGCTAGTGTGTATTGCCGAATATGGATGTTGTATGAATCCATTATTGCTTAATGTTTGATAATGATTTCTGAGAGTATAAGTTGATGTAATTGCCGAGAATACCTTTGCATGTGTGTATGAGATTTCCGAAAATTTGTATGTTGCTTTCCAGCATATGTGTATCGTCTGGTGCACTCCTCTCCACCACGTACCACTTCTTTTCCTAATATCGTATTTAGTTATGTGTAATTAACAATCGTTTGTTTAAATAGTATGGCAAGGTTGAACGCTAGGAGGGATCGACGGGGTAGGAATGGGATTCAGGCTGAACAGGAATCTATTGAGACAAGAGGAGCCAAATGCACAAAATGAGCAGGAAGGGCAAGCTGAGCCCAAAAACCAATCTGAGCCACCAGCTGCACCAGTCATTGATCCTGTCATGGCAAAAATCTTAAACGTATTACAAGGAATTGCTGCAAATCAGCAGCATATGGAGGCGCAATTTCAGAATGCTCCTGCACCTACACCAGTAGAAGAACCTATTCCTCCACTTGAACCTGTACAGCCGGCACATCATAAGGAGGCTGAGAGACTTCCTGTCATGATTATGAAATTGCTAAAGGAAGCTCGACAACTTGGATGTAAAAATTTTGGTGGTTCAGCTGGAGCGATAGCCGCTCGTGAGTGGATAGACACCTTATGTCGAGTATCCTTGTTCTTACGTATCTCTAATGATGACAAAGTTTCCATCGCCACTTTCTTACTCGAGGGAGAAGCCCTCGCATGGTGGACATCTATTAGCTTGCGATTCGGAGATCGTTTGCCAACTTATGAAGAATTTTGGTACGAATTCGATAAAAGATTTTATACGAGATTCCATAAAACCGAGCAGCGACAAGCTTTTTATAAACTTGAACAAGGCACCCATACAGTGCTGGAATATGAGAAAGTGTTAAGGGAGTTGTCCCGATTTGCACCAGAAGATGATCGTACACCGTACCAGCTTGCGAGATGATTTCAGGATGGGTTGAGTACCGAACTCAAAACCATCGTTGGTACGACACCCTTGCAGAATTTGCAGGAACTGATTGTTGCCGCGACTGAAGCCGAAAAGATCGTGCAAACCAAGAAGCCATCTGCAGCCACTAGTGGCGGATCCTATAGGCGAGATTCGAAGTTCAAATGAAGAATGAGACCTTATCCTTTAAGGTGCTATCGTCCGAAAATTAGTGGCAATGGAAATACCAACAGAAAAAACTCTTATGTTTCAGATTCCAATGTATCTTAGTGGAATTCTCAGCAACGTTGATGTTACAATTGTGGCTAGATGGGACATGTTCAGAGGGAATGCCTGAAACTAAGCCGAATCATAGGTGTACCAAACGCAGGCCGAGGTGGGAATGCCAACCACACAAGACCACCAACACGTGCACCAGGAGGAGCACCCAACGGATCCACAAGCGAGGCGAAACCAAGACCAACAAGGCTCTTCACCCTAACTGATGCCAAGGCTAGTCCTGATGAGGTGACAGGTACTATTTCAGTCTTTTCTCAAAATGCTAAAGTATTATTAGATCCCGGAGCAAATAGATCATTTGTAAGTCTGAGGATAGCACTTAGCACGGATCAGCCTCTATCTCCCTTGACTTCTCCTATTGCGGTTCTAACTCCTTTGGGAGAGCAACTGATTTCTAATCTAGTCTACATCAGCTATGTTGTACGTATGGGTTCGAATGTACTTGAAGTGGATCTGATTCCATTAGAGCTGGATGTGATCTTAGGCATGGACAACTGTCTGGCGAAATATCAAGCCCATACAGAGTGTTTCACCTTGCGTGTGTGGTTCACTTTTTCTGATGGTGCCGAATTCTGTTTTGAAGGTGATAAGCAAGTTGTTCCAACCTGCATGATTTCCTGAGCAAAGGCGAAGCGATTAATCAACAAAGGATGTACAACGTACCTCGCGCATGTATATGATACTTTTAAAGAATCCTCGGATCTGGATTCTGTTCCAGTGGTTCGCGAATTTCCAAAAGTATTTCCAGAAGACATAGTCGGTCTACCACCAGCAAGGGAAGTGGATTTCGGGATTGAGCTAGTGCCTGGTACGAATCCGATTTCCATTCCTCCGTATCGAATGGCTACTGCGGAAATAAAGAAACTAAAAATGCAATTGGAAGATTTGCTGGATCGTGGTTTTATCCAACCTAGTGTGTCACCTTGGGAAGCACCTATTCTGTTCGTGAAAAAGAAAGACGGTTCGCTGCGATTGTGTATCGATTATCGACAGCTGAATCGTGTGACTGTGAAAAAAAAATACCCTTTCCAGCGCATCAATGATTTGTTCGACCAACTTTAGGGTGCAACTGTATTCTCCATGATCAATCTCAGATCTGGATACCATCAATTGCTAGTTCATGATGCTGATATTCTGAAGACTGCGTTCAGATCGCGATACGGCCACTACGAATTTCTGGTTATGCCATTCGACTTGACCAATGCACCAGCTGTGTTTATGGACCTGATGAATCGTGTGTTCCACGAATTCTTGGATAAATTTTTGATAGTCTTCATCGACGACATTCTTATTTACTCCAAATCGGAAGAGGATCATGCTATGCACTTGCGGATTGTGCTTAAAATCTTGAAGGATCGACGGTTGTTCGCAAAGTACTCCAAATGCGAATTCTGGTTACACGAAGTTGGTTTCCTTGGACATATTGTTTCTGCTCAAGGTGTGTTAGTTGATCCAAAGAAGATTGAAGCCGTGATTGCTTGGGAACCTCCACGAAGTGTGTTCGAAGTTCGTAGTTTCCTTGGCTTAGCAAGATACTACCGTCGCTTTGTGGAGAATTTTTCATCGCTTGCCGGACCATTGACAAAACTGACACGCAAGGATGATCCGTTCGTATAGAACGAGAAATGCCAGCAAAGTTTTGAAGAGCTAAAGAATCGGTTATTTTCCGCACCTATCCTTACCCTACCTATTTGCGGAAAGGAGTATGTGGTTTACAGCGACACGTCAAAATCTGGACTGGGATGCGTATTGATGCAAGATAAAAAAGTCATTGCCTACACTTCCCGGCAATTGAGACCGCACGAGAGCAACTACCCTACGCGTGATTTGGAACTTGCAGCTGTGGTGTTTGCCTTAAAAATATGGCGACATTACTTATATGGCGAGAGGTATCGAATCTTCACTGACCACAAAAGCCTGAAGTACCTTTTCACGCAAAAAGAATTAAATATGAGACAACGAAGATCGGTGGAGCTGATTAAAGGCTATGATTTAATCATCGAATATCATCTTGGAAAGGAGAATGTTGTTGCTGATGCCCTTAGTCGAAAGTTTCATCCTCCTTCCCCATCAGTTTTGGCCTACATGCGCACCCATTACCTGCCGATGATGTTGGAATTGAAAGCTAACCGTGTGCATCTTGGCACCGATTTTTCTGGTTTGGTGTTAGCACGAATCGAAGTCACACCTACCTTAATTGAAGAAATCTGGTATTAACAATTAGAGGATCTGAAATTTAATGAAATTCAGAAGCAACTTGTTGATGGTGTTGATGCCATAGTTCGTGATTTCAGAATACGAGATGTGAAGTACTAGTCTTCAGAAATCGGGTATGTGTTCCACAAAATGTTGATATTCGTAACCTTATTCTATCAGAGGCGCATAGTTCGAAGTTCGCTATTCATCCTGGAAGCACTAAGATGTACCGAGATTTGAAGGAGCAGTATTGGTGGCCAAACATGAAACATCACATTGTTGAATTCGTTGCCCGATGCCTCGTATGTCAACAAGTAAAGATCGAACATCGAAGACCCGCTGGTCTACTTCAGTCACTTCCGATTCCAGAATGGAAGTGGGAGCACGTCACAATGGATTTTGTGACCGATTTGCCTTGATCGCAGCAAGGATACAATGCCATTTGGGTGATCATGGATCGACTGATGAAATCTGCACACTTTCTTCCTATACGTGTGACAGATACAACAGAAAAATTGGCTATTCGTTACTTGGACGAGATTGTTCGATTTCATGGAGTACCAGTTTCTATTGTTTCAGATCGTGACCCTCGTTTCACCTCACGATTTTGGGAGAAATTCCAGAATGCGCTGGGTTCAAGATTGAATTTCAGTACAGCTTTTCATCCCCAGACCGATGGTTAATCAGAAAGGACGATTCAGACACTCGAAGACATGCTACGAGCGAGTGTGTTGGATCAGAAAACCAGTTGGGATCGATGCCTGCCATTGGCAGAATTTGTTTACAACAATATTTTTCATGTAAGCATCGGTATGACACCCTATGAAGCACTATATGGGAGACATTGCAGAACTCCCATTTTCTGGAATGAAGTAGGCGAGAGACGCTTAGATAATCCGGAATTGATTGACCAAGCAACAGAACAATTAAGCTTGATCCGACAAAGACTAAAAACAGCGCAGGATCGGCAAAAATTTTTTTCCGAAAATCGATGAAGGGAACTGGAATTTGCGGTAGGTGACAAAGTATTTTTGAAGGTCGCCCGATGGAAAGGAGTCCTTAATTTTCAGCAGCGAGGTAAGCTAGCACCTCGCTACATTGGTCCGTATGAGATTGTCGAAAGAATTGGCCCTATTGCATACCTACTTGCCCTACCTCAAAATATGGAAAGAATTCACAATGTATTTCACATTTCAATGCTATGAAAGTATATACGAGATCTTGCTCATGTGCTTGAAGAACTGTCAGTTGAACTTGCTGAAGACCTATCCTATCCTGTACAACCAGTTGCCATACTAGATCGGTCAGTTCGACAGTTTCACAATCGAAGTGTGCCTATAGTACGAGTTGTTTAACGTAATCGCCAAATTAAGGAACAGTCTTGGGAGACTGAGGAATCGATGCATGCAAAATTTCCTTACCTGTCTGTTTAGGTACTTATGTTAAAATTTCGAAGACGAAATTTCTGTAAGGAGGGAAGGATGTGAGACCTCGAAATTTTGAGTCCTAGAAGTCCAGAAGTCAGTGTAGGTGAAAAGACAATTTTTCCCCTGAAGGAAAGGATGTGTGATGGCCGAAATTGGTAAGAGTTGTATGGTAGTTAATTCTGGTTTTAATTCCCTTTAATCTAAGTCCTTATAAATAGATAATTGCCTTTGAAATTAAAATCCCTAAAAATAGGGAAAAATAATTGCAGAATTTAAATCTGATAGTTTTCATATTTTAATAAAGCCTTTAAAGTAGTAATCTTAATTCCATACACATCCATTATAAATAGGAAGCCAACCCCACAAAAATCATTCATAGAAAACACACAAAACTCGTATAGCCTAAAACCCTTACACCTCCCTATAGTTGCCAAAATTCACTGAAAATTTAAACCAGCATAACTCTCTGATCGTTTCTCAGATCTCTATAAATAATAGCTTGTTGGAAAGCTCTCTAAAAAGTATTTCCAAAAATATTTAATTTTTTTAGGAATATTAGTATTTCTTTCTCTAAGGTAAAGTTGAAAATCGGCGGCATTGCCAAATCTTCTTGAACTTCAAAATAGCATAACTCTTTCATCGTTTGTTGTATCTCTACAAATAATAGCTTGTTAGATAGCTCTTTTCATCCTCTTTCCAACCATATTATTTTTTTGTTTTGATATTTGTATTTCTTTGTCAACAGATAAGTTGAAAATCGACGGCGGAATTAGGTTTTTGGCAGAACTGTCAAAATCTTCTTCAACTTCAGAATTGCATAACTCTTTCATCGTTTGTTATATCTCCACAAATAATAGCTTATTGGAAAGATCCTTTCATCCTCTTTCCAAAAATATGTTTTTTTTGTTGTGACGTTCGTATTTCTTTTCAACAGATAAGTTGAAAATCGATGGCGGAATTAGGTTTTCGGCAGAACTGCCAAAATCTTCTCCAACTTCAGAATAACATAACTCTCTCATCATTTGTCAGATCCGTACAAATAATAGCTTGTTGGAACGATATTTTCATTCTCTTTCCAACCACATATTTTTTTGTTTTGAAGAAAATATTTCATTGTCTAAGGTTAAGTTGAAAATCGGCGACGGAATTATATTTTCATCAACAATGGAATTAAGATTTTAGATTTCTACAGTTTTTATCTTCAGTTGATTTCTATTGTCATTTCACATGTTCTTATGATTTCTTAGCATCTATTCATGATGTATGATCATGATTTTCTTTCTTTTAAACTTCTCTATGCTTAAAATCGAAATTATCCTATGCCCTACTCTTAGCGACGAAATTTGCATAGTTAATTAGACTGATAATTCAGGTTGAATCTTGTAAAGTTCCTGGCTATCACATCACACATCCAAGGGGAAGGCACCTGCAGCATCTGATCACTGGTTTCTGATAGGTTTGGTGAGTGGAATTGGTAAGAAAATAGAGTACTCAATTGATTATTGAATATGCATGCTTAGTTTAGTTTCCTCTTTGTCTTGTGATAATATAGGTGGTTCGAAATTATCTAATAAAAGAAAAGGAGTAGCTTCTTGTTCAAAGACAATAGAGGCAGGATCTATGCCTTATCAATTTCTCTAGAGACCCCTATTATTTTCTTGATATTTTTGATACCTGCCCTTGTTGTATTGCATGCAATTTGATTATAGGGTAAGAGTATGAATTTCGGATTGAGATATGGATCTCATAGGCTATATCGAACACTTGAGTTAAGTATTGAATGCCTGAGTTGCATATGTTATGTGAATTGAATATGTTGATTGTGTTCTGACATGATTGAGGATACCCTATTGTGGTATTATCTTTTGTACTTGCCTGTGTGTGCTTGTACGTGTTTGTGTGTCAGGATCCTTTTCCGGTGGTCATTCGGGGTAAGCGCTGATGCTCCTAGGGAGAGGTGAGGTTCTTACTGGTATTCAATTGATTGTTGTTAAGTTCCTGGCTATCACATCACACATCCAAGAGGAAGGCACCTGCAGTATCTGATCACTGGTTTCTGATAGGTTTGGTGAGTGGAATTGGTAAAGAAATAGGGTATTCAATTGATTATTGAATATTCATGCTTAGTTTGATTTCATCTTTGCCTGGTGATAATATAGGTGGTTCGGAATTATCTAATAAAAGCAAAGGATTAGCTTCCTGTTCAGAGACAACAGAGGTAGGATCTACGCCTTATTGATTTCTCCAGAGACCCCTGTTATTTTTTTGATACTTTTGATACCTGCCCTTGTTGTATTGCATGCGATTTGATTATAGGGTGAGAGTATGAATTTCGGATTGAGATATGGATCTCATAGGCTATATCGAACCCTTGAGTTAGGTATTGAATGCCTGAGTTGCATATGCTATGTGAATTAAATATGTTGATTGTGTTCTGACATGATGTTGTGGTATTATGCTTTGTACTTGCCTGTGTGTGCTTGTACGTGTTTATGTGTAAGGATCCTTTTCTGGTGGCCATTCAGGGTAAGCGCTGATACTCCTAGGGAGAGGAGAGGTTCTTACTGGTATGGGAGTTGTATGGGTGGCAAAGCCCAGCATGCGCGTGCTGGTTGTTTGGTCCTTGTGTGGCCGGAACCCTATCCTTGTGTGGTCGGAACCTATCCTTGTGTGGCAGGAATCCCTTATCCTTGTGTGGTTTTGGATGTTTTAGTTTGTTTGTGGTTGGGAAGACTTGTCCTTGTGTGGTAAGACGACTGAACCCTGTCCTTGTGTGGCAGGAAGCCCTTATCCTTGTGTGGTTTGGGATGCCTGTCCGTGTGTGGCTTGGGAAGATTTGTCTTTTGTTTGGCAAGACGACTTACTAGGCTTACTGATTAGCTTGTGTGTTAACCGTTTACCCTTTGTGCAGTAAGCCTTGGACAACACAAGTGGAAGGGGATGGCCTTTCTTCTTCATTGCCAATAGCAATCTGACGAGTTCTACCTGCCTGTGTACTTCTGATTTTTCGGAAGTCATTGTAGTAGTCCCTCAACCATAGAATCGGCCCTAACCCTTTATGATTAATTCTTGAATTGCGTGATCCTCTTTAGTTGTATAGGAATGATCTAATGTGATTTGGGAGATTTGTGTTTAGGGTTTCTGCAAATCTTATAATGCTGTGACCCTACTGAGATTCTTGTAATCTCATTCTGTTGTTTTTACCATTTTTCAGGTTTAGGTACATCCACTGTCCGTGGTACCAATGTGTGAGATCAAGGCTGCATGGCGGGACGATATCGCATCACGTTTGCATACTTGTTCCTTGTTTACTTGCGCATATAACATGAATGATTGGGCTACTTTCTAGTTTATTTTAAGATCCCTCCTTTGCCTGCTATTTCCAAAATATGTTGAAAGATTTCTTGATGGTTATTTGGATCCCTATGGGACTTGTGTGTTATGAACCCAATGATTTAATCAAAAGACTTCCGCTGATATTATGCTTCAATTGTTACCAGAATATTTGTCCAATATTATGCTCCAATTATTGTTAATTATTAAAATAAACATGCTAAAACTCGGAAGTTAATGGTAAGCCTGGTGAGATTCAGATAAGTTATAGGTATCATTTGGGCTTATTTGGGTTTCACGGAAGTGATGACCTTAATCGGAGAAAATAGTAGTAGTTAGGAATTGGGGTCGTCACAATCCTTACTCATCTAAGGGTATCACGCAATTCAAGATTCAATCATAAGAGTTAGGGCAGAAACTAAGGCTGAGGGTGGACTACAAACACTTCTGAAAATCAGAAGTACACAGGCAGGAAAACTCATCAGGTTGCATTAGGCAATAGGAAAAGAAAAGGCCATCCCCTTCCACCTGTGTTGTCTAAGGCTTTGCTGCCCAAAGGGTAAATGGTTAGACAATCAATATTGCAACAAGTCTTTTAGTTGTCTCCGACATCCAGACTTGAACTGGCCTAGGAGCACTCTTGCAGCAGTGCGTACAAGTCATCCTATTACTCTCAAACAGGGCAACCTAACGTCCAGAATCGAACTGGCTTTTAGGACATGTTGACATCCAGACTGGAACTGGCCTACAAGGCTTCCTGACGTCCGGACTTGAACTGGCCTACAAGGCATCCAAACGAGCTCTTGCTGAGAATAACCACCCATAAACCTCCCGGTTCAGTAAACATCTCTCCTCTCCCTAAGAGCGACAATACTTACCTCGTATGGCCAGTGACAAAAGGATCCTTCAAACAAAGCACAAACAAGGCACATACACGCATACACAAATCAAAACAAAAGATCCACAATTAAATCACAACAAAAAATCCACAATTAAATCACAACAAAAGATCCATAATTAAATCACAACAAAAGATCCATAATTAAATCACAATAAAAATCAAAGATCAATCCTTAAAGTCATAACCAAATCAGGCAACCTATTTTCCTTTAACTTCTGAGATTTCCTATCATCATAATCACACATTCCGTAAGCATATAACCAAGATGGGCAATCGAATTCACTCATATTCAAACAATAAGTAACCAAAGGAACCGATGAGGCATAGATCCTACCTCTCACATGTCTGAATCAGATGCAATCTTTTGTCTTTTCAAAAAGATCAGAATCTCCTAAATAATTACAAGGAAAAGATCACACAATACTAAACCACAAAACTACTTAATAAAAAACCAAAGGCATTGGGAATCCTTACCAATTAACATACCCAAATCCAGCGATCCGGATGCAGTATTATCTTTCCCCTGAATGTATGATGTGATGGCCAATAACTCAGTAAGAATCTAATTGATATTTCACTCTAATTCAAACAAATTTCGGTAACACCTTAAGGTTTATAAAGAAACTTGCAATTTCAATATTAGACAGGTTAGGGGTTGTGATTTCCTGAAGTTAAGAAAGAAATAGGTGTTTACAACATGTACAATCAAAAGAAACAAGATTAGAATCCAATAGATTAATCAATTGATCAAGATAGGCAACAATTGGGAAAAGGTAGAGCATACTGATTTCATGAATAGGGAAAATTCGAAGGATGAATTCATGATTTTACATCATAAATAGATGCTAAACAATCATATGAACAAGAGGAACAATAACAGAAATCAATTGAAGGCACAATCACACAATTTTGAAACCTAATCCCTCCGAATTTCGACCAAAATTATGACAAAGAAAAACTCATCTAAAAAAAAAAACCCAAGATGGCTGCATAGAGAATAGAAAGAACTTTCCAATAAGCTATTATTCACAAGAATCCGTCAAAGGATGAGAGAGTTATGCTATTTTGAAGTTCAACCAGATTTTGGCAATTCTGTTGAAATATAATTTTACTTTAAACAAAAAAAAACTAACCTTCAGATGAAAAACCTAAGATTTTTGGAAAGAGGATGAAGAGAACTTTCCAACAAGCTATTATTCGCAAGAATCCGACAAAGGATGACAGAGTAATGCTCTTTTGAATTTCAAGCAGATTTTGGCAATTCTGATGAAATACGATTTAACATTTAACAAAGAACAAGTAACCTCCAGATGAAAAACCCAAGATGGTTGGAAATAGGATGAAGAGAGCTTTCCAACAAGATATTATTCGTAAGAATTCGATAAAGGGTGAGAGAGTTATGCTAAGATGAAGATCAAGGAGTTTCGGTTAGGGTTTAGGCAAAAATCAGAAATTTAGAAGAAGGAAATAAATTACGAAATTTCTATGTGAGTTTTGGTATGTTTGGGTGGGATAGGCTGGCCACTCTTTTATAGGTGTCTAAGGAGGTTTAGCTTGGAGATAAATCCTTACTTTTAAGTATAAAAAATAATTAAAGAATAATTCTATTAGATGATTAATTTTATTTAAATGAATAACTCTATTAAATGAGATATTCTACTTAAAAAGAAGAATTATCTAATACCTTAGATAATAAGGGATAAAACTAAGATAATTAATATAAAATTACCAGAATTAAAATAGAAAATATCTGGCAGCAACCATTTAGGTCATCACGCATCCATTACTTCAAGGGAAAAATAGTTATTTCAGCTGCATCGGCTCCTGGACTTTCCATACATCTACACTACGAAGGATTGGGGTCTCACATCCTCCCCTCGTTATTAAAATTTCGTCCTCGAAATTTGTTCACAAGAACTATTGGTTATTGATTTACCATGTTTTCGCTGTGCCACATCGTTTCCTAGTCGACCTTGCCATACTAAACAA
Source organism: Passiflora organensis (assembly GCA_019739055.1). Taxonomy (NCBI): domain Eukaryota; kingdom Viridiplantae; phylum Streptophyta; class Magnoliopsida; order Malpighiales; family Passifloraceae; genus Passiflora; species Passiflora organensis. The sequence goes on along the minus strand of JAEPBF010000191.1, from coordinate 388,934 downwards.
ACACACATACGATGTAACTTTCCAATACAAAACACAAAACCAGAAAAGAGATGGTACCTTGGTGGAGTGTCGTACACCGGACGATATGCCTATGTTGGAAATAAAAGACAAACATGCACACAAAACAAAACAAACAAACACACATATTTCGGCATACATACAAAGCACACAACATTCAGCAAATCATACATAACAACATTCAATCAACTTATAAAAACATGCAAATCTAATAATCTTGCTTTCATATTTGCAAGTCATAATCAATCAATGTACATACTGATGTATGCACATGCTTCTCAAGTTGAGAACACAATAACATGCAAATCACACAATCTACTAAACCATGCTCTGCTACCAAACCTGTAAGGACCCAAACCCGACCTATTAGGACCCTTACCGCCTTGAAACCCAAATAAGCCCTTACAAGGTCCTATTTGAATCCCACAAGGCTCAAGTCACCTAATTTTCAATCTTATTGGTTGATTTATATGCTATTTAAAGGTTGGAGCATATTCATACATTAATGAATTTCTGGCTTATACGGAGTGAAAGAAAACATCAGCGGAAGACTTATATTAATACTCAAAACAAGTGGAAACATACCACACAAGTCCCATAGGAATCTCAAAACATCAACCAATAGTATCATGCTTATTTTCGGATGCAATAAAAAGAGAAAAAAGGATTGGAAAGCCAGAATGGAAATCCACACAAGTTCAAAGACATGGCATGCTCATTCACTAGAAAAGGGGTGCAAATTCGTCCAGCCATGCAGCCTTGATCTCACACCTTTGGTACCAGAAACAGAGTACACACCTAAGCTTGCAAAGGGGGAGAAAAGAAGGGATGAAATTATAAGAATCTTAATAGGGTCACAGCATCATAAGTCCTAGGGATTCCCAATCAAACATCTCCCAAACAACATCAGATCATCCCTACTCATCTAAGGGTATCATGCAATTCAAGAATCAATCAAAGGGGTTTGGGCTGAAACAAACGCTGAGGGTGGATTACAAACACTTATGAAAATCAGAAGTACACAGGCAGGAAAACTCATGAGGTTACTCTCGACAGTAGCAAAAGAAAAGGCCATCCCCTTCCACTTGTGTTATCCAAGGCTTTGCTACACAAAAGGTAAATGGTTAGACAATCAATATTGCAGCAAGCTTTTAGTTGTCTCCGACATCCAGACTTGAACTGGCCTAGGAGCATTTTTCTAGTAGCGCATACAAGTCGTCCTGTCATCTTCAAACTGGGCAACCTAATGTCTAGACTCGAACTGGCATATAGGGCATCCTGACGTCCGGATTTGAACTGGCCTACAAGGCATCCAGCGAGTTCTTGCTGGAATAACCACCCATAAACCTCTTGGTTTAGTAAGCATCTCTCCTTTACCTAGGACCAACAATACTTGCCTTGCATGGCCAGTGACAAAAGGATCATTAAAACAAAGCACAAATAGGGCACATACACGCATACCCAAATCACAACAAATGATCCTCAATCAAATCATAATACAAATCAAAGATCAAGCCTCAAAGTCTTAACCGAATCAGGCAACCTATTTTCCTATTAACTTTCGAGATTCCCTATCATCATAATCACACATTCCACAAGCATATCACCAAGATAGGCAATCGAATTCACTCATATTCAAACAACTAAACAATCAGGTAACCAAAAGAACTAATGAGGCATAGATCATACCTCTCACGTGTGTGAATCAGATGCAATCATTTTCCTTTCCAATTAGATCAGAATCTCCTAAACAATTACAAGGCAAAAACCACACAATACTAAACCGCAAGACTACTTAATTAAAAACCAAAGCCCATGGGAATACTTACCAATTAACCTACCCAAATCTAGTAATCCAGATGCAGCAGTATCTTTCCCCTGTATGTGTGATGTGATGGCCAATAACTCAGTACGAATCTACTCGATATTTCACCATAATTGAATATACAAATTTCGGCAACACCTTAAGGTTTATAGGGAAACTTGCGATTTCAACATTAGAGAGGTTAGGGGTTGTGATTTCATGAAGTTAAGAAAGGAATAGGTGTTTATAACATGTACAATCAAAAGAAACAAGGTCAGAATCCAATAGGTTAATTAGTTGATCAAGATAGGCATCAATAGGGAAAAGGTAGGGCATGCTGATTTCATGAATAAGGAAGATTCAAAGGATGAATTCATGATTTTAAAATCATGAATGGATGCTAAAAAATCATACGAACAAGAGGAACAATAACATAAATCAATTGAAGGCAGAATCACACAATTTGGAAACCTAATCCTGCCGAATTTCTACCTAAATTATGACATAGAAAAAATAATCTCCAAAAAAAAACCAAAGATGGCTATATTGAGAACTGAAATATCTTTCTAACAAGCTATTATTCAAAAAAATCCAACAAAGGATGAGAGAGTTATGCTATTTTGAAGTTCAAGTAAATTTTGGCAATTCTGTCGAAATATGATTTAACTTTTAACAAAGAACCTTAAGATTAAAAACCCAAGATGGTTGGAAAGAGGATAAAGAGAGATTTCCAACAAGCTATTATTTGCAAGAATCCGACAAAGGATGAGAGAGTTATACTCTTTTGAATTTCAAGTAGATTTTGGCATTTCCAACGAAATATGACTTAACTTTTAACAAAGAAAAACTAATCTCTAGATGAAAAACCCAAGATGGTTAGAAAAAAGATGAAGTGAGATTTCCAACAAGCTATTATTCGCAAGAATGCGATAAAGGATGAGAGAGTTATGCCAAGATGAAGATCAAGGAGTTTCGACAAGGGTTTAGGCAAAAATCGGAATTTGAGAAGAATGAGATAAATTATGAAATTTCTATGTGGATTTTGGTATGTTTAGGTGGGATAGGCTGGCAACTCTTTTATAGGTATCTAAGGAAGTTTAGCTAGGAGATAAATCCCTACTTTTTAGCTTAAAAAATAATAAACGGATAATTCTATTAGATAGATAATTCTATTTAAAAGGATAAATCTATTAAAAAAGATATTCTATAAAAGGATAAATCTATTAATAGAGATATTATATTTAAAAGAAAGAATTATCTAATACCTTAGATAATAAGGGATAAAACTAAGGATAGGTATTATAAAATTACCAGAATTAAAATAGGAAATATCTGGCAGCAACCATTTAGGTCATCACGCATCCATTTCTTCAAGAAAAAAATAGTCATTTCAGCTGCATCGGCTCATGGATTTTCCAGACATCCTCCCCTCGTTATTAAAATTTCGTTCTCAAAATTTCTTCATAAGAACTATTGGTTACTGATTTACCATGTTTTCGCTGCGCCACATCTTTTCCTAGTCGACCTTGCCATACTAAACAAACACACATACGATGTAACTTTCCAATACAAAACACAAAACTAAAAAAGAGATGGTACCTTGGTGGAGTGTCGTACACCGAAAAATATGTCTATGTCGGAAATAAAACACAAACATGCACACAAAACAAAACAAACAAACACATATTTCGGCATACACACAAAGCACACAACACTCAGCAAATCATACATAACAACATGCAATAAACTTACAAAAACATGCAAATCTAATAATCATGCTTTCATATTTGCAAGTCATAATCAATCAATGTACATACAAACGTATGCACATGCTTGTAAAATTGAGAACACAATATCATGCAAATCACATAATCTACCAAACCATACTCTGCTACCAAACCTATAAGGACCCAAGCCAAATCATTAGGACCTTTACCATCGTGAAACCCAAATAAGCCCTTACAAGGTCCTATTTGAATCCCACAAGGCTCAAGTCACCTAATTGTCAATTTTATTGGTTGATTTATATGCTATTTAAAGGTTGGAGCATATTCATATATTAATGAATTTCTGGCTTATACGGAGTGAAAGAAAACATCAGCGGAAGACTTATATTAATACTCAAAACAAGTGGAAACATAAGTCCTAGGGATTCCCAATCAATCATCTCCCAAACAACATCAGATCATCCCTACTCATCTAAGGGTATCACACATTTCAAGAATCAATCAAAAGAGTTATGACTAAAACTAAGGATGAGGATGGACTACAAACACTTCTGAAAATCATAAGTACACAGGCAGGAAAACTCATCAGGTTACTCTCGGCAGTAGGAAAAGAAAAGGTCATCCCTTTCCACGTGGGTTGTCCAAGGCTTTGCTGCACAAAGGGTAAATGGTTAGACAATCAATATTGCAGCGAGACTTTTAGTTGTCTTCAATTTCCAGACTTGAAATGGCCTAGAAGCACTCTTGTAGCAGCCATATAAGTCATCCTGTCAGTCTCAAACATGGCAACCTAATGTCCAAACTCGAACTGGCATATAGGGCATCTTGACGTCCTGTGAGACCCCTTTTGAGTCCTAGAAGTGCAGAACCCAGTGCAGGTGAAAAAGAGATTTTTCCTCTGAAGGAAAGGATGTGTGATGGCCAAAATTGGTAAGAGTTGTATGGTAGTTAATTCTGATTTTAATTCCCTTTAATCTAAGTCCTTATAGATAGATAATTGATTTAGAAATTAAAATCCCTAAAAATAAGGGAAGAGAATTGCAAAATTTAAATCTGATAGTTTTCTTATTTTAATAAAGCTTTTAAAGTAGGAATTATAATCCCATAACCATCCTCTATAAATAGGAAGCCAGCCACATAAAAATCTTACAGCGAAGTACAGAAATTTCGTAAACCCTAAAAACCTTACAACGCCTTACTTCTGTCGAAACCCGCTGGGATTTCAAACGGGTATAACTCTCTCATCATCGTCGGATTCTTGTGAGTAATAGATTGTTGGAAAGCTCTCTTCATCCTCTTTCGAAACATCTTTGGATTTTCATCGGGAGGTTAGTATTTCTTTCCCTAAATATAAGTTGAAATTTGGCGGCACTGCCAAATCTTCCTAAACTTCAAAATAGCATAACTCTTTCATCGTTTGTTGTATTTCTACAAATAATATCTTGTTGGAAAATTTTTTTCATCATCTTTCCAACCATTAATGTTTTTTTGTTTGGACGTAAATATTTCCTTCTCTAAGGTTAAGTAAAAAATCGGCGACAGAATTAGGTTTTTGGATTTCTACAGTTTTTGTCTTGGTTGATTTCTGTTGTCATTTCGCGTGTTCTTATGATTGCTTACCATTTATTCATGATTTATGATCATGAATTTCCTTTTTTAAAACTTCTCTATGCTTGAAGTAAAAATTGCCTTATGCCTTACTGTTATCGCCGAAATTTGCATAATTAAATTGGAATGGTAATTCAGGTCGAATTTTGTTAAGTTCATGGCTATCACATCACACATTCAAGGGGGAGGCACCTGCAGCATTTGATCACTTGTTTTCTGATAGGTTTGGTGAGTGAAATTGGTAAGGAAATAGGGTATTCAATTGATTATTGAATATGCATGCTTAGTTTGTTTTCGTCTTTGCCTGATGATAATATAGGTGGTTCGGAATTACCTAATAAAGGAAAAGGAGTAGCTTCTTGTTCAGAGACAAGAGAGGTAGAATCTACGCCTTATCGGTTTCACCAGAGACCCCTGTTATTTTCTTGATGTTTTTGATACTTGCCCTTATTGTATTGCATGCGATTTGATTATAGGGTGAGAGTATGAATTTCGGATTGAGATATGGATCTCATAGGCTATATCAAACCCCTGAGTTAGGTATTGAGTGCTTGAGTTGCATATGTTATGTGAATTGAATATGTTGATTGTGTTCTGTCATGATAGAGGATACCCTGTTATGGTATTATGCTTTGTACTTGCCTGTGTGCGTTTGTAAGTGTTTGTGTGTTAGGATCCTTTTCCGGTGGCCATTCGGGGTAAGCTGATGCTCCTAGGGAGAGGAGAGGTTCTTACTGGTATGGAATTTGTGTGGGTGGCAAACCCTAGCATGCGTGCGCTGGATTTCTGGTACTTGTGTGGCCGGAACCTTGTCCTTGTGTGGCAGGAAGCCCTTATCCTTGTGTGGTTTGGGATGCCCTAGTCCGTGTGTGACTTGGGAAGACTTGTCCTTGTGTGGCAAGACAACTTGTCCTTGTGTGGCAAGACGACTTGTCCTTGTGTGGCAAGATGAATAGGCTTACTGATTAGTTTGTGTGTTAACTATTTACCCTTTGTGCAGTAAACCTTGGACAACACAGGTGGAAGGGGATGGCCTCTCTTCTTCAATGCCAAGAGCAATCTGTTGAGTTCTACCTGTCTGTGTACTTCTGATTTTTCGGAAGTGATTGTAGTCCTCCCTCAACCATAGATTTGGCCCTAACCCTTTTTGATTGGTTCTTGAATTGCGTGATCCCCTTTAGGTGTTTACGAATGATCTAATATGAATTGGGTGATTTATGTTTAGGGTTTCTGCAGATCATATGATGTTGTGACCCTATTGAGATTCTTGTAATATCATACCATTGTTTTACTATTTTTCAGGCTTAGGTACATCCACTGTCCGTGGTACTAGTGTGTGAGATCAAGGCTGCACGGCGGGGCGATATCGCGTCACAATTGAATACTTGTTCCTTGTTTACTTGCATTTATAACATGAATGATTGGGCTACTTTCTGGTTTATTTTAAGATCCCTCCTTTGCTTGCTATTTCCGAAATATGTTGGAGGATTTCTTGCTGGTTATTTGGATTCCTATAGGACTTGTGTGTTATGAACCCAATGATTGAATCTAAAGACATCCACTGATGTTTTATTCACTCCATATGTTACCAAAATATTTGTCTAATATCATGCTCCAATTGTTGTTAAACATTAAAATAAACATGCTAAAAGGTGTCATTTGGGCTTATTTTGGTTTCACGACGGTGATGACCTTAACCGAAGCAAATACTAATAGTTAGGAATTGGGGTCGTCACACGTCCAAACTCAAACTTGCCTACAAGGCTTCATGACGTTCGGACTTCAACCGGCCTACAAGGCACAAACACGCATACGCATACCGACCTTACCTTGTATTTCCAGCGAAAAAAGGATCCTTTAAACAAAGCACAAACAAGGCACATACACGCATACACAAATCACAATAAAGGATCCTCAATCAAATCACAATACGAATCAAAGATCAATCCTCAAAGTCATAACTGAATCAGGCAACCTATATTCCTATTAACTTCCGAGATTCCCTATCATCATAATCACACATTCCTCAAGCATATAACAAAGATAGGCAATCGAATTCACTCATATTCAAACAATCAAACAATAGGATAACCCAAAGAACCGATGAGGCATAGATCCTACCTCTCACGTTTCTGAATCAGATGTAATCCTTTTCCTTTCCAATAAGATTAGAATCTCCTATACGATTACAAGGAAAAGACCACACAATACTAAGCCACAAGACTACTTAATTAAAAACCAAAGGCATTGGGAATCCTAACCAATTAATCTACCCAAATCCAGCGATCCGGATGCAGCAATATCTTTCCCCTAAATGCATAATGTGATGACCAATAACTCAGTCAGAATATACTTGATATTTCATCTTAATTCAATATACAAATTTCGGCAACAACTTAAGATTTATAGGGCAACTTGCGATTTCAACATTAGAGAGGTTAGGGGTTTTGATTTCATGAAGTTAGGAAAGGAATAGGTGTTTATAACATGTAAAATCAAAAGAAACACAGACAGAATCCAATAGGTTAATCAGTTGATCAAGATAGGCATCAATAGGGAAAAAGTAGGGCATGTTGATTTTATGAATAGGGATGAATTCATGATTTTAAAATCATGAATGGATGCTAAACAATCATACGAAAAAAAGGAACAATAACAGAAATCAATTGAAGACAAAATCACACAATTTTGAAACCTAATCCTGCTGAATTTCAATCTAAATTACGGCTACAAAAAACTAACCTCCAAAAGAAAAATTCAAGATTACAGGATAGGGAACTGAAATATCTTTCCAACAAGCTATTATTCACAAGAATCCGACAAAAGATGAGAGAGTTATGATATTTTGAAGTTCACATAGATTTTGGCAATTCTGCCAAAATACTATTTAACAAGGAAGGAGTTGTGATCTCATGTTAACAAGGAAGGATTAAGGGTCTATAACATGTATAATAAAAAAAAACAAGATCAGAATCCATTAGGTTAATCAGTTGATCAAGATAGGCACAATAGGGAAGTTGGGCAAAGGTAGGGCATACTGATTTCATGTATAGAAAAGATTCAAAGGATGAATTCTCACTATGAATGGATATTAAAAAATCAGACAAATAAAGGCAACAAAATCAGAGATCAATCAAAGGCAGAATTATACAAATCTTAAAACCTAATTTCGTTGCCGATTTTCAACTTATCTTTTGACAAATAAATACGAATGTACAAACAACAAAGAAAATATGGTTGGAAATAGGATGTAGATAGCTTTCAAACAAGCTATTATTTTTATGAATCCGACAAATGATGAAAGAGTTATGCTACATTGAAGTTCAAGATGATTTTGGCAGTTTCGCCGAAAACCTAATCCTGCTGCCGATTTTCAACTTATTTTTTGACAAATAAATACGAACGTTCAAACAAAAAAACTAATATGGTTGGAAAGAGGATGAAGATAGCTTTCAAACAAGCTATTATTTTCAGGAATCCGACAAATGATGAAAGAGTTATGCTACATTGAAGTTCAAGAAAATTTTGGCAGTTCCGCCGAGTTTCGACTTATCTTACGAGAAACAAATAATAATCTCCTGAAAAAAACTAAAATAATGGTTGGAAATAGGATGAAGAGATCTTTCCAACAAGCTATTATTTGCAGGAATCCGACAAACGATGAGAGAGTTATGCTGGTTTAAAAATTCAACGAATTTTGGCAGATGTAGGGAGGTGTAAGGGTTTTAGGCTATACGAGTGAGTGTGTTGGATCAGCAAACCTGTTGGGATCGATGCTTGCTGTTGGAAAAATTTGCTTACAACAATAATTTTCATGTAAGCATCGATATGGCACCTTATGAAGCATTATATGGGAGACGTTGCAGGACTCCCGTTTGATGGAATGAAGTAAGTGAAAGATGCCTAGACAATCCGGAATTGATTGATCAAGCAACGGAGCAGTTGAACTTGATCAGATAATGGCTAAAAACAGCCTAAAATCGGAAGAAAAGTTATGCCGACAATCAACGAAGGGTGCTGGAATTTTCGGTAGGTGACAAAGTGTTTTTGAAGGTCGCCCTATGGAAAGGAGTCCTTCCTTTTCAGCACCGAGGTAAGCTAGAACCTCGCTATATTGGTCCGTATGACATCGTTGAAAGAATCGGCCCTGTTGCATACCAACTTGCCTTACCTCTAAATATGGAAAGAATTCACAATGTGTTTCACGTTTCAATGTTGAGAAAGTATGTACAAGACCCTGCTCACGTGCTCGAGGAACCCCCAGTTGAAGTTGCTGAAGACAGTTGTCATACTAGATCGGTCAGTTTGATAGCTTTGCAGTCGAAGCATGCCTATGGTACGAGTTGTTTGGCGTAATGGCCAAATTGAGGAACAGTCTTGAGAGACTGAGGAATCTATGCGTACAAAATTTCCTTAATTGTTTGTTTAGTTACTTGTGCTAAAATTTCGAGGACGAAATTCTTATAAGGAGGGAAGGATGTGAGACCCCGAATTTTGAGTACAAGAAGTCCAGAAGCTAGTGTAGGTAAAAAGACCATTTTTCCCCTGAAGAAAAGGATGTGTGATGGCCGAAATTGGTATGGAATTTTTGGTAATTATTTCTGGTATTAATTCCCTTTTATTTGATTCTTAATTTGTTGATAATCATCTTAGGAATTAAAATCCGTAAAATTAAAAGATGATAATTACATAATTTAAATCTGATAGTTAGCTTACTTTGATAAAGCCTTTAAAGTATTAATCTTAATTCCATACCCATCCATTATAAATAGGAAGCCAACTCCACAAAAATCATCCATAGAAAACACACAAAACTCGTATAGCCTAAAACCCTTGCACCTCCCTATATCTACCAAAATTCGCTGAAACTTTAAACCAGCATAACTCTTTCATCGTCTGTCAGATTCCTGCAAATAATAGCTTGTTGGAAAGCTATCTCCATCCTCTTTCCAATAAGTTTTGGTTTTTTTTCAGGAGGTTAGTATTTTGTTCTCGTAAGATAAGTTGAAACTCAGCGGAACTGCCAAAATCTACTTGAACTTCAATGTAGCATAACATTTTCATCGTTTGTTGGATTCCTGTAAATAATAGATTTTTGGAAAGGTCTCTTCATCCTCTTTCCAACCATATTTTTTTTGTTGTTTGGACATTCGTATTTCTATGTCAAAAGATAAGTTGAAAATCGGCGGCAGAATTAGATTTTAAGTTTTGTATAATTCTGTCTTTGATTGATCTCTGATGTTGTTGCCCTTATTCTTATAATTCTTTAGAATCCATTCATAGTGAAAAATTATGATTTCATCCCTTGAATGTATGAAGTCGAAAATTGTCTTGTGCCTTACTTTTAGTGACGAATTTTGCATAGTTAATTAGGATGGTAAATCAGGTTGAATCATTAAGTTTCTGGCAATCACATCACATATCCAAGGGGGAGGCACCTGTGGCATCTGATCACTGGTTTCTGATAGGTTTGGTGAGTGAAATTGGTAAGAAAATAGGGTATTTACTTGGTTATTGCATATGCACATTTTTTTGTCTTTGCTTAATGATGTCTTATGTGGTTCGGAAGTATCTAGTAAGGACAAAGGAATAGCTTCTTGTTCAGAGACAAGAGAGGTAGGATCTATGCCTCATCAGTTTCTCCAGAGACCTCGTTGTTTGCTTAATTGATTTCGGTACCTATGATTGTGAAACTGTATGCGCATTCATATTACATAATGCATGATTGAGTTGCGGATTGAATTGAGGAATTTCTAGGCTATACCGAATCCCTTAAGGTAGGTTAAGAGTACCTAGCTTGCATGTATGATGTGTATTGAACATACTGAATGTGATCTGACAGAATTGAGAATACCCTATTGTGGTTTTATGCTTTTTGCTTACCTGTGTGTGCTTGTAGGTGTTTGTGTGTCAAGAGCCTTTTCCGATGGCCATTCGGGGTAAACGCTGATGCTCCTAATGAGAGGGGAGGTTCTTACTGGTATAGGAGTCGTATGGGTGGAAAATCCCAGCAAGAGCTCGCTGGATGTCTGGTCCTTGTTTGGCCAGAAGCCCTGTTCTTGTGTGGCAGGAACCCCTTATCCTTGTGTTGTTTGGGAAGCCGTTATCCTTGTGTGGTTTGGGATGCCCTTGTCCTTGTGTGTCTTGGGATGTTTTGTCCTTATATGGCAAGACGAATAGGCTTGCTGATTAACTTGTGTGTTAACCAATTACCTTTCGTGCAGTAAGCCTTGGACAACACAGGTGGAAGGGGATGGCCTTTTCTTCTTCATTGCCGAGAACAATCTGATGAGTTCTGCCGGCCTATGTACTTCTGATACTTTTCGGAAGTGTTTATAGTCCCCTTCTTCCTTAGATTCATTCCTACCTTTTTTGATTGAATCTTTGAATTGCATAAATCCCTTTAGTTGCGTAGGAATGATCAAATGTTGTTCGGAAGATTTATGTTTATGGTTTCTGCAGATCTTATGATAGATTTGTGTTTATGGTTTCTTCAGATCTTATGATGTTGTGACCCTATTGAGATTCTTGTAATCTCATTCAGTTGTTTTCATCATTTTTTTCAGGCTTAGGTACATTCACCGCTCGTGGTACCAGTGTGTGAGACCAAGGCTGTACGACGGGGCGATATCGCATCACTTTTGCATACTTGTTCCTTGATTACTTGCGCATATAACTTGAATAATAAAAATTGGACTACATTCTAGTTTATTTTAAGATTCCTTCTTTGTTTGTTGTTTTCGACTATGTTTGAGGAATTCTTGCTGGTTATTTGGATCTTTACGGGACTTGTGTATTATGAATCCAGTGATTTAATTCAACAACTTCTGTTGATGTTTTTACTCACTCCGTATGATACCAAAATAATTGTCCAATATCATGCTCCAACTATTATTAAACATGTAGAATGAACATGCTAAAAGTCAAAAACTTAGGGAGTAAGCCTGGTGGGATTCAGATAGGTCATTGGTGTCTTTTGGCTTGTTTGGGTTTCATGGTGGTAATGACCTTAATCGGATCAAATATTAATAGGTAAGAATTGGGGTCGTTACAGTATCCAGATCTGAGATCAATCTTGGAGAATATGGCTGCATCCTGGAGTTGGTCGAACAAATCATCGATGCGTGGCAAAGGGTACTTGTTCTTCACAGTCACACAATTCAGCTACCGATAGTCGATGCATAATCGCAGTGAACCATCTTTCTTCTTCACGAACAAGACAAGTGCTCCCCAAGGTGACACACTAGGTCGGATGAAACCACGATCCAGCAAATCTTCCAATTGCATTTTTATTTCTTCATTTCTGCAGGATCCATATGGTATGGAGGAATGGAAATCGGATTTGTACCAGGCACTAACTCAATGCCAAATTCCACTTCCCTTATTGGTGGTAGACCGGCTATGTCTTCTGAAAATACTTCTGGAAATTCGCGAATCACTAGGACAGAATCCAGACCCGAGGATTCTTTGGAAATATCATATATGTTCGCGAGATACGCAGTACATCCTTTGCTGATTAGTCATTTTGCATCAAGCCAGGATATCATGCAAGTTGGAACAACTCGCCTATCACCTTCAAAACAGTACTCAGCATCATCAGGAAACATGAAGCACACACGTTTTGTGAAACACTCCAAACGAGCTTGATATTTCGCCAGACAGTCCATGCCTAAAATCACATCCAGCTCTCGGATGTCCAATGGAATCAGATCCACTTCAAGTATATTCGGACCCATATATACAGCAAAGCTGATGTAAACTAGATCACAAATCAGTTGCTCTGTGACGACCGAAATTCCTAACTAGTACTATTTGCTCCAATTAAGGTCATCACCACCGTGAAACCCAAATAAGCCCAAATGACACCTAGGACCTATCTGAATCTCACCAAGCTTAACATTAACTGCCGACTTTTAGTATGTTTATTTTAATGTTTAACAACAATTAGAGCATGATATTGGACAAATATTCTGGTAACATATGGAGTGAATAAAACATCAGCTAAAGTCTTTAGATTAAATCATTGGGTTCATAACACACAAGTCCCATAAGGATCCAAATAACCAGTAAGAAATCTTCCAACATATTTCGGAAATAGCAAGCAAAGGAGGGTTCTTAAAATAAACCAGAAAGTAGCACAATCATTCATGTTATATGCGAAGGTAATCAAGTATGCAAATGTGATGCGATATTGCCCAGCCATGCAGTATTGATCTCACACACTGGAACCACAGATAGTGGATGTACCTAAGCCTGAAAAATGGTAAAAACAACGGTATGAGATTACAAGAATCTCAGTAGGGTCACAGCATCATAAGATCTGCAGAAACTCTAAACACAAATCTCCCAATTCACATTAGATTATTCTTAAACAACTAAAGGGGATCACTCAATTCAAGAATAAATCAGAAAGGGTTAGGGCCGAATCTATGGTTGAGGGAGGACTACAATCACTTCCGAAAAATCAGAAGTACACAGGCAGGTGGAATTCATCAGATTGCTCTCGGCAATAAAGAAGAAGCGCCATCCCCTTCCACCTATATTGTCCAAGGCTTACTACACAAAGGGTAAACGGTTAACACACAAGCTAATCAGTAAGCCTATTTATCTTGCCACACAAGGACAAATCTTCCCAAGCCACACAAGAAATAGAGCATCCCAAACCACACAAGGATAAGGGCTTCCTGCCACATAAGGACAGGGTTCCGGCCACACAAGAACCAGACCAGTAAGAACCTCTCCTCTCCCTAGGAGCATCAGCGCTTACCCCGAATGGCCACCGGAAAATCGTCTTTTCACCTACACTGGCTTCTGGACTTCTAGGACTCAATTCAGGATCTCACATCCTACCCTCATTACAGGAATTTCATCCTCAAAATTTTAACATAAGTACCTAAGCAAATAGGTAAGGAAATTTTGCACGCATAGATTCCTTAGTCTCCAAAAACTGTTCCTCAAGTTGGCGATTACACCAAACAACTAGTACCATAGACACGCTTCGACTGCGAAGTTGTCGAACTGACCGATCTAGTATGACAACTGTCTGTACGGGATAGGATAGGTCTTCAGCAACTTCAACTGGCAGTTTTTTAAGCACATGAACAGAATCTTGCATATATTTTTTTAGCATTGAGATGTAAATTACGTTGTGAATTATTTCCATATTTGGAGGTAGGGTAAGTCGGTATGCAACAGAGCCGATTTTTTCAACAATGTCATACGAACCAATGTAGCGAGGTTCTAGCTTACCTCGCTGCTGAAAACGAAGGACTCCTTTCCACGGGGCGACCTTCAAAAATACTTTGTCACCTACCGCAAATTCCAGTTCCCTTCATCGATTTTCGGTGAACTTTTTCTGCCGATCCTGGGCTGGTTTTAGCCTTTGTCGGATCAAGCTTAATTGTTTTGTTGCTTGGTTAATCAATTCCGGATTGTCTAAGCGTCTCTCGCCTACTTCATTCCAGCAAATGGAAGTTCTGAAATGTCTCCCATACAGTTCTTCATAGGGTGCCATACCGATGCTTACATGAAAACTATTGTTGTAAGAAAATTCTGCCAATGGCAAGCATCGATCCCAACCAGTTTACTGATCCAACACACTTTCTCGTAGCATGTCTTCGAGTGTCTGAATCGTCCTTTCTGATTGACCATCGATCTAGGGATGAAATGCTGTACTGAAATTCAATCTTGAACCCAATGCATTCTGGAATTTCTCCCAAAATCGTGAGGTGAAACAAGTGTCACGATCTGAAACAATAGAAACTGGTACTTCATGCAATTGAACAATCTCATCCAAGTAACGAACTGCTAATTTTTCTGGTGTATCTGTCACACGTATAGGAAAAAAGTGTGCAGATTTCGTCAGTCTATCCGCAATCACTCAAATGGCATTGTATCCTCGCTGCGATCTAGGCAAACCGGTCACAAAATCCATTATGACGTGCTCCCACTTCCATTCTGGAATCGGAAGTGACTGAAGTAGACCAGCGGGTCTTTGATGATTGATCTTTACTTGTTGACATATGAGGCATCGGGCAACGAATTCAGCAATGTGACGTTTCATGTTTGGTCACCAATACTGCTCCTTCAAATCTCGGTACATCTTAGTGCTTCCAGGATGAATAGTGAACTTCAAACTATGCGCCTCTAATAGAATAAGATTACGAATATCAACATTTTGTAGAACAGATACCCGGTTTCTGAAGACTTGTACTTCGTCATCTCGTATTCTGAAATCACAAACTATGGCATCAACAACAACAGCAAGTAACTTTGATTCGTACCAACAGCGAACCAGAAAAATCGGTGCCAAGATGCACACGGTTAGCTTTCAATTCCAACATCATTGGCAGGTAATGGGTGTGTATGTAGGCCAAAACTGATGGAGAAGGAGGATGAAACTTTCGGCTCAGGGCATCAACAACAACATTCACCTTTCCAGGATGATATTAGATGATTAAATCATAGTCTTTAAGCAGCTCCACCCATCTTCGTTGTCTCATATTCAATTCTTTTTGCGTGAGGAGGTACTTCAGGCTTTTGTGGTCAATGAAGATTCGGCAAGTCTCGCCATATAAGTAATGTCTCCATATTTTTAAGGCAAACCACATGGCTGCAAGTTCCAATTCAAGCGTAGGGTAGTTGCTCTCATGCGGTCGCAATTTCCGGGAAGCGTAAACGATGACTTTCCCATCTTGCGTCAATACGCATCCAAGTCCAGATTTTGATGCGTCGATGTAAACCACATACTCCTTTCCGCAAATTGGTAGGGTAAGGATAGGTGCAGAAACTAACCGATTCTTTAGCTCTTCGAAACTTTGCTGGCATTTCTCGTTCCATATGAACGGCTCACCCTTGCGTGTCAGTTTTGTCAATGGTCCGGCAAGTGATGAAAAATTCTCCATAAAGCGACGGTAGTATCCTGCTAAGCCTAGGAAACTACGAACTTCGAATCTCGCCTATACGATCCGTCACTAGTGGCTGCGGATGGTATCTTGGTTTGCACGATCTTTTTGGCTTCAGTCGCGGCAACAATCAGTTCTTGCAAATTCTGCACCGGTGTCGTACCTAAGATGGTTTTGAGTTCGGTACTCAACCCATCCTGAAATCGTCTCGCAAGTTGGTATGGTGTACGATCTTCTTCTGGTGCAAATCGGGAAAACTCCCTTAACACTTTCTCATATTCCAGCACCGTACGGGTGCCTTGTTTAAGTTTATAAAAAGCTTGTCGCTATGGACTCTCGTATAAAAGTTTTCGTCGAATTCGTACCGAAATTCTTCCCATGTTGGCAAACGATCGCCGAATCGCAAGCTAGCAGATGTCCACCATGCGAGGGCTTCTCCCTCAAGTAGGAATGTAGCAATGGCAACCTTGTCATCATCCGAGATACCCAAGAACAAGGATACTCAGCATAAGGTGTCTATCCACTCACGAACGGCTGTGGCTCCAGCTGAACCACCAAAATATTTACATCCAAGTTGTCGAGCTTCCTTTAGAAATTTTGTAATCACGACGGGAAATCTCTCAGCCTCTTTATGATATGGTGGAGAGACTAAATACAATACTTGGAAAAGAAGTGGTACCTGGTGGAGAGGCGTGCACCGGACGATACGCATTTGCTGGAAAGCAACATACAAATTTTCAGAAATCTCATGCACACATGCAAAGGTATTCTCGGCAATTACACCAACACTCATATATACTCTTAGAAATCATCATCAAACATTAAGCAAGCATGGATTCACACAACATCCATATTCGGCAATAAACACCAGCAATCACATACATATTCATCCAGCAATATAGGAGTCAAATAGGGACACTCGGCTGCATGCATAAATCAACACACACATTCTCAGCAATGATAAGAAACACAACAAACACTCACCGAAACATATCATGGCATACCAGGCATAAGAATATACACGAACAAACTTGACATCAGATTATCAATCTCATTACTTAAACCTTACAAATCAATCCCATTTTAGCATTAGTTCACTTTCGGTATTAGCCCTTAAGTGAGTGAGTGTGTGCGCATGTCCTTACCTACAAACACCAAAATCAACAAATAAGTTAGCATATAACAAATTATTTTCCCTAAACCATGCTCCGCTACCAAACCTTGGCAAGTAAACCAACTGTGATGCGGAGCATGGTTTAGGAAAAATAATTTGTTATATGCTAACTAATTTGTTGATTTTGGTGTTTGTAGGTAAGGACATGTGCACACATTCACTCACTTAGGGGCTAATACCAAAAATGAACTAATGCTAAAATGGGATTGATTTGTAAGATTTAAATGATAAGAATGATAATCTGATGTGATGTTTGTTCGTGTATGTTCTTATGCCTGGTATGCCATGATATGTTTCAGTGAGTGTTTGTTGTGTTTCTTATCATTGCTAAGAATGTGTGTGTTGACTTATACATGTTGCCGAGTGTCCCTATTTGACTCTTGTATTGCTGAATGTATATGTATGTGATTGCTGGTGTGTATTGCCGAATATGGATGTTGTGTGAATCCATGCTTGCTTAATGTTTGATGATGATTTCTGAGAGTATATATGAGTATTGATGTAATTGCCGAGAATACCTTTGCATGTGTGCATGAGATTTCCAAAAATTTATATGTTGCTTTCAAACAAATGCGTATTGTCCGGTGCATGCCTCTCCACCATGTACCACTTCTTTTCCTAGTGTCGTATTTAGTTATGTGTAAGTAACAATCATATGCTTAAATAGTATGGCAAGGTTGAACACTACGAGGGATCGACGGGGTAGGAATGGGATTCAAGCTGAACAGCAACCTGTTGAGCAAGAAGAGCCGAATACACAAAATGAGCAGGAAAACCAAGCGGAGCCCAAAAACCAGTCTGAGGCACCAGCCGCACCAGTCATTGATCCTGTCATGGCACAAATCTTAAAAGTATTACAAGGAATTTCTGCAAGATGGAGGCACAATTTCAGAAGGCTCCTGCACCTGCACCAGTGGAAGAACCAATTCCTCCACTTGAACCTATACAGCCGACACATCATAAGGAGGCTAAGAGACTCCCTATTGTGATTACGAAATTGCTAAAAGAAGCTCGACAATTTGGATGTAAAGATTTTGGTGGTTCAGCTGGAGCCGCAACCGCTCGTGAGTGGATAGACACCTTATGCCTAGTATCTTTGTTCTTACGTATCTCAGATGATGACAAGGTTTCCATTGCTACATTCCTACTTGAGGGAGAAGCCCTCGCATGGTGGACATCTGCTAGCTTGCGATTCGGCAATCGTTTGCCAACTTGGAAAGAATTCCTGTACGAATTCGATGAAAGATTTTAAACGAGATTCCATAAAAGCGAGCAGCGACAAGCTCTTTACAAACTTGAACAAGGCATCCATTTGGTGCTGGAATATGAGAAAGTGTTAAGGGAGTTGTCCCGATTTGCACCAGAAGAAGATCGTACACCGTACCAGCTTGCAAGAAGATTTCAGGATGGGTTTATTACCGAACTCAAAACCATCATTTGTACGACACCGGTGCAGAATTTGCAAGAACTGATTGTTGCCACGACTGAAGCCAAAAAGATCGTGCAAACCAAGAAGCCAACCCCAGCAACTAGTGGGGAATCCTATAGGTGACATGCGAAGTTCAAACGACGAACTGGACCCTATCCTTTAAGGTCCTATCCTCCGAAAATTAGTGGCAATGGAAATAGCAATAGAAAGAACTTTTCTGGTACAAATTCTAATGGACCTTTGTGGAATTCTCAGCAATGTCGATGTGACAATTATGGCGAGATGGGACATGTTCAGAGGGAATGCCCGAAACCAAGGCGAATCACAGGTGTACCAAACGCAGGCCGAGGTGGGAATGCCAACCCCGCCAAACCACCAACACGCGCACCAAGAGGACCACCCAACGGATCCACAAGTGAGGCGTAACCAAGACCAACAAGCCTCTTCACCCTAACTGATGCCGAGGCTAGTCCTGATGTGATGACAGGTAATATTTCGGTATTTCCTCAAAATGATAAAGTATTATTAGATCCCGGAGCAAATAGATCATTTGTATGTCCAAGTAGCACTTAAGCACGGATTAGCCTCTATCTCCCTTGACTCCTCCTATTGCGGTTCTAACTCCTTTGGGAGAGCAACTTATTTGTAATCTAGTCTACATCGGCTGTGTTGTACGTATGGGTTTGAATTTACTTGAAGTCGATCTGATTCCATTAGACATCTGAGAGCTGGATATGATTTTAGGCATAGACTATTTGGCAAAATATCAAGCCGTATGGACTGTTTCACCAAACGTGTGTGGTTCACTTTTCCTGATGGTGCTGAATACTCTTTTGAAGGTGATAGGCGAGTTGTTCCAATTTGCATGATTTCCTGGCTTTAAGCGAAACGATTAATCAACAAAGGATGTACAGCATACCTCGCGCACATACATGATATTTCTAAAGAATCCTTGGATCTGGATTCTGTTCCAGTGGTTTGCGAATTTCCAGAAGTATTTCCAGAAGACATAGCCGGTTTACGACCAGCAAGGGAAGTGGAATTCGGTATTGAGCTAGTGCCTGGTACGAATCCGATTTCCATTCCTCCGTATCATATGGCTCCTGGGGAAATGAAGGAACTAAAAACATAATTGGAAGATTTGCTGGATCGTAGTTTTATCCGACCTAGTGTGTCACCTTGGGAAGCACCTGATCTGTTCATGAAAAAAAAGACAGTTCGCTTCGATTGTTCATCGATTTTTGGCAGCTGAATCGTGTGACTGTGAAAAATAAATACCCTTGCCGTGCATCGACGATTTGTTCGACCAACTCCAGGTTGCAGCCATATTCTCTATGATCGATCTCAGATCTGGATACCATCAATTGAGAGTTCGTGATGCTAATATTCCGAAGACCTCGTTAAGCTCGCGATACGGCCACTATGAATTTCTGGTTATGCCATTCGGCTTGACCAATGCACCAGCTGTGTTTATGAACTTGATGAATTGTGTGTTCCACGAATTCTTGGATAAATTTGTGATAGTCTTCATCGACGACATTCTGAGTTACTCAAAATCGGAAGAGCATCATGCTATGCACTTGCAGATTGTGCTTAAAATCTTGAAGGATCAATGGTTTTTCGCAAAGTACTCCAACTGCGATTTCTGGTTACGCGAAATTGGTTTCCTTGGCCATATTGTTTCCTCCCAAGTTGTGTTAGTTGATCCAAAGAAAATTGAAGCGGTATTGCTTGGGAACCTCCGGGAAGTGTGTTCGAAGTTCGTAGTTTCCTTGGTTTAGCAGGATACTACCGTCGCTTTGTGGAGAATATTTCATCGCTTGCCAAACCATTGACAAAACTGACACGCAAGGGTGAGCTGTTCGTATGGAACGAGAAATGCCATAAAAGTTTCGAAGAGCTAAAGAATCGGTTAGGAAAGTCATTGCCTATGCTTCCCGGAAAATGCGACCGCACAAGAGCAACTACCCTACGTATGATTTGGAACTTGCAGCAGTGGTGTTTGCTTTAAAAATATGGCGACATTATTTATATGACGAGATGTGCCGAATCTTCACTGACCACAAAAGCCTAAAGTACCTCCTTATGCAAAAAGAATTGAATATGAGACAACGAAGATGGGTGGAGCTAATTAAATACTATGATTTAATCATCGAATATCATCCTGGAAAGGTAAATGTTGTTGTTGATGCCCTGAGCTAAAAGTTTCATCCTCCTTCCCCATCAGTTTTGGCCTACATGCGCACCCATTACCTGCCGATGATGTTGGAATTGAAAGCTAACTATGTGCATCTTGTCATCAATTTTTCTGGTTCGTTGTTGGCATGAATTGAAGTCGCACCTACCTTAACTGAAGAAATTCGGAATTTATTGAAATTTGAAAGCAACTTGCTGATGGTGTTGAGGCCATAGTTCTTGATTTCAGAATACGAGATGACGAAGTACTAGTCTTCAGAAACCAGGTATGTGTTCCAAAAAATGTTGATATTCGTAACCTTATTCTATTAGAGGTGCATAGTTCGAAGTTCACTATTCATCCTGGAAGCACTAAGATGTACCGAGATTTGAAAGAGCAGTATTGGTGGCCAAACATGAAATGTCACATTGCTGAATTCGTTGCCCGATGCCTCGTATGTCAACAAGTAAAGATCGAACATTAAAGACCCGCTGGTCTACTTCAGTCACTTCCGATTCCAGAATGGAAGTGGGAGCACGTCATAATGGATTTTGTGACCGGTTTGCCTAGATCGCAGCGAGGATACAATGCCATTTGGGTGATCGTGGATCGACTGACGAAATCTGCACAATTTCTTCCTATACGTGTGACAGATACACCAGAAAAATTGGCAGTTCGTTACTTGGACGAGATTGTTCGATTGCATGGAGTACCAGTTTCTATTGTTTCAGATCGTGACCCTCGTTTCACCTCACGATTTTGGGAGAAATTCCAGAATGCACTGGGTTCAAGATTGAATTTCAGTACAGCATTTCATCCCCAGATCGATGGTCAATCAGAAAGGACGATTCAGAAACTCGAAGACATGCTACGAGTAAGTGTGTTGGATCAGCAAACCGGTTGGGATCGATGCCTGCCATTGGCAGAATTTTCTTACAACAATAATTTTCATGTAAGCATCGATATGGCACCCTATGAAGAACTATATGGGAGACATTGCAAAACTTCCAATTGCTGGAATGAAGTAGGAGGGAGACACTTAGACAATCCGGAATTGATTGACCAAGCAACAGAACAATTAAGCTTGATTCGATAAAGGCTAAAAACAGCCCAGGATCGGCAGAAAAATTTCACCGACAATCGACGAAGGGAGCTGGAATTTTCTGTAGGTGACAAAGAATTTTTGAAGGTTGCCCCGTGGAAAGGAGTCCTTCATTTTCAGCAGCGAGGTAAACTAGCACCTCACTATATTGGTCTGTATGACATTGTCAAAAGAATCGGCCCTATTGCATACCGACTTATCCTACCTCCAAATATGGAAAGAATTCACAACGTATTTCATATTTCAATGCTAAGAAAGTATATGTGAGATCCTTCTCATATGCTTAAAGAACCTCCAGTTGATGTTCCTGAAGACCTATCCTATCCCGTACAGCCAGTTGCTATACTAGATCGGTCAGTTCGACAGCTTCGTAGTCGAAGCGTGCCTATGGTACGATTTGTTTAGCGTAATGGCCAAATTGAGGAAGAGTTTTGGGAGACTGAGGAATCTATGCGTGCAAAATTTCCTTACCTGTTTGTTTAGGTACTTACGTTAAAATTTCGAGGACAAAATTTCTGTAAGGAAGGGAGGATGTGAGACCCCGAATTTTGAGTCCTAGAAGTCCAGAAGCCAGTACAGGTAAAAATAAGATTTTGCTCCTGAAGGAAAGGATGTGTGATGGCCAAAATTGGTAAGAGTTGCATGGTAGTTAATTATGGTTTTAGTTTCCTTATAGCTAGATAATTGCCTTAGAAATTAAAATCTCTAAAAATAGGGGAAGATAATTAAAGAATTTAAATCTGGTAATTATCTTACTTTACTAAAACCTTAGTAATCTTAATTCCATACCCATCCATTATAAATAGGAAGCCAACCCCACAAAAAACATTCGTAGAAAACACACAAAACTCGTATAGCCTAAAACCTTTACACCTCCCTATAGTTGCCAAAATTCGCTGAAACTTTTAAACCAGCATAACTCTCTCTTTGTTTGTCGGATCCCTGAAAATAATAGCTTGTTGGAAAGAACTCTTCATCCTCTTTCGAAGAATCTTTGGTTTTCTTGTAGGGAGGTCAGTATTTCTTTCTCTAAGGTTAAGTTGAAATTCGGAGGCACTACCGAATCTTCTTGAACTTCAGAATAGCATAACTCTTTCATCGTC
Source organism: Passiflora organensis (assembly GCA_019739055.1). Taxonomy (NCBI): domain Eukaryota; kingdom Viridiplantae; phylum Streptophyta; class Magnoliopsida; order Malpighiales; family Passifloraceae; genus Passiflora; species Passiflora organensis. The sequence continues at coordinate 365,889 of JAEPBF010000191.1, read as the reverse complement.
TATTATATCTCTACAAATAATAGCTTGTTGGAAAGATCTTTTCATCCTCTTTCCAACCATTTTTTTTTTGTTTTTACGTTTTTATTTCTTTGTCAAAAGATATGCTGAAAATCGACAGCAGAATTAGGTTTTCTGCGGAACTGTCAAAATCCTCTTGAACTTCAGAATAGCATAACTCTTTCATCTTTTGTCGGATCCCTGTAAATAATAGCTTGATACAAAGCTCTTTTCATCCTATTTCCAACCATATATATTTTTTCCTTTGGACATAAATATTTCGTTATCTATGGTTAAGTTTAAAATCGGTGACGAAATTAGGTTTTCATTGGCGACGGAATTAGGTTTTTAGATTTCTACAGTTTTTGTCATCGGTTGAATTCTGTTGTCATTTTTCGTGTTCTTATGATTTCTTAGAATCTATTCATGATTTATGATCTGGAATTTCTTTTTTTTAAACTTCTCTATGCTTAAAGTCGAAATTGTCCTATGCCCTACTCTTAGCGACGAAATTTGCATAGTTAATTGGAATGGTAATTCAGGTTGAATCTTGTTAAGTTCCTGGCTATCACATCACACATCAAAGGGGGAGGCACCTGCAGCATCTGATCACTGGTTTCTGATAGGTTTGGTGAGTGGAATTGGTAAGAAAATAGGGTATTCAATTGATTATTGAATATGCATACTTAGTTTGTTTTCGTCTTTGCATGGTGATAATATAGGTGGTTCGGAATTACCTAATAAAGGAAAAGGAGTAGCTTCTAGTTCAGAGACTAGAGAGGTAGGATCTTCACCTCATCAGTTTCTCCAGAAACCCCAGTTATTTTCTTGATGTTTTTGTTACCTTCCCTTGTTGTATTACATGCAATTTGATTATAGGGTGAGAGTATGAATTTTAGATGGAGATATGGATCTCATAAGCTATACCGAACCCCTAAGTTAGGTATTGAATGCCTGAGTTGCATATGTTATGTGAATTGAATATGTTGATTATGTTCTGACATATTGAGGATACCCTACTGTGGTATTATGCTTTGTACTTGACTGTGTGTGCTTGTACATGTTTGTGTGTCAGGATCTTTTTTCGATGGCCATTCGGGGTAAGAGCTGATGCTCCTAGGGAGAGGAGAGGTTCTTACTGGTATGGGAGTTGTATGGGTGGCAAAGCCCAGCATACGCGCGCTGGATGGTTAGTCCTTGTGTGGCCAGAACTCTGTCCTTGTGTGGCAGGAAGCCCTTATCCTTGTGTGGTTTGGGATGCCCTAGTCCGTGTGTGGCTTGGGAAGACTTGTCCTTGTGTTGAATGACGACTTGTCTTTGTGTGGCAAGATGAATAGGCTTACTGATTAGCTTGTGTGTTAACCTTTTACCCTTTGTGTAGTAGGCCTTGGACAACACAGGTGGAAGGGGATGGCCTTTCTTCTTCATTGTCGAGAGCAATATGATGAGTTCCACCTGCCTATACACTTCTGATTTTTCAGAAGTGATTGTATTCCTCCCTCAACCATAGATTCGGCCCTAACCTTTTTTGATTGATTCTTGAATTACGTGATCCTCTTTAGTTGTTTAAGAATGATCTAATGTGAATTGGGAGATTATTTTTTAGGGTTTCTACAGATCTTATGATGCTATGACCCTACTGAGATTTCTGTAATCTCATACCGTTGTTTTTACAATTTTTCAGGCTTAGGTACATCCATTGTCCTTGGTACCAGTGTGTGAGATCAAGGCTGCATGGCGGGGCGATATCACATCACATTTGTATACTTGATTACTTGCACATATAACATGAGTGATTGCGTTACTTTCTGGTTTATTTTAAGAACCCTCCTTTTCTTGTTATTTTCGAAATATGCTGGAAGATTTTTTGCTAGTTATTTTGATCCCTATGAGACTTGTGTGTTATGAACCCAATGATTTAATCTAAAGACTTCCATTGATATTTTATTCACTCCGTATGTTACCAGAATATTTGTCCAATATCATGCTCCAATTGTTGTTAAACATTAAAATAAACATGCTAAAAGTCAAAAGTTAATGGTAAGTCTTGTGAGATTCAGATAGGTCCTAGGTGTCATTTGGGCTTATTTGGGTTTCACAACGGTGATGACCTTAACCGAAGCAAATACTAATAGTTAGGAAATGGGGTCGTCACTCCCAATCATTCATGTTATATGCGCAAGTAATCAAATATGCAAATGTGATGCGATATCGCCCCTCCATGTAGCCTTGATCTCACACACTGGTTGTAAGACCTCGAATTTTGAGTTCTAGAAGTCCAGAAGCCAGTGCAAGTGAAAAGACGGTTTTGCCCCTAAAGGAAAGGATGTGTGATGGCGCGAAATTAGTAAGATTTTTTAGTAGTTAACTTTGTTTTAAATTCCCTTTGATCTAAGTTCTTATAGATGGATAATTGCCTTAGAGATTGTCCTTATAGAGGGATAATTGCCTTAGAGATTAAAGACCCTAAAAATAGGAAAGATAATTTAGAGTTTAATTATCTGGTAGATTATCTTATTATGATAAAGTGATTAAAAGTAGTAATCATAATTCTATACCCATTCATTATAAATAGGAAGCCAACCCCACAAAAATCACTCATAGAAAACTTACAAATTTGTATGAGCATAAAACCCTATACCTCCCTATAGCCGCCATAATTCACAGAAATAAAACCAGAATAACTCACTCATCGTTCGTCGGATCTCTAAGAATAATAGCTTGTTGGAAACCTCTCTTCATCCTCTTTCCAACCATTTTTTTTTTGTTAGTAGGTTAGTATTTCTTTGTCTAAGGTTAATTTGAAAATCGGCGGCGGAATTAGGTTTTTGCCAAATCTTCTTGAACTTCAAAATAGCATAACTTTCTAATTTTTTTTCAGATACTTACAAATAATAGCTCATTGGAAATCCCTTTTCATCCTCTTTCCAACTATATATAAATGGAAGCTTGGATGTAAGTATTTCCTTATTTAAGGTTAAGACAAAATCGTCTTATGCCCTACTTTTAGCGACAAGATTTGAATAGTTAATTGGAATGGTAAATTCTGGTTGAATCTTGTTAAGTTCCTGGCTATCACATCACACATCCAAGGGGGAGGCACCTGCAATGTCTGATCAGTGGTTTTCTGATAGGTTTGGTGAGTGGTATTGGCAAGGAAATAGGGTATTTAATTGACTATTGAATATGCATGCTTAGTTTGCTTTTGTCTTTGCCTGGTGATAATTTAGGTGGTTCGGATTTACTTAACAAAGGTAAAGGAGTAGGTTCTTGTTCAGAGACAAGAGATGTAGGATCTACGCCTCATCGGTTTCTCCAGAGACCCCTGCTCTTTTCTTGATATTTTTGTTACCTGCCCTTGTTGTATTGCTTACGATTGGATTATAGGGTCAGAGTATGAAATTCGGGATGAGATATTAATCTCCTAGGCTATATAGAACCCCTGAGTTAGGAATTACGTGCCTGGGATGCAATTGTTATGTGAACCGGATAAGTTGATTGTGTTCTGACATGATTGAGGATACCCTGTTGTGGTATTATGCTTTGTACTTGCCTGTGTGTGCTTGTATGTGTCTGTGTGTCAGGATCCTGTTCCGGTGGCCATTCGGGGTAATTGCTAATGCTCCTAGGGAGAGGAGAAGTTCTTACTGGTATGGGAGTTGTATGGGCGGAAAATCCCAGCAAAAGCTCGCTGAAGGTCTGGTTCTTGTGTGGCCGGAACCCTGTCCTTGTGTGGCAGGAAGCCCTAGTAGGTATGTGACCTGGGATGCCCTAGTAGGTATGTGACTAGGGAAGGCTTGTCCGTGTGGGACTAGTAGACTTGTCCTTGCGAGGACAAGATGAAAGATTTACTGATTAGTTTGCGTGTTAACCATCTACCCTTTGTGCAGTAAGTTTTGGACAACACAGGTGGAAGGGGATGGCCTTTCTTCTTCATTTCCGAGAGCAATGTGATGTGTTTCACCTGTCTGTGTACTTCTGAGCTTTCGAAAGTGTTTGCAGTCCTCCCTCAGCCATAGATTCGGCCCTAACCTCTTTTGATTGGTTTTTGAATTGCGTGATCCCTTTTAGTTGTTTAGGAATGATCTTATATGAATTGGGAGATTTGTGTTTAGGGATTCTGTAGATCTTATGATGCTGTGACCCTATTGAGATTTTTGTAATCTCAAACCGTTGTTTCTACCATTTTATAGGCTTATATGCATTCACAGTTCGTGGTACCAGGGTGTGAGATCAAAGCTGCACGACGGGGCGATATCGCATCACATTTGCATACTTGTTACTTGAGCATATAACATGAATGATTGGGAAACTTTCTAGTTTATTTTAAGCACTCTTCTTTACTTGCTATTTCCGAACCTTGATGAAGAATTTCTTGCTGGTTATGTGGATCCCTATGGGACTTGTGTGTTATGAACCCAAAGATTTAATTTAAGACTTCCGCTGATGTTTTATTTACTCTGTATGATACCAGAACATGTGTCCAATGTCATGCTCCAATTTTTGATAAGCAATAAAACTAACAAGCTAAAAATTGATAGTTCATGATAAGCCTGGTAGGATTCAAGTAGGTCTTAAGTGTCATTTAGGCTTATTTGGGTTTCACGGCGGTAATGACCTTAATCTGAGCAATTAATAATAGTTAGGAATTGGAGTCGTTACAAGTTTGGTAGTGGAGCATGGTTTAGGGAATATAATTTGTTATATGCTAACTTATTTGTTGATTTTGATGATTTCAGGTAAAAATATGGGCAAACACTCACTCATTTAGGGGCTAATAGTGAAAGAGAACTAAGGTTAAAATGGGATTGTTTTGTAAGATTTAAATGATGAGAATAATAATCTGATGTGATGTTTGTCCATGTATGTCTTAATATGTTTCAGTGGATGATTAGCTATGTTTCTTGTTATTACCGAATGGATATGCATGTGATTGATGATGTGTATAGCCGAATATGGATGATGTGTGAGTCTATGTTTGCTTGATGTTTGATAATGATTTCTATGAGTGTTGATGGAATTTCCAAGAATACCTTTGCATGTGTGCATGTGATTTCCAAAAATTTGTATATTGCTTTCCAGCATATATTTTTCGTCCGGTGCATGTCTCTCCACCAGGTACCACTCTTATTCCTAGTGTCGTATTTAGTGTGTGTTGAGTAACAATCGTACACTTGTGTAGTATTGCACGTTCGAGGCAACAAAGGGACCAACGAGGTAGGTTTGAGATTCAGACTGAACAGCAACCTATTGAGCAAGATGAGCCAAATGCACAAAATGAGCAGGAAGGGAAAGCTGAGCCCGAAAACCAACCTGAGACACCAGCCGCACCAGGCATTGACCCTGTTATGGCACAAATCTTAAATTTGTTACAAGGAATTGCTGCAAACCAGCAACGAATGGAGGCGCAGTTTCAGAATGCTCCTGCGCCTGCATCAGAACCTATTCCTCCACTTGAACCTGTGCAGTCGGCGCATCATAAAGAGACAGAGAGAATTCCCGTCATGATTACAAAATTGCTGAAGGAAGCTCGACAACTTGGATGTAAAGATTTCGGTGGTTCAGCTGGAGCCGCAGCCGCTCGTGAGTGGATGGACACCATATACCGAGTATCCTTGTTCCTGCGTATCTCGGATGATGACAAGGTTGCCATTGCTACATTCTTACTTGAAGGAGAAGCCCTCGCATGGTGGACATCTGTTAGCTTGCGATTTGGCGATCGTTTTCCAATGTGGGAAGAATTCTGGTACGAATTCGATGAGAGATTCTATACGAGATTCCATAAAAACGAGCAGCGACAAGCTTTTTACAAACTTGAACAAGGCACCCGTTCGGTGCTGGAATATGAAAAAATGTTAAGAGAGTTGTCCCGATTTGCACCTGAAGAAGATCGTACACCGTATCAGCTTGCGAGACGATTTCAGGATGGGTTGAGTACCGAACTCAAAACCATCATCGGTACGACACCGGTGCAGAATTTACAAGAACTAATTGTTGTCGCAACTGAGGCTGAAAAGATCGTGCAAACCAAGAAGTCATTCGCAGCCACTATCCTTTAAGGTCCTATCCTCCAAAAATTAATGGCAATGGAAATATCAACCGAAAGAACTTTTCTGGTTCAAATTCCAATGGATCTTCGTGGAATTCGCAGCAATGGCGATGTTACAACTGTGGCGAGATAGGACATGTTCAGAGGGAATGCCCAAAACCAAGGTGAATCACAGGTGTACCAAACACAGGTCGAGGTGGGAATGCCAACCCCGCAAGACCACCAACACGCGCACCAGAAGGACCACCTAACAGATCCACAAGTGAGGTGCAACCAAGACCAACAAGGCTTTTTACTTTGACTGATGTCGAGGCTAGTCCTGATGTGACAGGTACTATTTCAGTCTTTTCTCGAAACGCTAAAGTATTATTTGATTCAGGAGCAAATAGATCGTTTGTAAGTCCAAGGGTAGCACTTAGCGCGGATCATCCTCTATCTCCCTTGACTCCTCCTATTGCGGTTCTAACTCCTTTGGGAGAACAACTGATTTGTGATCTGGTCTACAACGGCTGTGCTATACGTATGGGATCGAATGTAGTTGAAGCGAATCTAATTCCATTAGACATCAGGGAGCTGGATGTGATTTTAGGCATGAATTGTCTGGCAAAATATCAAGCCCGTGTGGAGTGTTTCACCAAGCAGGTGTGGTTTACTTTTTCTGATGGTACCGAATACTGTTTTGAAGGCGATAGGCAAGTGGTGCCAACTTGCATGATTTCCTGGCTTAAGACGAAGCGATTAATCAACAAAGGATGTACAGCGTACCTTGCACATGTACAGGATATTTCTAAAGAATTCTCACATGTGAATTCTGCTCCTATGGTTTGCGAATTTCCAGAAGTATTTCCCGAAGACATAGCCGGACTACCACCATCAAGGGAAGTGGAATTCGGCATTGAGCTAGTGCCAGGTACGAATCTAATTTCCATTCTTCCGTATTCTATGGCTCCTGCGGAAATGAAGGAACTAAAGACACAATTGGAAGATTTGTTGGATTGTGGTTTTATTCAACCTATTGTGTCACCCTGGGGAGCACCTGTTCTGTTTGTGAAAAAGAAAGACGGTTCGCTGCGATTGTGCATTGATTATCGGCAGCTGAACCGTGTGACCATGAAAAATAAATACCCTTTGCCATGCATCGACGATTTGTTTAACCAACTCCAAGGTGCAGGCGTGTTCTCCAAGATTGATCTCTGATCTGGATACCATCAATTGCGAGTTCATGATGCTGATATTCCGAAGACCGCGTTTAGATCGGGATACGACCACTATGAATTTCTGGTTATGCCATTCGGCTTGACCAATGCACCAGCTGTGTTTATGGACTTGATGAATCGTGTGTTCCCCGAATTCCTGGATAAATTTGTGATAGTCTTCATCGACGACATTCTGATTTACTCGATATCGGAAGAGGATCATGCTATGCACTTGCGGATTGTACTTAAAATCCTGAAGGAAAAACGGTTGTTCGTAAAGTACTCAAAATGCGAATTCTGGTTACGTGAGGTTAGTTTCCTTGGCCAAATTGTTTCCTCCCAAGGTGTGTTTGTTGATCCAAAGAAGATTGAAGCCGTGATTGCTTGGGAACCTCCGGGAAGTGTGTTCGAAGTTTGTAGTTTCCTAGGCTTAGCAGGATACTACTGTCGCTTTGTGGAAAATTTTTCATCACTTGCTGGACCATTGACAAAACTGACACGCAAGGGTGAGCCGTTTGTATGGAACGAGAAATGCCAGCAAAGTGTCGACGAGCTAAAGAATCGGTTAGTTTCTGCACATATCCTTACCTTACCTGTTTGCGGAACGGAGTATGTGGTTTACAGCGATGTGTCAAAATCTGGACTTGGATGTGTATTGATACAAGATGGGAAAGCCATTGCCTACGCTTCAAGGCAATTACGACCACACGAGATAAACTACCCTACACATGACTTGGAACTTGCAGCCGTGGTATTTGCCTTAAAAATATGGCGACATTATTTATATGGCGAGACGTGTCGAATCTTCACTGATCACAAAAGCCTGAAGTATCTCCTTACATAAAAAGAATTGAATATGAGACAACGAAGATGGGTGGAGCTGATTAAAGAGTACGATTTAATCATCGAATATCATCCAGGAAAGGCGAATGTTGTTGTTGATGCCCTGAGCAGAAAGGTTCATCCTCCTTCCCTAACAGTTTTGGCCTACATGCGCACCTATTACCTACCGATGATGCTGGAATTGAAAACTAATCGTGTGCATCTTGGCACCGATTTCTCTGGTTCGTTGTTAGCAGGAATTGAAGTCGCACCTACCTTAATTGAAGAAATCCGGAATCAACAATTAGAGGATCCGAAATTAACTGAAACTCGGAAGCAACTTGCTGATGGTGTTGATGCCATAGTTCGTGATTTCAGAATTCAAGATGACGAAGTACTAGTCTTCAGAAACCGGGTATGTGTTCCACAAAATGTTGATATTCATAACCTTATTCTATCAGAGACGCATAGTTCGAAGTTCGCTATTTATCCTGGAAGCAGTAAGATGTATTGAGATTTGAAGGGGCAGTATTGGTGGCCAAATATGAAACGTCATATTGCTGAATTCGTTGCCCGATGCCTCTTATGTCAACAAGTAAAGATCGAACATCAAAGACCCGCTGGTCTACTTCAGTCACTTCCGATTTCAGAATGGAAGTGGGAGCATGTCACAATGGATTTTGTGACCGGTTTACCTAGATCGCAGCGAGGATACAATGCCAATTGGGTGATCGTGGATCGACTGACGAAATCTGCACACTTTCTTCCTATACTTGTAACAGATACACCATAAAAATTAGCAGTTCATTACTTGGACAAGATTGTTAGTTTGCATGGAGTACCAGTTTCTATAGTTTCAGATCGTGACCCTCATTGGGAGAAATTCCAGAATGCACTGGGTTCGAGATTGAATTTCAGTACAGCATTTCATCCCCAGACCGATGGTCAATCAGAAAGGACAATTCAGACACTTGAAGACATGCTACGTGCGAGTGTATTGGACCAGCAAACCGGCTGGGATCGATGCCTGCCATTGGCAGAATTTGCTTACAACAGTAGCTTTCATGTAAGCATCGGTAAGGCACCCTATGAAGCATTATTTGGGAGACGCTGCAGAACCCCCATTTTCTGGAATGAAGTAGGCAAGAGACGCCTAGACAATCCGGAATTAATTGACCAAGCAACAGAGCAATTAAGCTTGATTCGACAAAGGTTAAAAGCAGCCCAGGATCGGCAGAAAAGTTACGCCGACAATGGACGAAGGAAACTGGAATTTGCGGTAGGAGACAAATTGTTTTTGAAAGTCGTCCCATGGAAAGGAGTCCTTCGTTTTCAGCAGCGAGGAAAGCTAACACCTCGCTACATTGGTCCATATGACATTGTTGAAAGAATCGGCCCTGTTGCATACCGACTTGCACTAACTCCAAATATGGAAAGAATTCACAACGTATTTCACTTTTCAATGCTAAAAAAGTATATGCGAGAACTTGATCATGTGCTTAAAGAACTGCCAGTTGAAGTTGCTGAAGACCTATCCTATCCTGTACAGCCAGTTGCCATACTAGATCGGTCAAGTCGAAAGCTTCGCAGTCGAAATGTGCCTATGGTACGAGTTGTTTGGCGTATTGGCCAAATTGAGGAGCAGTCTTGGGAGACTGAGGAGTCTATGCATGAAAAATTTCCTTACTTGATTGATTAGGTAATTATATTAAAAATTTCAAGGACGAAATTCTTATGAGGAGAGGAGGATGTAAGACCCCGAATTTTGAGTCCTAGAAGTCCAGAAGCCAGTGCAGGTGAAAAGAAGATTTTGCACCTGAAGGAAAAGATGTGTGATTGCGCGAAATTGGTAAGATTGTTTAGTAGTTAACTTTGTTTTAAATTCCCTTTGATCTAAGTTCTTATAGATGGATAATTGCCTTAGAGAGTGTCCTTATAGAGGGATAATTGCCTTAGAGATTAAAAACCCTAAAAATAGGGAAGATAATTTAGAGTTTAATTATCCGGTAGATTATCTTATTATGATAAAGTGATTAAAAGTATTAATCATAATTATATACCCATTCATTATAAATAGGAAGCCAACCCCACAAAAATCATTCATAGAAAACTTACAAATTCGTATGAGCCTAAAACCCTATACCTCCCTATGGCCATCATAATTCGCAGAAACTTCAAACCAGCATAACTCACTCATCGTTTGTCGGATCTCTGAGAATAATAGCTTGTTGTAAAGCTCTCTTCATCTTATTTCCAACCATTGTTTTATTTTTGTCAGAAGGTTAGTATTTCTTTGTCTAAGGTTAATTTGAAAATCGGCAGCGGAATTAGGTTTTTGCCAAATCTTCTTGAACTTCAAAATAGCATAACTTTCTAATTGTTTGTCAGATCCTTACAAATAATAGTTTGTTGGGAAGCCCTTTTCATCCTATTTCCACCCATATATAAATCGAAGCTTGGATGTAAATATTTCATTCTTTAAGGTTAAGACGAAATCGTCCTATGCCCTACTTTTAGCGACAAGATTTGCATAGTTAATTGGAATGGTAAATTCAGGTTGAATCTTGTTAAGTTCCTGGCTATCACATCACACATCCAAGGGGGAGGCACCTGAAACGTCTGATCACTGGTTTTCTGATAGGTTTGGTGAGTGGTATTGGTAAGGAAATAGGGTATTCAATTGACTATTGAATATGCATGTTTAGTTTGCTTTTGTCTTTGCCTGGTGATAATTTAGGTGGTTCGGATTTACTTAACAAAGGCAAAGGAGTAGCTTCTTGTTCAGAGACAAGAGAGGTAGGATCTACGCCTCATCGGTTTCTCCAGAGACCCTGCTCTTTTCTTGATGTTTTTGTTACTTGCCCTTGTTGTATTGCTTACGATTGGATTATAGGGTCAGAGTATGAAATTCGGAATGAAATATGAATCTTCTACGCTATATCAAACCCCTAAGTTAGGAATTGAGTGCCTGGGATGCAATTTTTATGTGAATCGGATAAGTTGATTGTGTTCTGACATGATTGAGGATACCCTGTTGTGGTATTATGCTTTGTACTTGCCTGTGTGTGCTTGTACGTGTCTGTGTGTCAGGATCCTGTTCCGGTGGCCATTTGGGGTAAGTGCTAATGCTCCTAGGGAGAGGAGAGGTTCTTACTGGTATGGGAGTTGTATGGGCGGCAAATCCCAGCAAGAGCTCGCTGGACGTCTGGTCCTTGTATGGCCGGAACCCTGTCCTTGTGTGGCAGGAAGCCCTGGTACGTATGTGACCTGAGATGTCCTAGTAGGTTTGTGACTAGGGAAGACTTTTCCATGTAGGACTAGTTGACTTGTTCTTGCGAGGACAAGATGAAAGGCTTACTGATTAGTTTGTGTGTTAACCATCTACCTTTTGTGCAGTAAGTTTTGGACAACACAGGTGGAAGGGGATGGCCTTTCTTCTTCATTGCCGAGAGAAATGTGATGTGTTTCACCTACCTGTGTACTTCTGAGCTTTCGGAAGTGTTTGCAGTCCTCCCTCAGCCATAGATTCGGCCTTAACCTCTTTTGATTGGTTTTTGAATTGCGTGATCCCCTTTAGTTGTTTAGGAATGATCTTATGTGAATTGGGAGATTTGTGTTTAGGGATTCTGTAGATCTTATGATGCTGTGACCCTATTGAGATTCTTGTAATCTCAAACCGTTGTTTTTACCATTTTTCAGACTTAGGTGCATTCACAGTTCGTGGTAGCAGGGTGTGAGATCAAGGCTGCACGACGGGGCGATATCGCATCACATTTGCATACTTGTTACTTGTGCATATAACATGAATGATTCGGCAACTTTCTAGTTTATTTTAAGCACTCTTCTTTACTTGCTATTTCCGAATATTGATGAAGAATTTCTTGCTGGTTATATGGATCCATATGGGACTTGTGTGTTATGAACCCAAAGATTTAATTTAAGACTTCCGCTGATGTTTTATTTACTCCGTATGATACCAGAACATGTGTTCAACGTCATGCTCGAATTGTTGATAAGCAATAAAACTAACAAGCTAAAAATCGGTAGGTTCATGATAAGCTTGGTGGGATTCAAGTAGGTCTTAGGTGTCATTTAGGATTATTTGGGTTTCACGGCGGTAATGACCTTAATCTGAGCAATTAATAATAGTTAGGAATTGGGGTCATTACACTGGTACCACAGACAGTGGACGTACCTAAGCCTGAAAAATGGTAAAAATAACGGTATGAGATTACAAGAATCTCAATAGGGTCACAACATCATAAGATTTGCAAAAACCCTAAACACAAATCTCCCAATTCACATTAGATCATTCTTAAACAAGTAAAGGGGATCATGGAATTCAAGAACCAATCAAAAAAGGTTAGGGCCAAATCTATGGTTGAGGGAGAACTACAATCACTTCCGAAAAATCAGAAGTACATAGGCAGGTGGAACTCATCATATTGCTCTCAGCAATGAAGAAGAAAGGTCATCCCCTTCCATTTGTGTTGTCCAAGGCTTACTGCACAAAGGGTAAATGGTTAAGACACAAGTTAATCAGTAAGCCTATTCATCTTGCCACACAAGGACAATTCTTCCCAAGCCACACACAGACTAGGGGATCCAAAACCACACAAGGATAAGGGCTTCCTGTCACATAAGGACAGGGTTCCGGCCACACAAGGACGAGACATTCAGTGCGCGCATGCTGGGCTTTGCCACCCATAAAACTCCCATACTAGTAAGAACCTCTCCTCTCCCTATAAGCATCAGCTCTTACCCCGAATGTCCACCGGAAAAGGATCCTGACACACAAACATGTACAAGTACACACAGGAAAATACAAAGCATCATAACATAATAGAGTATCCTCAATCATGTCAGTACACAATCAGCATATTCAATTCACATAACCTATACAACTCAGGCAATCAATACCTAACTCAGGGGTTCGATATAGCCTATGAAATCCATATCTCAATCCGAAATTTATACTGTCACCCTATAATCAAATTTCATGCAATACAACAAGGGCTGGTATCAAAAACATCAAGAAAATAACAGGGGTCTCTAGAGAAACCGATGAGGCATAAATCCTACCTCTCTTGTCTCTAAACAAGAAGCTACTCCTTTGCCTTTATTAGGTAATTCCGAACCACCTATATTATCACCAGGCAAAGACGAAAACAAACTAAGCATGCATATTCAATAATCAATTGAATACCCTATTTCCTTACCAATTCCACTCACCAAACCTATCAGAAACCAGTGATCAGATGCTTCAGGTGCCTCCCCCTTGGATGTGTGATGTGATAGCCAGGAACTTAACAAAATTCAACTTGAATTAACATTCCAATTAACTATGCAAATTTCGTCCCTAAGAGTAGGGCATAGAACAATTTTGACTTTAAGCATAGAGAAGTTTAAAAGAAAGAAATTCATAATCATAAATCATGAATAGTTGCTAAGAAATCATAAGAACACACAAAACGACAACAAAAATCAACCAAATATAAAAACTGTAGAAATTTAAAACCTAATTCCGTCGTCGATGAAAACCTAATTCCTTTGCCGATTTTAAACTTAACCATAGAAAAATAAATATTTACGTCCAAAAAAAAACATATATGGTTGGAAAGAGGATGAAAATATCTTTCCAACAAGCTATTATTTTCAGCGATCTGACAAAAAATGAAATAGTTATGCTATTTTGAAGTTCAAGAAGATTTTGGCAGTTCTGCCGAAAACCTAATTCCGCCGTCAATTTTCAACTTATCTTTTCACAAAGAAATAAGAAATTCCAAAAAAAAAAAATATGGTTGGAAATAAAATGAAAAGAGATTTCAAACAAGCTATTATTTGTAGAGATACAACAAACGATGAAAGAGTTATGGTATTCTGAAGTTCAAGAAGAATGGGCAGTGCCGCCGAATTTCAAAATAACCTTAGAGAAAGAATACTAACCTCCCGAGAAAAAAAAATAAATGGTTGGAAAGAGGATGAAGAGAGATTTCCAACAAGCTATTATTTTCAGGGATCCGACAAACAATGAGAGAGTTATGCTAGTTTTAAAGTTTCAGCAAATTTTGGCAACTATAGGGAGGTGTAAGGGTTTTAGGCTATACGAGTTTTGTATGTTTTCTATGAATGATTTTTGTGGGGTTGGCTTCCTATTTGTAATGGATGGGTATGGAATTAAGATTACTACTTTAAAGGCTTTATTAAATTAAGATAATTACTAGATTTAAAAATTATCTTCCCCTATTTTTAGGGATTTTAATTTCTAAGGCAATTATTTAGCTATAAGGACTTAGATTAAAGGAAATTAAAACCAGAATTAACTACCATGCAACTCTTACCAATTTCGGCTATCACACATCCTTTCCTTCAGGGACAAAATCATCTTTTCACCTGCACTGGCTTTTGGACTTCTAGGACTCAAAATTCAGGGTCTCACATGCTCTCCCAAAGGAGTTGAAACCGCAATAGGAGGAGTCAAAGGAGAAAGAGGTCGATCCAAGCTAAGTGCTATCCTTGGACTTACAAATGATCTATTTGCTCTGGGATCAAATAATACTTTAGCATTTTGAGAAAAGACTGAAATAGTACCTGTCACCACATCAGGACTAACATCATTGTAACGACCCCAATTCCTACCTATTAATATTTGCTCTGATTAAGGTCATTACTGCCGTGAAACCCAAACAAGCCCAAAAACAGCTAGGACCTATCTGAATCCTACCAGGCTTACTCACTAAGTTTTCAACTTTTAGCATGTTCATTCTACATGTTTAATAATAGTTGGAGCATGATATTGGACAATCATTCTGGTATCATACGGAGTGAGTAAAAACATCAGCAAAAGTCTTTAAATTAAATCACTGGATTCATAACACACAAGTTTCGTAAGGATCCAAATAACCAGCAAGAATTCCTCCAACATAGTCGAAAATAACAAACAAAGGAGGAATCTTAAAATAAACCAGAAAGTAGTCCAATTTTTTTATTTAAGTTATATGCGCAAGTAATCAAGAAACAGGTATGCAAAAGTGATGTAATTTTGCCCCACCATATAGCTTTGATCTCACACACTGGTACGACGAGCAGTGAATGTAGCTAAGCCTGAAAAAAATGGTGAAAACATCGGAATGAGATTACAAGAATCTCAGTAGGGTCACAACATCATAAGATCTGCAGAAACCATAAACACAGATCTCCCGAACAACATCTGATCATTCCTACACAACTAAAGTGGTAGGGCCGAATCTAAGGCTGAGGGGGAATATAAACACTTCTGAAAAGCTTTAGAAGTACACAGGCAGGCAGAACTCATCAGATTGTTCTCAGCAATGAAGAAGAAAAAGGCCATCTCCTTCCACCTGTGTTGTCCAAGGCTTACTGCACGAAAGGTAATTGGTTAACACACAAGCTAATCAGCAAGCCTATTCATCTTGCCACACAAGGACAAAACATCCCAAGCCACACAAGGATAAGGGCATCCCAAACCACACAAGGATAAGGGGTTCCTGCCACACAAGGACAAGGCTTCTGGCCATAAGGACCAGACATCCAGCGAGCTCTTGCTGGGATTTGCCACCAATGCGACTCCCATACCAGTAAGAACCTCCCCTCTCACTCGGAGTATCAGAGTTTACCCCGAATGGCCACCAAAAAAGGATCCTGACACACAAACATGTACAAGCACACACAGGCAAGCACAAAGCACAAAACCACAACAGGGTATTCTCAATTTTGTCAAATCACATTCAGCATGTTCAATACACATCACACATGCAAGCTAGGCACTCCTAACCTACCTTAAGGGATTTGGTATAGCCTAGAAATTCCTTAATTCAATTTTCAACTCAAACATGCATTATTTAATATGAATGCGCATACAGTTTCACAATCATAGGTACCAAATCAATTAAGCAAACAACGAGGTCTCTGGAGAAACCGATGAGGCATAAATCCTACCTCCCTTGCCTTTATTCAATAATTCTGCACTACCTATAGCATCACAAGGCAAAGCCAAAACCAAACTAAGTATGCATATCCAATATCCAATTAAATACCCTATTTCCTTACCAATTCCACTCACCAAATGTGAGACCCCAAATTTTGAGTACTAGAAGTCCAGAAGCCAGTATAAGTGAAAAGACGATTTTGCCCCTGAAGGAAAGGATGTGTGATGGCCGAAATTGGTAAGAGTGGTATGGTAGTTAATTCTGGTATAAATTCCCTTTAATCTAAGTCCTTATAGATAGATAATTGCCTTAGAGATTAAAATCCCTAAGAATAGGGGAAGATAATTAAAGAATTTAATTATCTGGTAATTATCTTATTTTTAATAAAATCTTAAAAGTAGTAATCATAATTCTATACTCATTCATTATAAATAGGAATCCAACCTCACAAAAATCGTTCAGAGAAAACATACAAAATTCATATAAGCCTAAAACCCTACACCTCCCTATAGCCGCCAAAATTCATGGAAACTTTAAACCAGCATAACTCTTTCATCGTTTGTCGGATCCCTACAAATAATAGCTTGTTGGAAAGTTTTTTTCATCCTTTTCCAACAATCATTATTTTTTCATCAGGAGGTTAGTATTTATTTCTCTAAAGATAAGTTGAAAATCGGCGGCGGAATTAAGTTTTTGCCAAATCTTCTTGAAATTCAGAATAGTATAACTCTCTCATCGTTTGTCGGATCCCTACAAATAATAGCTTGTTGGAAAGTTTTTTTCATCCTTTTCCAACAATCATTATTTTTTCATCAGGAGGTTAGTATTTATTTCTCTAAAGATAAGTTGAAAATCGGCGGCGGAATTAAGTTTTTGCCAAATCTTCT
Organism: Passiflora organensis; assembly: GCA_019739055.1. Taxonomy (NCBI): domain Eukaryota; kingdom Viridiplantae; phylum Streptophyta; class Magnoliopsida; order Malpighiales; family Passifloraceae; genus Passiflora; species Passiflora organensis. The sequence continues at coordinate 348,989 of JAEPBF010000191.1, read as the reverse complement.
TGAAATTCAGAATAGTATAACTCTCTCATCGTTTGTCGGATCCCTACAAATAATAGCTTGTTGGAAAGAATTTTTCATCCTCTTTCCAACCATTAATTTTTTTTTTTGGACGTAAATATTTTCCTGTCTAAGGTTAAGTCAAAAATCGGCGACGGAATTAGGTTTCATTTTAGATGTCTACAGTTTTTGTCTTCAGTTGATTTCTGTTGTCATTTCACGTGTTCTTGTGACTTCTTAACATCTATTCATGATGTATGATCATGAATTTCTTTCTTTTAAAACTTCTCTATGCTTAAAGTCGAAATTGTCCTATGCTTTACTTTTAGCGATGAAATTTGCATAGTTAATTGGAATGGTAATTCAGGTTGAATCTTGTTAAGTTTGTAGCTATCACATCACACATCCAAGGGGGAGGCATCTGCAGCATTTGATCACTGGTTTCTGATAGGTTTTGTGAGTGGAATTGGTAAGGAAATAGGGTATTCAATTGATTATTGAATATGCATGCTTAGTTTGTTTTTGTCTTTGCCTGGTGATATTATAGATGGTTCAAAATTACCTATTAAAGGAAAAGGAGTAACTTCTTGTTCAAAGACAAGAGAGGTAGGATCTATGCCTCATCGGTTTCTCCAGAGACCCCTGTTATTTTCTTGATATTTTTGTTACCTGCCCTTGTTGTACTGCATGCGATTGGAGGTGAGAGTATGAAAATTCGGAGTGAGATATGGATCTCATAGGCTATAACAAATCCCTGAGTTAGGTATTGAATGGCTGGGTTGCATATGTTATATGAATTGAATATGCTGATTGTGTTCTGACATGATTGAGGATACCCTGTTGTGGGATTATGCTTTGTACTTGCCTGTGTGTGCTTGTACGTGTTTATGTGTCAGGATCCTTTTCCGGTGGCCATTCGGGGTAAGCGCTGGTGCTCCTAGGGAGAGGAGAGGTTCTTACTGGTATGGGAGTTATTTGGGTGGCAAAGCCCAGCATGCGCGCGCTGGATGTCTAGTCCTTGTGTGGCCAGAACCCTGTCCTTGTGTGGCAGGAAGCTCTTATCCTTGTGTGGTTTGGGATGCCCTAGTCCGTGTGTGGCTTGAGAAGACTTGTCTTTATGTGGCAAGATGAATAGGCTTACTGATTAGCTTGTGTGTTAACCATTTACCCTTTGTACAGTAAGCCTTGGACAACATAGGTGGAAGAGCATGGCCTTTCTTCTTCATTGCTGAGAGCAATATGATGAGTTCCACCTGCGTGTGTACTTCTAATTTTTCGGAAGTGTTTGTAGTCCTCCCTCAGCCATAGATTTGGCCTTAACCCTTTCTGAATGATTTTTGAATTACGTGATCCCTTTTAGTTTTTTAGGAATGATCTAATGTGAATTGGAAGATTTCTGTTTAGGGCTTCTGAAGATCTTATGATATTGTGACCCTACTAAGATTCTTGTAATCTCATACTATTGTTTTTACCATTTTTCAGGCTTAGGTACACCCACTGTCCGTGGTACCAGTGTGTGAGATCAAGGCTGCACGGCGGGGTGATATCGCATCACATTTGCATACTTGATCCTTGTCTGCTTGCGCATATAACATGAATGATTGAGCTACTTTCTGGTTTATTTTCAGATCCCTCCTTTGCTTACTATTTCCAAAATATGTTGGAGGATTTCTTGCTGATTGGTTTAATCCCTTTGGGACTTGTGTGTTTTGAACCCAATGATTTAATCTAAAGACTTCCGCTGATGCTTTATTTACTCCGTATGTTACCAGAATATTTGTCCAATATCATGCTACAATTGTTGTTAAAAATTGAAGTAAACATGCTATAAAAATCGGAAGTTAATGGTAAGCCTATTGAGATTCAGATAGGTCCTAGGTGTCATTTAGGCGTATTTGGGTTTCACGGCGGTGATGACCTTAATCGGAGCAAATAGTAATAGTTAGGAATTGGGGTCGTCACAGGTTTGGTAGCGGAGCATGGTTTAGGGAAAATAATTTGTTATATGCTAACTTATTTGTTGATTTTGGTGTTTCTAGGTAAGGACATGTGCACAGACTCACTCACTTAGGGGCTACTACCGAAAGTGAACTAATGCTAAAATGCGATTGATTTGTAAGATTTAAGTAATGAGATTGATAATCTGATTTGCTGTGTGTTTACGAATATTCTTATGCCTGGTATGCCTTGATGTGTTTCTGTGAGTGTTTGCTGAGTTTCTTATCATTGCTAAGAAAGTGTGTGTTGATTTATGCATGCTGTCGAATGTCCCTATTTGACTCCTGTATTGCTGAATGTATAAGTTTGTGATTGCTGGTGTGTATTGTCGAATATGGATGTTGTTTGAATCCATGCTTGCTTGATGTTTGATGATGATTTCCGAGTGTATATATATGAGTGTTGATGTAATTGTCGAGAATTTGTATATTGCTTTCCAGCATATGCGTATCGTCCGATGCACGCCTCTCCACCAAGTACCACTTCTTTTCCTAGTATCGTATTTAGTTATGTGTAAGTCACAATCGTATGCTTAAATAGTATGGTAAGGTTGAATGCTACGAGGGACCGACGGGGTAGGAATGGGATTCAGGCCGAACAACATCCTGTTGAGCAAGAGGAGCCGAATGCACAAAATGAGCAGGAAGGGCAAGCTAAGCCCGAAAACCAATCTGAGGCACCAATCGCACCAGTCATTGATCCTGTCATGGCACAAATATTAAACATATTGCAAGGGATTGTTGCAAATAAACAGTGTATGGAGGCGTAACTTCAGAATGCTCCTGGACCCGCGCCCGTGGAAGAACATATTCCTCCACTTGACCTGTACAGCTGGAACATCATAAGGAGGCTGAGAGACTTCCTGTCGTGATTACAAAAATACTAAAGTATTATTAGATCCCGAAGCAAACAGATCATTTGTAAGTCCAAGGATAGCACTTAGCACGGATCAGTCTCTATCTCTCTTGACTCCTCCTATAACGGTTCTAACTCCTTTGGGAGAGCAACTGATTTGTAATCTAGTCTACATCAGCTGTGCAGTACGTACGGGTTCGAATGTACTTGAAGTGGATCTGATTCCATTAGACATCCGAGAGCTGGATGTGATCTTGGGCATGGACTTTCTGGCGAAATATCAAGCCTGTATGGAGTGTTTCACCAAGCGTGTGTGGTTCACTTTTCCTTATGCTGTCGAATACTGTTTTGAAGGTGATAGGCGAGTTGTTCCAACTTGCCTGATTTCCTGGCTTAAGGCAAAGCGATTAATCAACAAAGGATGTACAGCGTACCTCGCGCATGTACATGATATTTTGAAAGAATCCTCGGATCTGGATTCTGTTCCAGTGGTTCGCGAATTTCCAAAAGTATTTCCAGAAGACATAGCCGGGCTACCACCAGCAAGGGAAGTGGAATTCGGTATTGAGCTAGTGCCTGGTACGAATCCGATTTCCATTCCTCCGTATCGTATGGCTCCTGCGGAAATGAAGGATCTAAAAATACAATTGGAAGATTTGTTGGATCGTGGTTTTATCCGACCTAGTGTGTCACCTTTGGGAGCACCTATTCTGTTCGTGAAAAAGAAAGACGGTACGCTGTGATTGTGCATCGATTATCGGCAGCTGAATCGTGTGACTGTAAAAAATAAATACCCTTTGCCTCGCATCGACGATTTGTTCGACCAACTCAAGGGTGCAGCCATATTCTCTAAGATCGATCTCAGATTTGGATACCATCAATTGAGAGTTCGTGATGCTTATATTCCGAAGACCGCATTCAGATCGCGATACGGCCACTACAAAATTCTGGTTATGCCGTTCAGCTTGACCAATGCACCAGCTGTGTTTATGGACTTGATGAATCGTGTGTTCCGCAAATTCTTGGATAAATTTGTGATAGTCTTCACCGATGACATTCTGATTTACTCAAAATCGGAAGAGGATCATGCTATGCACTTGCGGATTGTGCTTAAAATCTTGAAAGATTGACGATTGTTCGCAAAGTACTCCAAATGCGAATTCTGGTTACACGAAGTTGGTTTCCTTAGCTATATTGTTTCCGCCCAAGGTGTGTTAGTTGATCCAAAGAAGATTGAAGCCGTGATTGCTTGGGAACCTCCGCGAAGTGTGTTCGAAGTTCGTAGTTTCCTTGGCTTAGCAGGATACTACAGTCGCTTTGTGGAGAATTTTTCATCGCTTCCCGGACCATTGGCAAAACTGACATGAAAGGGTGAGCCGTTCGTATGGAACGAGAAATGCCAGCAAAGTTTCGAAGAGCTAAAGAATCGGTTAATTTCCGCACCTATCCTTACCCTACCTATTTGCGGAAAGGAGTATGTGGTTTACAGCGACGCGTCAAAATCTCGACTTGGATGCGTATTGATGCAAGATAGGAAAGTCATTGCCTACGCTTCCCGACAATTGTGACCGCACGAGAGCAACTACCCTACGCATGATTTGAAACTTGCAGCCGTGGTGTTTGCCTTAAAACTATGGCGACATTACTGTTCGAATGAATCCACTCCTCTTAGCCAAAGTAAATCTAGGGATGTCAAAAACTGATTGATCACAAATTTAAATAAACTGCTTGCCCTTAGAGAGGAATGTCAGGGGATATATCTTCCTTGCTGTAGGTTGTTGGATGTCGTGGTCTACAACACATAACAAGGTTGTCCTGGACGATGGTACTAGGGTAATTTGGGTATGCTGAGGAGATGCTTGATAGAGCTTAATACGACAAAGTAATAATGGTAGGATGGGATACATCACCAAGAAGGTAGGTCGGTAAACTTTAAGACAGATGGTTCATACATTGGACCAAAAATTGATGGTATAGAGGGATTGATTAGCGATTATAATTATCCATAGTATAATTACAATATATAATTAAACCAAATGCTTTATTATGTAAGAAAAGATTACTATATCAAATATACAATAATCACGTCCCGTTCTATAATTGAAAATCAAATATCAAACCATGCACAAAATAAGATACACAACAATAACAAATGAAATTTTAAAAAAAAAATCACATCATGTAGAGATTTTCCGTCAGGTCTGATCAGAAGCAGGCGTCGAGGACACAGCAGCAACATAATGCAGCACAACTGCATGGTACAATGACAAAATAATTATATGCTATTTGGGAATACAAAAGGAGAATTGAAAAAGAGGGAAAGAGAGCATCAGTTACCATCCCTTCCAGAATCCATCACCCCTGGATGCTGTCTCTACTGGAACCGTATTTTGTTGGGGATCGGGTTGTCCATCTCTGGTCGGATAACCAGGTGGCGGTGGCGCTGCATATGCAGTTGTTGATGTTGGAGGATTTGCTTCTACAAACCAACAACATCATATATATATATATATATAACAACACAACACAGAATATCACACGATTGCTAATATAGTACTAAAAAGGAATCAAGCTTAAGTTTACAAACTGAAACAATATCTTACCGGCAGCCTGATTCGGGTTCATATCGAAGCAGAGTAATAAAAAATATCTTAAGAAAAAGGGATCAAAAGAGCGATTAGAAGATGAACAAGTGTTTCAGTCGGCGAAGGTATTGTGGAGAAGAGTTTGCTTATAAGCAAAGAGGAGGAAGCAGATGAAGCTTTGAGGACAGTATATTATTGTCTGGAAAGCGACAGAATCTAAACTTTAGTAGATTAGGTTTTGAAAAAGTTACGCTACAGCACGGAATCTTTAACAACTAACGTTGAATAACCCACACACATTCTCGATTATTCTTATGTCAATGATGATATAATTTAATTGAATATAATTTTTTTTTATAAAAAAGTTTGGGATTCATCGTGTACAGGTGTCATTTTATTTGAAAGCCAACGCGGCCGATGTTATCTTTGTAGGTGACTGTCTGTCTCTTTCTCCGAAGCGGAAGAAAATTCCTACAATTCTCTAACGACGCGTTTTTTATTTTGACCCGTTACCTTTGTTTGATTCCAGAATTCCGCGTTTGGAAATGGATGTAACTCTCTAGTTTCGCTGGGCTCGATAAACTTTCTGTTGGGCTTAGTTCACTTCTTTTCACTTTTTTATACAAACGAATCTTATCTATCTTAATTTATTTTTCATATTAAATAATTATATCAATATCCTAATTTATTCTTAAATTCCTAAAGATATATTTACTGTACCGGAAATTATTAAATTATTTTTTGTAGTCCTACTAATTTAATCAATTAAAAGAAATTAGAAATAATTTATAAACGGATAAAAATTTTAAATTAAATTAATATTAAATCAATAATAACTTTAAAAAATTGTATTCATCTTTTAGAAGTCTAGAAGTCTACTAAAGTCATTACATAATTTTAATTTGTGTTGTATGTTTAAAAAGGGCACATAATAAATATATTAGTATGAGTTTTTTTTTTTTTTTTGTGAAGGTATAGGGGTATCCACCATCGATCACAGTGACTAATCCCCTACGCTGCCTCGTAAGCACCGGCTAAGGGTGGGTTCAGCTGGCCCGGAATTTTAAAACGTTCCATTCCCAAAGACAGGATTCGAACTCCTAACCTTATGGTTAAGGGAGGAGGAGTCTTACCACTCCACCACACCCCCCGGGTTTATATTAGTATGAGTTACCGATTAATTAGTTGGAAAAGAATTAATCAAGTACTTGAAAATGGATTGTGAATGAATATATAACTTTATGATTCACATGACTGTGAAAGTAAAGGATTCAATGTAACTTTGATTTATGCAAGTAGGATTATGATTTCATTTTAAGTTAGTTTTAGAGAATGATCTTTCTTACAAATTCCTTTAACTAGATATAGGAATTAAGATAATTGGTTGAATATATGTAAGAACTGTAATTTTTAATAAATAAATAAAAATAATAAGAATAAGAATAAAGTTAAGATGTGGGCTTTCGGTTTAGGAATGATTCCTGGGGAGTGATTCAAACGTGATAGTTATCATAAGTAGTTAATTGCATGGTAGTGAAGAGTTACTAAAGGCGTGGGTTTGTGAGGTTAATGCTGGAATAATTATCAGTTTGTGAAGTTAATCTTCTTTATTTGTTGACTTAAGTTAATCTAAACAGCTTTCTCTAGGGAATTTTGTTGTAAGCATATCACACTCACCCTTGGATCAACAAACAAATATTAATCTAACCGCTGTCACCCATCCACCAAGCCACGAGCCTCCACCTTCCATTGAATATCTCAGACTAAGTCATCACCCTTATGCCTTTCGTCACCATCTTTGCCTGAGTCATGGCCAAGATTCACACCCCCACATCCTACTCTTGTTGTTGTCACTGCTCGATCTTTGTCAAATTCGCACTTCCACTTTCTTCTTTGTTTCCTTTCACTTATGTTCTTCCATTGTCGTCTACGTCCTATTAAGTTTTCTGTTCGTCATTGCTGCACTTGCTGTTACTAAGTATTCCTCCTGGTTCCGTAGTCCTCCAAATGTTTTTCTTGCAGTTCTATTTTGCCTTTTTTTTTTTGTTGTCATCATTATTTTTTTCGTGTGGTGCGTTCCCTATGGTATGTGATGGCTAGAGTTTAATTTATTACTATTTTAAGGCTTGTTTTACTAGGCTGTCGGTTGAGTTACGGACTTGGGTTAGAATGTGTGAGGATCCACTCCCGGTAAATGGGATCCTCACCGCTGTGTAACCCCGATCGACTCAGCAGGTGGATCAATCGAAACCACACAAGCCTCGCGTTAATTTTACAAAACAAACTTTAAAAAAATACGAATAAATTTGAATTTTTCCTTTTAAAAGGAGCATGACACGTCACAAATCATACCGGGCACAAATAAACAACGGAGTACACACACATACAGCGGAAGTCTTTAAATCGTAAACAATAGGCCGCATGGCCCCAAACATGCCACACACTGAGTCTATATACAAAAGCTTATATGGATCAACACGAAAAGTGGCCAAGGCACGCATCTCATAACATAACAGAAAATACAAGTCATATATGCGTTATAAGTATCAAAACGGAAAACAAGTCCACAACGGGTCCATATCAACAACCATGATGTAAAACAAGTATGTATGTCAATAATGTGCAAAAATGCCGTATACATAAAACATACAGAGTTTCAAAGACATGCAAGTGCAATAATCCAGCTCTAAGGCCAACACTGTGACGACCTCAATTCCTATCTATTACTAATTGCTCCGATTAAGGTCATCACAGCCGTGAAACCCAAATAAGCCCAAATGACACCTAGGACCTATCTGAATCTCACCAGGCTTACCATTAATTTCCGATTTTTATAGCATATTTAATTCAATGTTTAACAACAATTGGAGCATGATATTGGACAAATATTCTGGTAACATACGGAGTAAATAAAATATCAGCGGAAGTCTTTAGATTAAATCATTGGGTTCATAACACACAAGTCCCATAGGGATCCAAACAATCAGCAAGAAATCTTCCAACATATTTCGGAAATAGCAAGCAAAGGAGGGATCTGAAAATAAACCAGATAGTAGCCCAATCATTAATGTTATATGCGCAAGTAAACAAGGATCAAATATGCAAATGTGATGTCATATCGCCCCGCCGTGTAGCCTTGATCTCACACACTGGTACCACGAACAGTAGATGTACTTAAGCCTGAAAAATTATAAAAACAACAATATGAGATTATAAGAATCTCAGTAGGGTCACAACATCATAAGATCTGTAGAAATCCTAAACACAAATCTCCTAATTCACATTAGATCATTCCTAAACAACTAAAGGGGATCACACAATTCATGAATCAATTAAAAAGAGGTTAGGGCCGAATCTATGGTTGAGGGAGGACTACAAACATTTTCGAAAGATCAGAAGTACACAGGCAGGTAGAACTCATCAGATTACTCTCAACAATGAAGAAGAAAGGCCATTCCCTTCCACCTGTATTGTCCAAGGCTTACTGCTCAAAGGGTAGATGGTTAACACACAAACTAAGCAGTAAGCCTATTCATCTTGCCTCGTAAGGACAAGTCGTCTTGCCACACACGGAAAAGTCTTCCCTAGCTACACACGGACTAGGGCATCCCAAACCTTGCAAGGATAAGGCCTTCCTGCCTCGCAAGGACAGGGTTCCGGCCTCGCAAGGACAGATAACCAGAGCGCGCATGCTGGGGTTTGCCGCCCATACAACTCCCATACCAGTAAGAACCTCTCCTCTCCCTAGAAGCATCAGCGCTTACCCCGAATGGCCACTGGAAAAAGATCCTGACACACAAACACGTAAAAGGACACACAGACAAGTACAAAGCATAATAACACAACAGGGTATCCTCAATCATGTCAGAACACAATCAGCATATTCAATTCACATAACATATGCAACCCAGGCACTCAATACCTAACTCAGGGGTTCGATATAGCCTATGAGATCCATATCTCATTCCGAATTTCATACTCACACCCTATAATCCAATCGCATGCAATACAACAAGGGTAGGTAACAAAAACATCAAGAAAATAACAGGGGTTTTTGGAGAAACCGATGAGGCATAGATCCTACCTCTCTTGTCTCTGAACAAGAAGCTACTTCTTTGCCTTTATTAGATAATTTTGAACCACCTATATTATCACCAGGCAAAGACAAAAACAAACTAAACATGCATATTCAATAATAAATTGAATACCTTATTTCCTGACCAATACCACTCACCAAACCTATCAGAAACCAGTGATCAGATACTGCAGGTGCCTCCCCCTTGGATGTGTGATATGATAACCAGGAACTTTACAAGATTCAACCTGAATTACCATTCCAATTAACTATGCAAATTTCGTCGCCGATTTTCAACTTAACCTTAGACAAGAAAATATTTATTTACAAATAACAAAACATATATGGTTGAAAAGAGGATGAAAATATCTTTCCAATAAGCTATTATTTTTAGGGATATGACAAACGATGAGTGAGTTATGCTATTTTGAAATTTAAGAAGATTTGGCGAAAACCTAATTCCGCCGTCGATTTTCAACTTATCTTTTGAGAAAGAAATACTAATTTCCTGACAAAAAAAAAATGATGGCTGGAAATAGGATAAAGTGATCTTTCCAACAAGCTATTAGTTTCAGAGATTCGATGAACGATGAGAGAGTTATGCTGGTTTTAAGTTTCAGCGAATTTTGGCGGCTATAGGGAAGTATAGGGTTTTAGGCTTATACAAATTTTGTATGTTTTCTGTGAATGATTTTTGTGGGGTTGGCTTACTATTTATAATGAATGGGTATAGAATTATGATTACTACTTTTAATCACTTTATCAAAATAAGATAATTTACCAGATAATTAAACTCTTTAATTATCTTCCCTTATTTTTAGGAATTTTAATCTCTAAGGCAATTATCTATCTATAAGGACTTAGATTAAAGAGAATTTAAAACAGAATTAACTACTAAACAATCTTACCAATTTCGACCATCACTCATCTTTTCCTTCAGGGGCAAAATTGTCTTTTCACCTGTACTGGCTTCTGGACTTCTGAGACTCAAAGTTCGAGGTCGCACATCCTCCTCTCCTTATAAGAATTTCGTCCTCGAAATTTTTAACATAAATACCTAATCAAACAGGTAAGGAAATTTTGCACGCATAGATTCCTCAGTCTCCCAAGACTGTTCTTCAATTTGGCCATTACGCCAAACAACTCGTACCATAGGCATGCTTCGACTGCGAAGTTGTCGAACTGACCGATCTAGTATGGCAACTGGTTGTACGAGATAGAATAGGTCTTCAGCAACTTCAACTGGCGGTTCTTTAAGCACATGAGAAGGATCTCGTATATACTTTCTTAGCATTGAAATGTGAAATATGTTGTGAATTCTTTCCATATTTGGAGGTAGTGCAAGTCGCTATGGAACAAGGCCGATTCTTTCGACAATGTCATGTGGACCAATGTAGCGAGGTGCTAGCTTACCTCGCTGCTGAAAACAAAGGACTTCTTTCCATGGGGCGACCTTAAAAAATACTTTGTCACCTACCGCAAATTCTAGCTCTCTTCGTCGATTGTCGGCATAGCTTTTCCGTCGATCCTGGGCTGTTTTTAGCCTTTGTCGGATCAAGCTTAATTGTTCTGTTGCTTGGTCAATTAATTCCGGATTGTCTAGGCATCTCTCGCCTACTTCATTCCAGCAAATGGGAGTTTTGCAACATCTTCCATATAGTGCTTCATAGGGTGCCATACTGATGCTTGCATGAAAACTATTGTTGTAAGCAAATTATGGCAATGGCAGGCATCGATCCCAACCGGTCTGCTGATCCAATACACTCGCTCGTAGCATGTCTTCGAGTGTCTGAATCGTCTTTTTTGATTGACCATCGGTCTGGGGATGAAATGCTGTACTGAAATTCAATCTTGAACCCAGTGCATTCTGGAATTTTTCCCAAAATCGTGAAGTGAAACGAGGGTCATGATCTGAAACAATAGAAACTAGTACTCCATGCAATCGAACAATCTCATCCAAGTAACAAACTGCCAATTTTTCTGGTGTATTTGTCACATGTATAGGAAGAAAGTGTGCAGATTTTGTCAGTCGATCAACGATCACCCAAATGGCATTGTATCCTTGCTGCGATCTAGGCAAATCGGTCACAAAATCCATTGTGACGTGCTCCCACTTCCATTCTGGAATCGAAAGTGACTGAAGTAGACCAGCGGGTCTTTGATGTTCGATCTTTACTTGCTGACATACGAGGCATCGGGCAACGAATTCAGCAATGTGATATTTCATGTTTGGCCACCAATACTGAATAAGGTTACGAATATCAACATTTTGTGGAACACATACCCGGTTTCTGAAGACTAGTACTTCATCATCTCGTATTCTGAAATCAAGAACTATGGCCTCAACACTATCAGCAAGTTGCTTCCGAATTTCAGTAAATTTTGGATCCTCTAATTGTTGATTCCGGATTTCTTCAATTAAGGTAGGTGCGACTTTAATTCGTGCCAACAACGAACCAGAAAAATCGGTGCCAAGATGCACACAGTTAGCTTTCAATTCCAACAATATCGGCAGGTAATGGGTGCGCATATAGGCCAAAACTGATGGGGAAGAAGGATGAACCTTTCGGCTCAGGGCATCAACAACAACATATGCCTTTCCAGGATGATATTCGATGATTAGATCATAGTCTTTAATCAGCTCCACCCATCTTCGTTGTCTCATATTCAATTCTTTTTGCGTGAGGAGGTACTTCAGGCTTTTGTGGTCAGTGAAGATTCGGCACGTCTCGCCGTATAAGTAATGTCACCATATTTTTAAGGCAAATATCACGGCTGCAAGTTCCAAGTCATGTGTAGGGTAGTTTCTCTCGTGCGGTCGCAATTGCCGGGAAGCGTAGGCAATGACTTTCCCATCTTGCATCAATACGCATCCAAGTCCAGATTTTGACGCGTCGCTGTAAACCACATACTCCTTTCCGCAAATAGGTAGGGTAAGGATAGGTGTAGAAACTAACCGATTCTTTAGCTCTTCGAAACTTTGCTGGCATTTCTCTTTCCATACGAACGGCTCACCCTTGCATGTCAGTTTTGTCAATGGTCCGGCAAGCGATGAAAAATTCTGCACAAAACGACGGTAGTATTCTGCTAAGCCAAGGAAACTAACTTCGCGTAACCAGAATTCGCATTTTTAGTACTTTACGAACAACCGTTGATCCTTCAGGATTTTAAACACAATCCGCAAGTGCATAGCATGATCCTCTTCCGATATTGAGTAAATCAGAATGTCATCGATGAAGACTATCACAATTTTATCCAAGAATTCGCGGAACACACGATTCATCATGTTTATAAACACAGCTGGTGCATTGGTCAAGCCGAATGGCATAACCAGAAATTCGTAGTGGCCGTATCGCGATCTGAACGCGTTCTTCAGACTATCAGCATCACGAACTCACAATTGATGGTATCCAGATCTGAGATCGATCTTGGAGAATACGGCTGCACCTTGGAGTTGGTCAAACAAATCGTCGATGCGTGGCAAAGGGTATTTGTTCTTCACGGTCACACGATTCAGCTGCCGATAATCGATGCACAATCGCAGCGAACCGTCTTTCTTTTTCACGAACAGAATAGGTGCTCCCCAGGGCGACACACTAGGTCGAATAAAACCACGATCCAGCAAATCTTCCAATTGCATTTTTAGTTCCTTCATTTCCGCAGGAGCCATACGATACGGAGGAATGGAAATCGGATTCGTACCTGGCACTAGCTCAATACCGAATTACACTTCCCTTGATGGTGGTAGTCCGGCTATGTCTTCTGGAAATATTTCTGGAAATTTGCAAACCACTGAAACAGAATCCAAATTTGAGGATTCATTAGAAATATCCTGTACGTGCGCGAGGTATGTTGTGCATCCTTTGCTGATTAATCGCTTCGCCTTTAGCCAGGAAATCATGCAAGTTGGTACAACTCGCCTATCACCTTCAAAACAGTATTCGATACCATCAGGAAAAGTGAACCACACCCGCTTGGTGAAACACTCCATACGGGCTTGATATTTCGCCAGACAATCCAAGCCTAAAATCACATCCAGCTCTCTGGTGTCTATTGGAATTAGATCCACTTCAAGTACATTCGAACCCATACGGTGTACGATCTTCTTCTGGTGCAAATTAGGACAACTCCCTTAACAGTTTTTCATATTCCAGCACTGAACGAGTGCCTTGTTCAAGTTTGTAAAAATCTTGTCGCTGCTCGCTTTTATGGAATCTCATATAAAATCTTTCGTCGAATTCGTACCGGAATTCTTCCCAAGTTGGAAAACGATTGCCGAATCGCAAGCTAACAGATGTCCACCATGCGAGGGCTTCAACCTCAAGTAAGAATGTAGCAATGACAACCTTTTCATCATCCGAGATACGCAGGAACAAGGATACCCGGCATAAGGTGTCTATCCACTCACGAGCGGCTGCGGCTGCGGCTGAACCTCCAAAATCTTTACATCCAAGTTGTCGAGTTTCCTTCAGAAATTTTGTAATCATAACGGGAAGTCTCTCTGTCTCCTTATGATGTGCGGCTGTATAGGTTCAAGTGGAGGAATAGGTTCTTCCACTAGTGTAGGCGCAGGAGCATTCTGAAATTGCTCCTCCATTCACTGCTGATTTGAAGCAATTCCCTGCAATATGTTTAAGATTTGTGCCATAACAGGGTCAATGACTGGTGCGGCTGGTGCCTCAGGTTGGTTTTTGGGCTCAGCTTGCCCTTCCTGCTCTATTTGTGCATTTGGCTCCTCTTGCTCAACAGGTTTCTATTCAGCCTGAATCTCAAACCTACCCCGTTGATCCCTTTGTTGCCTCGAGCGTGCCATACTACACAAGTATACGATTGTACTCAACACATACTAAATACAATACTAGTAAAAGGAGTGGTACCTTGTGGAGAGGCATGCACCGGATGATACGCATATGTTGGAAAACAATATATAAATTTTCGGAAATCACATGCACACATGCAAAGGTATTCTCGGCAATTCCATCAACACTCCCACTATCATTTGGCAGTACACGTCATCATTCACATGCATATATATTCGGTAATGACAAGAAACATAGCTAACAACCACTGAAACATATTAAGGCATACTAAACATAAGAACATACATGGACAAACATCACATCAGATTATTCTCATCATTTAAATCTTACAAATTAATCCCATTTTAGCCTTAGTTCATTTTCAGTATTAGCCCCTAAGTGAGTGAGTGTATGCCCATGTCCTTACTTACAATCACCAAAATCAAAAAATAAGTTAGCATATAACAAATTATATTCCCTAAACCATGATCCGTTACAAACCTGTGACGACCCCAATTCCTATCTATTACTAATTGCTCCGATTAAGGTCATCACAGCCGTGAAACCCAAATAAGCCCAAATGACACCTAGGACCTATCTGAATCTCACCAGGCTTACCATTAACTTTCAATTTTTATAGCATGTTTATTTCAATGTTTAACAACAATTGGAGCATGATATTGGACAAATATTCTGGTAATATACGGAGTAAAGAAAACATCAGCGGAAGTCTTTAGATTAAATCATTGGGTTCATAACACACAAGTCCCATAGGGATCCAAACAATCAGCAAGAAATCTTCCAACATATTTCGGAAATAGCAAGCAAAGGAGGGATCTGAAAATAAACCAGAAAGTACCCCAATCATTCATGTTATATGCACAAGTAAATAAAGATCAAGTATAAAAATGTGATGCGATATCGCCCTGTCGTGCAGCCTTGATCTCACACACTGGTACCACGGACAGTGGATGTACCTAAGCCTGAAAATGGTAAAAACAACAATATGAGATTACAAGAATCTCAGTAGGGTCACAGCATCATAAGATCTGCAGAAATCCTAAACACAAATCTCCTAATTCACATTAGATCATTCCTAAACAACTAAAGAGGATCACGCAAATCATGAATCAATTAAAAAGAGGTTAAGGCTGAATCTATGGTTGAGGGAGGACTAAAAACACTTCCGAAAGATCAGAAGTACACAGGCAGGTAGAACTCATCAGATTACTCTCAGCAATGAAGAAGAAAGGCCATCCCCTTCAACCTGTGTTGTCCAAGGCTTACTGCACAAAGGGTAGATGGTTAACACACAAACAAATCAGTAAGTTTATTCATCTTGCCTCGCAAGGACAAGTCGTCTTTCCACACACGGATAAGTCTTCCCTAGCCACACACGGACTAGGACATCCCAAACCTTGCAAGGATAAGGGCTTCTTGCCTCGCAAGAACAGGGTTCCGGCCTCGCAAGGATAGATAATCAGCGTGTGCATGCTGGGGTTTGCCGCCCATACAACTCCCATACCAGTAAGAACCTCTCCTCTCCTTAGGAGCATCAGCGCTTATCTCGAATGGCCACCGGAAAAGGATCCTGACACACAAACACGTACAATGACACACATGCAAGTACAAAGCATAATACGACAATAGGGTATCCTCAATCATGTCAGAACACAATAAGCATGTTTAATTCACATAACATATGCAACCCAGGCACTCAATACCTAACTCAGGGGTTCGATATAGCCTATGAGATCCATATCTCATTCCGAATTTCATACTCTCAACCTATAATTCAATCGCATGCAATACAACAAGAGTAGGTAACAAAAACATCAAGAAAATAACAGGGATCTCTGGAGAAACCGATGAGGCATAGATCCTACCTTTCTTGTCTCTGAACAAGAAGCTACTCCTTTGCTTTTATTAGATAATTTTGGACCACCTACATTATCACCAGGCAAAGACGAAAACAAACTAAACATGCATATTCAATAATCAATTGAATACCTTATTTCCTTACGAATACCACTCACCAAACCTATCCGAAACCAGTGATCAGAAATTGCAGGTGTCTCCCCCTTGGATGTGTGATGTGATAGCCAGAATTACCATTCCAATTAACTATGAAAATTTTGTTGCCCATTTTCAACTTAACCTTAGACAAGATATTATGTTTAGGGATCTGACAAACGATGAGAGAGTTATGCTATTTTGAATTTTAAGAAGATTTGGCGAAAACCTAATTCCGTCGTCGATTTTAAACTTATCTTTACAGAAAGAAATACTAACCTCCTAACAAAAAACCAACAATTATTGGAAAGAAGATGAAAAGTGATTTCCAAAAAGCTATTATTGTTAGAGATCTGACAAACGATGAGAGAGTTATGCTACTTTGAAATTAAAGAAGATTTGGCGAAAACCTAATTCCGCCGCCGATTTTTAACTTATCTTTAGAGTATGAAATTATAACCTCCTGACAAAAAACCAAAGATGGTTGGAAAGAGGATGAAGCGAAATTTCCAACAAATTATTATTTGCAAGGATCCGATGAATGATAATAGAGTTATGCTGGTTTAAAGTTTCAGCGAATTTTGGCGGCTATAGGGAGGTATAGGGTTTTAGGCTTATACAAATTTTGTATGTTTTTTGCGAATGATTTTTGTGGGGTTGGCTTCCTATTTATAATGAATGGGTATAGAATTATGATTACTACTTTTAATCACTTTATCAAAATAAGATAATTTACTAGATAATTAAACTCTTTAATTATCTTCCCCTATTTTTAGGAATTTTAATGTCTAAAGCAATTATCTATCTATAAGGACTTAGATTAAAGGGAATTTAAAACAGAATTAACTACTAAACAATCTTTCCAATTTCGGCCATCACACATCCTTTTCTTCAGGGGAAAAATTGTCTTTTGACCTGAACTGACTTCTGGACTTCTAAGACTCAAAATTCGGGGTCTCATAAACGCCAGGAAAAACTCAACCTCTAGGACAATCAGCTACACAGCGAACTAGCCCTGAAAAGATCAACAAGAAGGAGTGAGATCAAAAGACCTCAGTGGGAGTTACCGCTTTATGAGCACATCCGGTGGAATAGAGGCATATGAAAAATCACTCATAAAAATAGTTATTTAATGCACATTTATTATCCATGCATACTAAACATACACTAAAGTGTTTCACAAGCAAGTATGCATAATGCTTGATTTGTAAAATACTAAGCAGTAAATACCAGCCCAATAAGTTTCATAAACTCCAATACGTCACAACATATCACTGGCTACTATGCCCTATAAACTACCAGGGTGGATTACAAAATACTTTCAGGTAAACCCTGCTAAAGGGAAACCGAAAGCCCATTGACATTTAATTTTTATTTACAAAATATATATAAATCACCTACTGCCAATGTTATCCAAAACCAAGTGGAGAATCACATTATCACACTCACTCACAATCTGCATTTATATATATATAACACAGCCTACTAGGTCACAACCCACATTAGGCATACACATATAGTCCATCTGTATAACACCCATCGGTAAACAATATTCCCCTCAGCTTGGGATTCTATGTACTTACCATGTTTGGCCAAACAAATACCATCAAATCCAAATTGTTCCTAAGAACATACATATATAAAAAAGTGGCCAGCCTATCCCACATAAACACACCAAAACCCACATAGAAATTCTTAATTTATTCCCTTCTACTCAATTTTCGATTTTTGCCTAAAACCTAGGCGAAACTCCTTAATCTTCATCTTGGCATAACTCTCTCATCCTTTATCGGATTCTAGCAAATAATAGCTTGTTGGAAAGCTCTCTTCATCCTCTTTCAAATAATCTTGGGTTTTTCATCTGGAGGTTAGTTTTCTTTGTTAAAAGTTAAATCGTATTTCAACAAAATTGCCAAAATCTGCTTGAACTTCAAAATAGCATAACTCTCTCATCCTTTGTCGGATTCTTGCGAATAATAGCTTGTTGGAAGGATCTCTTCATTCTCTTTCCAAAGATATTGGGTTTTTCATCTAAATGTTAGATTTATTTTGTTAAAAGGTAAATCATATTTCGACGGAAATGCCAAAATCTGTTTGAACTTCAAAATAGCATAACTCTCTCATCCTCTGTCGGATTCTTGTGAATAATAGCTCATTGGAAAACTATTTCCATTCTCTATCCAGCCATCTTGGGTTTATCTTCTGGAGGTTTTTTTTTATATGCCGTAATTTAGGTCAAAATTTGGCGGGATTAGGTTTCAAAATTGTGTGATTCTGCCTTCAATTGATTTCTGTTATTGTTCCTCTTGTTCGTTTGATTGTTTAGCATCCATTCATGATTTTAAAATCATGAATTCATGCTTTGAATCTTCCATATTCATGAAATCAGCATGCCCTACCTTTTCCCTATTCATGCCTATCTTGATCAACTAATTAACCCATTGGACTCTGACCTTGTTTCTTTTGATTGTACATGTTATAAACACCTGTTCCTTTCTTCATGAAATCACAACCCCTAACCTCTCTAATGTTGAAATCGCAAGTTGCCCTATAAACCTTAAGGTGTTGCCAAAATTTGTATATTGAATTAGGGTGAAATATTAAGTAGATTCTTACTGAGTTATTGGCCATCTGTAACGACCCCAATTCCTAATTATTATTAATTGCTCCGATTAAGGTCATTACCGCCGTGAAACCCAAATAAGCCTAAATGACACCTAAGACCTATTTGAATCCCACCAGGCTTATCATGAACTACCGATTTTTAGCTTGTTAGTTTTATTGCTTATCAACAATTGGAGCATGACATTGGACACGTGCTCTGGTATCATATGGAATAAATAAAACATCAGCGGAAGTCTTAAATTAAATCTTTGGGTTCATAACACACAAGTCCCATAGGGATCCACATAACCAGCAAGAAATTCTTCATCAAGGTTCGGAAATAGCAAGTAAAGAAGAGTGCTTAAAATAAACCATAAAGTTGCCCAATCATTCATGTTATATGTGCAAGTAACAAGTATGCAAATGTGATGCGATATCGCCTCGCCATGCAGCCTTGATCTCACACCCTGGTACCACGAACAGTGAATGTACCTAAGCCTGAAAAATTGTAAAAACAACGGTTTGAGATTACAAGAATCTCAGTAGGGTCACAGCATCATAAGATCTACAGAATCCCTAAACACAAATCTCAAAATTCACATAAGATCATTCTTAAACAACTAAAGGGGATCACGTAATTCAAAAACCAATCAAAAGAGGTTAGGGCCAAATCTATGGCTGAGGAAGGACTGCAAACACTTCCGAAAGCTCAGAAGTACACAGGCAGGTGAAACACATCACATTTCCCTCGGCAATGAAGAAGAAAGGCCATCCCCTTCCATCTGTGTTGTCCAAAACTTACTGCACAAAGGGAGATGGTTAACACGTAAACTAATCAGTAAGATTTTCATCTTGTCCTCGCAAGGACAAGTCGACTAGTCTCACATGGACAAGTCTTCCCTAGTCACATACCTACTAGGGCATCCCAGGTCACATACCTACCAGGGCTTCCTGCCACACAATGATAAGGTTCCGGCCACACAAGGACCAGACCTCCAGCGAGTTCTTGCTGGGTTTTGCCGCTTATACAACTCCCATACCAATAAGAACCTCTCCTCTCCCTAGGAGCATCAGCGCTTACCCCGAATGGCCACCGGAATAGGATCCTGACACACAGACACGTACAAGCACAGACAGGCAAGTACAAAGCATAATACCACAACAGGGTATCCTCAATCATGTCAGAACACAATCAGCATATTCAACTTACATAACATATGCAACCCAGGCACTCAATACTTAACTCGGGGGTTCGATATAGCCTATGAGATTCATATCTCATTCCGAATTTCATACTCTCACCCTATAATCCAATCACAGGCAATACAACAAGGGCAGGTAACAAAAATATCAAGAAAATAATAAGGGTCTCTGGAGAAACCGATGAGGCGTAGATCCTACCTCTCTTGTCTCTGAACAAGAAGCTACTCCTTTGCCTTTATTAAGTAAATCTGAACCACCTAAATTATCACCAGGCAAAGACAAAAGCAAACTAAGCATGCATATTCAATAGTCAATTGAATACCCTATTTTCTTACCAATACCACTCACCAAACCTATCAGAAAACTAGTGATCAGACGTTTCAGGTATCTCCCCCTTGGATGTGTGATGTGATAGCCAGGAATTTAACAAGATTCAACCTGAATTATCATTCTAATTAACTATGCAAATCTTTTCGCTAAAAGTAGGGCATAGGACGATTTCATCTTAACTTTAAATAAAGAAATATTTACATCCATGCTGCGATTTATATATGGTTGGAAAGAGGATGAAAAGAGGTTTCCCACGAGCTATTATTTGTAAGGATCTGACAAAAGATTAGAAAGTTATGATATTTTGAAGTTCAAGACGATTTGGCGAAAACCTAATTCCGTCGCCGATTTTCAAGTTAACCTTAGATAAAGAAATACTAATCTCCTGACAACAAATAAAAGATTTTTGGAAAGAGGATGAAGAGAACTTTACAACAAGCTATTATTCTCTGAGATATAACAAACAAAAAAAGAGTTATGCTATTATGAAGTTCAAGGAGATTTGGCAGTGCCGCCGAATTTCAACAAGACCTTTGAGAAACAAATACTAATCTCCTGAAGAAAATAAAAGATGGTTAGAAAGAGGATGAAGCTTTCCAACTAGCTATTATTCTTAGAGATCTGATGAACGATGAGTGAGTTATGCTGGTTTGAAGTTTCTGCGAATTATGACAGCTATAGGGAGGTATAGGGTTTTAGGCTCATACGAATTTGTAAGTTTTCTATGAATGATTTTTGTGGGGTTGACTTCTTATTTATAATGAATTGGTATAGAATTATGATTACTACTTTTAATCACTTTATCATAATAAGATAATCTACCAGATAATTAAACTCTAAATTATCTTTTCTATTTTTAGGGTCTTTAATCTCTAAGGTAATTATCCCTCTATAAGGACAATCTCTAAGGAAATTATCTATCTATAAGAACTTAGATCAAAGGGAATTTAAAACAAAGTTAACTACTAAAAAATCTTACCAATTTCGGCCATCACACATCCTTTCCTTCAGGGGCAAAATTGTCTTTTCACCTGAATTGGCTTCTGGACTTCTAGGACTCAAAATTCGGGGTCTTATACAATCACATCACGCATTCAGGGGAAGATATTGCTGCATCTGGATCGCTGGATTTGGGTAGGTTAATTTGTAAGGATTCCCAATGCCTTTGGTTTATAATTAAGTAGTCTTGCGACATAGTATTGTGTGGTCTTTGCCTTGTAATTGTTTGGGAGATTCTGATCTTATTGGAAAGTCAAAGGATTTCATCTCATTCAGACACATGAGAGGTAGGATCTATGCCTCATCGGTTCCTTTGGTTACCTTATTGTTTGATTTTTAAATATGAGTGAATTCGATTGCCTATCTTGGTTTATATGCTTGCGGAATGTGTGATTATGATGATAGGGAATCTCGAAAATTAATAGGAAAATAGGTTGCCTGATTTGGTTATGACTTTGAGGATTGATCTTTGATTTGTATTGTGATTTGATTGAGGATCCTTTGTTGTGATTTGTGTATGTGTGTACTATGTGTGTATGCGTGTATATGCCCTGTTTGTGCTTTGTTTGAAGGATCCATTTGTCGCTGGCCATGCGAGGTAAGTATTGTTGCTCCTAGGGAGTGGAGAGATGCTTACCAAACCAGGACGTTTAAGAGTGGCTATTCCCAGCAAGAGCTCGCTGGATGCCTTGTAGGCCGGTTCAAGTCCGGACGTTAGGAAGCCTTGTAGGCAAATTCGAGTTTAGACATCAAGAAGCCTATAGGAGAGTTCGAGTATGGACGTTAGGTTGCCCTATTTGAGAGTGACAAAATGACTTGTATGCGCTGCTACAAGAGTGCTTCTATGCCCATTCAAGTCTGGATGTCGGAGACAACTAAAAGGTTTGCTGCAATATTAATTGTCTAACCATTTAGCCTTTGTGCAGCAAAGTCTTGGACAACATAGGTGGAAGGGGATGGCCTTTTCTTTTCCTACTGCCGAGAGTAACCTGATGAGATTTCCTGTCTGTGTACTTTTGATTTTCAGAAGTGTTTGTAGTCCACCCTCAGTCATAGTTTCGGCCCTATCCTTTTTGATTGATTCTTGAATTGCGTGATACCCTTAGACAAGTAGGGATAATTTGATGTTGTTTGGGAGATGTTTGATTGGGAATCCTTAGGACTTATGATGCTGTGACCCTACTGAGATTCTTGTAATCTCATCCCTTCTTTTATCCCCCTTTGTAGGCTTAGGTGTGTACTTTGTTGCTGGTATCAAAGGTGTGAGATCAAGGCTGCGTGGTTGGACGAATTTGCACCACTTTTCTATTGAATGCGCATGCCATGTCTTTGAACTTGTGTGGATTTTCATTATGGCTTTCCAATCTGTCTTTCTCTTTTTGTTGCTTCTGAAATATGCATGATACTATTGGTTGATGTTTTGACATTCCTATGGGACTTGTGTGTTATGTTTCCACTTGTTTTGAATTAATATAAGTCTTCTGCTGATGTTTTCTTTCACTCCGTAAAAGCCAGAAATTCATTAATGTATGAATATGCTCCAACCTTTAAATAGTATTTAAATCAACCAATAAAATTGACAATTAGGTGACTTGAGTCTTGTGGAATTCAAATAGGATCTTGCGAGGGCTTATTTGGGTTTCACGACGATAAGGGTCCTAATAGGTTGGGTTTGGGTCCTTACAAGTTTGTAGCGGAGCATGGTATAGTAGATTGTGTGATTTGCATGATATTGTGTTCTCAATTTTAGAAGCATGCGCATTTCTCAATTTTAATTCTGGTATTTTTATATTAATTATCCTTAGTTTTATCCCTTATTATCTAAGACATTAGATAATTCTTTCTTTTAAATAGAATGTCTCTTTTTATAGATTTATCATTTTAAATAGAATTATCCATCTAATAGAATTATCCTTTAATTATGTTTTTTAGCTTAAAAGTAGGGATTTATCTTTTAGCTAAACCTCCTTAGACACCTATAAAATAGTGCTCAGCCTATCCCAACTAAACATACCAAAACTCACATAGAAATTTCAAAATTTATTCCCTTTTTCTTAATTTCTGATTTTTGCCTAAACCCTAGCCGAAACTCCTTGATCTTCATCTTAGCATAACTCTCTCATCCTTTATCAAATTCTTGCGAATAATAGCTTGTTGAAAAGCTCTCTTCATCCTCTTTCCAACCATCTTGGGTTTTTCATCTGTAGGTTAGTTTTTCTTTGTTAAACGTTAAATTTTATTTCAACGAAATTGCCAAAATCTGCTTAAACTTCAAAATAGCATAACTCTCTCATGCTTTGTCAGATTCCTAAGAATAATAGCTTGTTGGAAAGATCTCTTCATCCTCTTTCTAAAAACTGTGGGTTTTTTATTTTAAGGTTAGATTTTTTTGGTTAAAAGGTAAATCATATTTCGGAAAAATTGCCAAAATCTGTTTGAACTTCAAAATAGCATAACTCTCTCATCCTTTGTCGGATTCTTGTGAATAATAGCTTGTTAGAAAGTTCTTTCCATTATATATCCAGACATATTAGGTTTTTCTTCTGGAGTTTAGTTTTTTTTTTCCATAATTTAGGTCGAAATTCGGTGGGATTAGGTTTCAAAATTATGTGATTCTGCCTTCAACTGATTTCTATTATTGTTCCTCTTGTTCGTATGATTGTTATATTCATGATTTTAAAATCATGAATTCATCATTTGAATCTTCCATATTCATGAAATCAGAATGCCCTACCTTTGCCTTATTTATGCCTATCTTGATCAACTGATTAACCCATTGGTTCTAACCTTGTTTCTTTTGATTGTACATGTTATAAACACCTGTTCCTTTCTTAACTTCATAAAATCACAACCCCTAACCTCTCTAATGTTGAAATCGCAAGTTGCTCTGTAAACCTTAAGGTGTTGCTGAAATTTGTATATTGAATTAGGGTGAAATATCCAGTAGATTCTTACTGAGTTATTGGCCATCACATCACGCGTTTAGGGGAAAGATAGTGATACATCTGGATCGCTGGATTTGGGTAGGTTAATTCGTAAGGATTCCCAATGACTTTGGTTTTTAATTAAGTAGTCTTGCGGCTTAGTATTGTGTGGTTTTTGCCTTGTAATTGTTTAGGAGATTCTTATCTTATTTGAAAGGCTAAGGATTGCATCTCATTCAGACACGTGAGAGGTAGGATCTATGCCTCATCGGTTCTTTTGGTTACCTTATTGTTTGATTGTTTGAATATGAGTGAATTCGATTGCCTATCTTGGTTATATGTTTGCGGAATATGTGATTATGATGATAGGGAATCTCGGAAGTTAATAGTAAAATAGGTTGCCTGATTCGGTTATGACTTTGTGGATTGATCTTTGATTTGTATTGTGATTTGATTGAGGATCCTTTGTTGTGATTTGTGTATGCGTGTACTATGTGTGTATGCGTGTACTATGTGTGTATGCGTGTATGTGCCCTGTTTGTGCTTTGTTTGAAGGATCTTTTTTTCGCTGGCCATGCGAGGTAAGTATTGTTGTATTGTTGCTCCTAGGGAGAGGAGAGATGATTACCAAACCTGGAGGTTTATGGGTGGTTATTCATAGCAAGAGCTTGTTGGATGCCTTGTAGGCCGGGTTCAAGTCCAAACGTTAGGAAGCTTGGTAGGCCAGTTCGAGTCTAGATGTCAAGATTCCCTATAGACTAGTTCGAGTCTAGACGTTAGGTTTCCGTGTTTGAGAGTGACAGGATGACTTGTATACGCTGCTGCAAGAGTGCTCCTAGGCCAGTTCAAGTCTGGATGTTGGAGACAACTAAAAGGCTTGCTGCAATATTGATTGTCTAACCATTTAACCTTTGTGCAGCAAAGCCTTGGACAAAACAGGTGGAATGTAAGACCCCAAATTTTGAGTCCTAGAAGTCCAGAAGCCAGTGCAGGTGAAAAGACGATTTTGCCCCTGAAGAGAAGGATGTGTGATAGCCGAAATTGGTAAGATTGTTCAGTAAATTAATTTGCTTCTGATTCCTTTTGATTTAGGTCCTTGTAGATGGGTAATAGCTTTAGGAACCATGCTTTAAGGTAGATAGTTGCCTTAAAGATTAAGTCCCTAAAAATAGGGAAGGTAATTTAAGAGTTTTGGTTATTTAGTGATCTTTGGAATATCGGCATCACGAACTCGTAGTTGATGATATCGTGATCTTAGATTGATCTTAAAGAATATGGCTGCACCTTGGAGCTTGTCAAACAAGTCATGAATGTGCGGAAACGATACTTGTTCTTCACGGTTGAACGATTCAGCTGCCGATAGTCGATGCACAATCGCAGCGAACCATCTTTCTTCTTTATGAACAAGACAGGTGCTCCCCAAGGTAACACACTAGGTCGGATGAAACCAAGATCCAGCAAATCTTTCAATTGAATTTTTAGTTTCTTCATTTCCGCAGGAGCCATACGATAAGGAGGAATGGAAATCGGATTTGTACCAAGCACTAATTCAATGCGAAATTCCACTTCCCTTGCTGGTGGTAAATTGGCTATGTCTTTTGGAAATACATCCAGAAATTCGCAAACCACTGGACCTTAATCAAGATCTAAGGATTATTTAAAAACATCATATACGTGCGTGAGGTACGCTGTACATCCCTTGCTGATTAATCGCTTCGCATCGAGCCAGGAAATCATGCAAGTTGGAACAACTCGCCTATCACCTTCAAAGCAGTACTCGACACCATTAGGAAAATTAAACCACACACGCTTGGTGAAACACTCCATTCGGGCTTGATACTTCGCCAAACAGTCCATGCCTAAGATAATATCCAGCTCTCGGATGTACAATGGGATCAGATCCATCTCAAGTACATTTGGACCCATATGTACAGCACAGCCGATGTAGACTAGATCACAAATCAGTTGCTCTCCCAAAGGAGTCAGAACCACAATAGAATAAGAAAAGGGAGACAAAGGCCGATCCATGCTAAGTGTTATCCATGGACTTACAAATGACCTGTTTGCTCCGGGATTTAACAATACTTTAGCATTTTGAGAAAAGACTGAAATAGTACCTATCACCACATCAGGACTAGCCTCGACATCAGTTAGGGTGAATAGCCTTGTTGGTCTTGGTTGCACCTTACTTGTGGATCTGTTGGGTGGTCCTCCAGGTGTGCGTGCTGGTGTTTTGGTGGGATTAGCGTGCCCACCTCGGCCTGCACTAGGTGTGCCAGTGATATGCCTTGGTTTTGGTCATTCCCTCTGAATATGCCCCATCACGCCACAGTTGTAACATTGATGTTTTTGAGGATTCCACACAGATCCATTGGAATTCGGATCATAAAAGTTCTTATTTTAACCCCCATTATTGCTTTTCGGAGGGTAGGACCTCAAAGGATAGGGTCTCGTGCGCAGATTGAACTTCGAATCTTGTCTGAGGGATCCGTCACTAGTTGCTGCAGACGGCTTCCTGGTTTGCACGATCTTCTCGGCTTCAGTCACGGCAACAATTAGTTCTTGCAAATTCTGCACCGGTGTCATACCAACAATGATTTTGAGCTCAGTACTTAGCCCATCCTGAAATCGTCTCGCAAGCTGGTACGGTGAACAATCCTTTTTTGGTGCAAATTGGGACAACTCCCTTATTGCCTTCTCATATTCCAGCACCGAACGGGTGCCCTGTTCAAGCTTGTAGAAAGCTTGTCGCTGCACACTTTTGTGGAACCTCGTATAGAACCTCTTATCGAATTCGTACCAAAATTCTTCCCAAGTAGGCAAACGATCTCAGAATCGCAAGCTCACGGCTGTCCACCATGCAAGAGCATCTCCCTTAAGCAGGAAAGTAGAGATGGCAACCTTCTCATCATCCCAGATACGCAAGAACAAGGACACTCGGCAAAAAATGTCGATCCATTCACGAGCCGCAGGGGCACAAGATTGATGGCTGGTGCGGAAGGTGCCTCAGGTTGGTTTTCGAGCTCAACTTTCCCTCCTTGCTCAATTTATGCATTCAGATCTTCTTGCTCAATAGGTTGTTGTTCGGCCTGAACCCCATACTCACCCCGTCGATCCCTTGTAGCATTCAACCTTGCCATACTATACAAGCACATAATGTCACTCAACACATAACCCAAATATGAAACTATGAAAAGAAGTGGTACCTAATGGAGAGGCGTACATTGAACGATACGTATATGCTAGAAAACGAAATGCATATGCACACAAGTACTTACAAGTTTAGAACATCACATGCACACATGAAAATGCACACTCAATAATCACATTAACACATACAAGCACTCAACAATAATCATTCCAGCATTCGGCAAGCCTACTTTCATACAAACCATACTCGGCAATCATGCAAAGCCACATCCCATGCATTCGGCAATACATATATTCACACAAATCACACTCGAAAGCACACATCAATAAGCAGGAAATACATACATATACATTCAACAACACAGAAATCACTTAGGGACACTCGGCAGCTTACTCAGAAATGAAAAAAAAAACACAGCAAAGCACCCATCCAAATCCAGCAAAACACATCAAATCATGCAATGCATTAAAGCACACATAAATACACAGCAGATCAAATAATCAAACACATCATTCAAATAATTCAAACCAGGTTTTTAACATCAGATTACTTTTGCTATTAGCCATGAGTGTGTGTGTGTGTGCATGTACCTACCTACAAAAACACAAAACCAACAAAACAAATTAGCATATAACCAACCATATTCTTAAACCATATTCCGCTACCAAACTTGTGAGGACCCACATTCATATTCCCTAAATTTCTCTTAAGTGAGACCCTTACCACCGTGAAACCCAAGTAAACCTAACTTAGGACCTATCTGAATCTCACAAGGCTTATCTATAAAGACCCAAAATCCTAATTTATTATTATTTGCTCCTATTAGGACCCTTACCGCCGTGAAACCCAAACAAACCCAAAAACAAGAACCAATTTGAATCCCACAAGGCTTAACCATCTAAATTCCCAATTTTAGCATAGTTATTCTTTGTACTTATAATAATTGGAGCATGATACTGGACAAGCATCCTGGTATCATACGGACTGAATAAAACATCAGCGGAAGTCTTTAAATTGAATTATTGGAACCACAACACACAAGTCCCATAGGGATCTAAAAATCCAACAAGTAAACCTCCAATATAATCCGGAAATAAACAAGCAAAATAGGGACTTGAAAAACCAGAAAATAGTCCAATCAAAGTTTATGTTGTATGCGCAAGCAACCAAGGAAACAGGAATGCAAATGTGATGCAATATTGGCCCGCCGTGTAGCCTTGATCTCACACACTGATACCACGAACAGCGAATGTATTTAAGCCTGAAAAATAGTGAAAACAACAGGATGAGATTACAAGAATCTCAATAGGGTCACAACATTATATGATCTACAGAAATCTTAAACAAACATCTCCCAAATAATATCAGACCAGCCTATATAACTAAAAAAGAAATATGTAATTTAAAAATAAAATAATAAGGTTAGGGCCGCAAGCTAAGACTGAGGGTGGACTACAAACACTTCGAAAATCAGAAGTACACAAGCAGGTAAATCATCAATCAATCTCATCAACAGAAAAGGCCATCCCCTTCCACCTGTGTTGTCCAAGGCTTCACCGCACACAGGGTAAAAGGGTTAGCACACAAGCTAATCAGCAAGCCTATTCATCTTGCCACACAAGGACAAGGAATCCTAGTCACACAAGGACAAGGGCATCCAAACCACACAAGGATAAGGGCACCCAAACTACACAAGGATAAAGGCATCTTGCCACACAAGGATAAGGCATCTAGCTACACAAGGACTAGGCATCCAGTGCGTACAAGCTGGGGATTGCCACTCATACGACTCCCACACTAGTAAGAACCTCTCCTATCCCAGGAGCATCAACGCTTACCCCGAATGGCCACCGAAAAAGGATCCTGACACACAAAAACAGTACAAACACACACAGGCAAGCGCAAAGCACAATACCATAACAGGGTATTCTCAATCATGTCAGATTATAATCAGCATGTTCAATACACACAACACATGTAAAATAGGCACTCACAACCTATCTTAAGGGATTCGGTATAGCCTAGATATGCCTCAAATAAATCTGTAACTCATACATATACTATCTCACACATATGCACATACATTAACACAAGCATAGGTACCGAAATCAACAAGCAAACAAAAAGATATCTGGAGAAACTGATGAGGCATAGATCCTACCTCTCTTGTCTTTGAACAAGAAGCTATTCATTTTTTTTTATTTAATAATTCTGCACCACCTATAGCATCACAAGGCAAAGACAAAACCAAACTAAGCATGCATACCCAATAACTAAGTAAATACCCTATTTTCTTACCAATTTCACTCACCAAACCTATCAGAAACCAGTGATCAGATACTTTAGATAACTCGTTTTTGAATTTGTGATGTGATAACCAAGAACTTAATAAGAAACAATCTGAATTACCATCCCTAATCAACATACAATTTTTGGCACTAAGAATAAGGTAATTGAGCAAGTTGCAATTTCATGTTAATAAGTTATAAGGGTTGCGATTTCATGTTAACAAGGAAGGATTAGGTGTTTATAATATGTATAATCAAAAGAAAGAAACAAGATCAGAATCCAATAGGTTAATCAATTTATCAAGATAGGCAACAATAAGGCAAGGGTAGGGCATATCGATTTCATATATAAAGAAGATTGAAAGAAGGAAGTCATGATTTTACAACATGAATAGATGCTAAACAATCATATGAATAAGAAGAACAATAGCAGAAATCAATTGAAGGCAGAATCATATAATTTTGGAACTAATCCCGCCGAATTACGACCTAAATTATGACAAGGAAATACTAATCTCTAGATAAAAAAAAAACAATATGGTTGGATAGAGGATGGAAAGAGCTTTCAAAAAAGCTATTATTTGCAAGATTTTGACTAACGATGAAAGAGTTATGCTATTTTGAAGTTCAAGCAGATTTCAGCAGCAATAGGGAGGTGTAGGGTTTTAGGTTGGATGAATT
Source organism: Passiflora organensis (assembly GCA_019739055.1). Lineage (NCBI taxonomy): Eukaryota > Viridiplantae > Streptophyta > Magnoliopsida > Malpighiales > Passifloraceae > Passiflora > Passiflora organensis. The sequence continues at coordinate 318,487 of JAEPBF010000191.1, read as the reverse complement.
TTGTATATTTTCTGTGTAATGTTTAAGTGTGACCGGCTTCCTCTTTATATAGGGTGGTTATGGGATTATTTCCCAACTTTAAGGGTTAGATTAATGTAAAATAATAATCAGAATTAAATTTTGTAATTATCCTCCCCTAATTTTAAAGATTTTCTATAACAATTATCAACCAATAAAGAACTAAATCAAAAGAAATTAATACCAGAAATAATTACTAGACATTCCATACCATTTTTGGCCATCACAAATCCATTCCTTCAGGGGTAAAATGGTCTTTTCACCTGCACTGCTTCTGAACTTGTAGGACTCAAAATTCGAGGTCTCATATCCTACCCTCCTTATAAGAATTTCGTCCTCGAAATTTCAGCGCAAGTACCTAAGCAAACAGGTAAGGAAATTTTGCATGCATAGATTCTTCAGTCTCCCAAGACTATTCCTTGATTTGGCCATTATGCCAAACAACTCGTACCATAGGCACATTTCGACTGCAAAGTTGACGAACTAACTGATCTAGTATGGCAACTGGCTGTATGGGATATGACAAGTCTTCAGCAACCTCGACTGGTGATTTTTCGAGTACATGAGCAGGGTCTTGCATATACTTTCTCAACATTGAAACGTGAAACACATTGCGAATTCTTTCCATATTTGGAGGTAAAGCAAGTCGGTATGCAACAAGGTCAATCCTCTAGACAATGTCAATTGATCCACGATCACCCAAATGGCATCGTATCCCCTTTGAGATCTAGGTAATCCAGTCAAAAAATCCATCATGACATGCTCCCACTTCCATTCTAGAATTGTAAGTGACTGAAGTAGACCTTCAGGTCTTTGATGCTCTATCTTTACTTGTTGACATACGAGACATCGGGCAACAAACTCAACAATGTGACGCTTCATGTTCGGTCACCAATACTGCTCCTTTAAATCTCGTTACATCTTTGTACTACCAGGATGGATAGTGAACTTCGAACTATGTGCCTTAGATAAAATAAGATTACAAATATCAACATCTTGTGGAACAGATACTCGATTTCTGAAGACAAGAACTTCATCATCTCGTACTCTGAAATCACGTCGGACAAAACTATGATCCAACCAATCTTCCAATTGTGTTTTTAGTTCCTTCATTTTTGCAGGAGCCATATGATACGAAGGAATGGAAATCGGATTTGTACCAGGCACTAACTCAATACCGAATTCCACTTCCCTTGCTAGTGGAAAACTGGCTATGTCCTCTGCAAATACATCTGGAAATTCGTGAACTATTGAAAAAAAATCCATATCCGATGTGACGACCCCAATTCCTAACTATTACTATTTGCTCCGATTAAGGTCATCACCGCCGTGAAAGCAAAATATGCCCAAATATCACCTAGGACCTATCTAAATCTCACCAGGCTTACCATTAACTTCCGATTTTTATAGCATGTTTATTTCAATTTTTAACAACAATTGGAGCATGATATTGGACAAATATTCTGGAAACATACGGAGTAAATAAAACATCAGCAGAAGTCTTTAGATTAAGTCATTGGGTTCATAACACACAAGTCCCATAGGGATCCAAACAATCAGCAAGAAATCTTCCAACTTATTTTGGAAATAGTAAGGAAAGGAGGGATCTGAAAATAAACCAGAAAGTAGCCCAATCATTCATGTTATATGCGCAAGTAAACAAGTATGCAAATGTGATACGATATCTCCCCGCCGTGCAGCCTTGATCTCACACACTGGTACCATGGACAGTGGATGTACCTAAGCCTGAAAAATGGTAAAAAAACAATGGTATAAGAATACAAGAATCTAAGTAGAGTCACAGCATTATAAGATTTGCTGAAACCCTAAAGACAAATCTCCCAATTCGCATTAGATCATTCCTAAACATTTAAAGGGGATCACGTAATTCAAGAATAATTCAGAAAGGGGTTAGAGCCGAATCTAAGGTTGAGGGAGGACTATAAACACTTCCGAAAGTATCAGAAGTACACAGGTAGGTGGAACTCATTATATTGCTCTCGGCAATGAAGAAGAAAGGCCATCCCCTTCCATCTGTGTTGTCCAAGGCTTACTTTACAAAGGATAAACGGTTAACACACAAACTAATCAGTAAGCCTAGTAAGTCGTCTTGCCATACAAGGACAAGTCTTCCCAAGCCACATACGGATTTGGGCATCCCAAATCACACAAGGATAAGGGCTTCCTGTCACACAAGGACAGGGTTCCGGCTACACAAGGACCAGACATCTAGCACGCGTATGCTGGGCTTTGCCACCCATACAACTCCCATACCAGTAAGAACCTCTCCTCTCCCTAGGAGCATCAGTGCTTACCCTGAATGGCCACCGGAAAAGGAACCTGACACACAAACACTAACAAGCACACACAGGCAAGTACAAAGCATAATACCACAACAAGGTATCCTCAATCATGTCAGAACACAATCAACATATTCAATTCACATAACATATGCAACTCAGGCATTCAATACCTAACTCAAGGGTTCGATATAGCCTATGAGATCCATATCTCAATCCGAAATTCATACTCTCACCCTATAATCAAATCGCATGCAATATAACAAAGACAGGTATAAAAAACATTAAGAAAATAACAGGGTCTCTTGAGAAATTGATGAGGCATAGATCCTACCTGTCTTGTCTCTGAACAAGAAGCTACTCCTTTTCCTTTATTAGGTAATTCCAAACCACCTATATTATCACTAGGCAAAGATGAAAAAAAACTAAGCATGCATATTCAATAATCAATTGAATACTCTATTTCTTTACCAATTCCACTCACCAAACCTATCAGAAACTATTGATCAGACGCTGCAGGTGCCTCCACCTTGGATGTGTGATGTGATAGCCAGGAACTTAACAATATTCAACCTGAATTACCAGTGATCAGACGTTGTAGGTGCCTCCCTCTTAGACTTTAAGCATAGAGAAGTTTAAAAGAAAGATATTCAAGATTGTACATCATGAATAGATGCTAAGAAATCATAAGAACAAGCGAAACAACAACAGAAATAAATCGAAGACAAAAACTGTAGAAATCTAAAAAAAAAAACTAATTCCGCTGCCGATTTTTGACTTAACCTTAGTTAAGGAAATATTTATGTCCAAAGAACAAAACATATATTATTGGAAGAGAATAAAAAGAGCTTTCCAACAAGCTATTATTTTTAGAGATACAACAAACGATGAAAGAGTTATGCTATTTTGAAGTTCAAAACGATTTGGCGAAAATCTAATTCCATCGCTGATTTTCGACTTATCTTATGAGAAAGAAATACTAATCTCTTGACAAAAAACCATAATTTTTTGGAAAGAGAATGAAAAGAGCTTTCCAAAAAGCTGTTATTTTCAGGAATACAACCAACAATGAAAGAGTTATGCTATTTTGAAGTTCAAGAAGATTTGGCGAAAACCTAATTCCGTCGCCAATTTTTGACTTATTTTATGAGAAAGAAATACTAACCTCCTGACAAAAAAAAATAATGGTTGGAAAGAGGATGAAGATAGCTTTCCAAAAATCTATTATTTTCAGGAATTCGACAAGCGATGAGTGAGTTATGCTGGTTTAAATTTTCAACAAATTTTGGCAGATATAAGGAGGTGTTAGGGTTTTAGGCTATACGATTTTTGAGTGTTTTCTATGAATGATTTTTGTGGGGGATTAGCTTCTATTTATATAAGATGGTTATGAGATTATAATCCCTATCTTCAAGGCTTAATTAAAATGAGATAATTATCAGAATTAAATTATGTAATTATCTTCTCCTATTTTTAGGGATTTTAATCTCTAAGGCAATCACATATCTATAAGGACTTAGATTAAAGGGAATTTATACCAGAATTAACTACCATACCACTCTTACCAATTTTGGCCATTACACATCCTTTCCTTCAGGGGAAAAATCGTCTTTTTATCTGCACTGGCTTCTGTGCTTCTAGGACTCAAAATTTGGGGTTTCTCATCCGAGGATTCTTTGAAAATAGCATGCACGTGCACGAGATACGCAATACATCCCTTGCTGATTAATCACTTCGCATCAAGCTAGGAAATCATGCAAGTTGGAACAACTCACCTATCACCTTCGAAATAGTACTCGGCACCATCAGGAAATGTGAACCACACACGCTTGGTGAAACACTCCATACAGGCTTGATACTTCGCCAAACAATCCATGCCTAAGATAACATCCAGCTCTCGAATATCCAATGGGATCAGATCCACCTCAAGTACATTTGGACCCATACGTACAGCACAACCGATGTAGACTAGATCACAAATCAGTTGCTCTCCCAAAGGAGTCAGAACCACAATAGGGGGAGAAAAAGGAGAAATAGGCCAATCCGTGCTAGGTGCTATCCTTGGACTTACAAATGACCTGTTTGCTCTAGGATCCAACAACATTTTAGCATTTTGAGAAAAGATTGAAATAGTAATTGTCACCACATCAGGGCTAACCTCAGCATCAATCAGGGTGAATAGCCTAATTGATCTCGGTTGTGCTTCACTTAAGGATCCATTTGGTTGTCCTCCCAGTGTGCGTGTTGGTGGTTTGGTGGGGTTAGCATACCCACCTCTGCCCGCACTAGGTGCACTTGTGATACGCCTTGATTTTGGACATTCCCTCTGAATATAGCCCATTTCGCCACAGTTGTAACATTGACGCTACTGAGAATTCCACGTAGATCCATTGGAATTCGAACCAGAAAAGTTCTTCTTGTTGTTATTTTTCGGAGGGTAGGAACTTAAAAGATAGTGTCTCGTACGCCGATTGAACTTCGAATCTCGCCTGAAGGATTCGCCACTATTGGCTGCGGATGGCTTCCTGGTTTGCATGATCTTCTCGGCTACAGTCGCGGAAATGATTAGTTCTTGCAAATTCTGTACTGGTGTTGTACCAATGATGGTTTTGAGTTTGGTACTCAACCCATCCTGAAATCATCTCGTAAGCTGGTATGGTGAACGATCCTCCTAGTGCAAATCGGGCAACTCCCTCAATTCTTTCTTGTATTCCAGCACTGAACAGGTGCTCTGTTCAAGCTTATAGAAAGCTTGTCTTTGTTTGCTGTTATGAAATCTTGTATAGAACCTCTCATCGAACTCATACCAAAATTCTTACCAAGTAGGCAAATGATTGCTTAATCACAAGCTCACAGATGTCCACCATGCGAGGGCTTCTACCTCAAGTAGGAAAGTAGCGATGGAAACTTTATCATCGTCAGAGATATGTAAGAACAGGACACTCGACACAAGGTGTCTATCCATTCACGAGCTGCAGCAGCTCCGGCTGATCCACTGAAATCGTTAAATCCTAGTTGACGAGCTTCCTTCAATAGCTTCGTAATAATGACAGGGAGTCTCTCAGCTTCCTTAGGGTGAGCCGGCTGTATAGGCTCAAGTGGAGGAATAGCTTCTTCCACGGGTGCGGATGCAGGAGCATTCTGAAATTGCACCTCCATACGTTGTTGGTTCACAGCAATTCCTTGTAATACATTCACTATTTGTGTCATCACAGGATCGATGGCTGGTGCCTCAAGTTGATTTTCGGGCTCAACTTGTCCTGGTCAATTTGTGCCTCAGGTTCATTCTGCTCTACGGGTTTCTGTTCGACCTAAATCCCATACCTACCCCGTTGATCCCTTGTAGCGTTAAACCTTGCCATACTATACAACCACATGGTCATTACTCAACACATAACTAGATACGAACAATAGGAAAAGAAGTGGTACCTGGTGGAGAAACGTGCACCGGACAATATGCGTTTGCTGGAGAAAACAAAATACACATGCATACAAGTATGAAAACTTCAGAAATCACATGCACACATGCAATGCACACTCGGCAATTACATCAACACACACATAAGCACTTGGCAACAATACTTTCATACAAACCATACTCGGAATTCATGCAAAACCACATCCCATGCATTCGGCAACACACATGTCTCACACATATTCACACTCGACATTATAGCATAAACACACAACGACATTCTTGGCAACCATGGAAATCACATATACTCAGAAACATATAAGAACACTCGGCAGCATAGCATGCATCAACAACACCCATTTGACACTAATCATAAAACACATTGTAATTATTTGGCAACAAATTCATTCAGGACTTTCATAGGACACACTTATGCATTCGGTAATAACAAAAAAACAGTAAACATTCATCTAAACATATCGAGGCATAACAGGCATAAGAATATACATAAACACCCAGCAAATCAAATTATCAATTTGATCATCTAAATCTTACAAATCAATCCTTTTTTAGCTTTGGATCACTTTTCGTATTAGCTTGTAAGTGAGTGGGTGTGTGCGCATGTACCTACCTACAGACACTAAATCCAACAAACAGGTTAACATACAACAAATTATAATCCCTAAACCATGCTCCGCAACCAAACCTGTAAGAACCTCAAATCCTAATCTATTATTATTTGCTCCTATTAGAATCCTTACCGCCATGAAGCCCAAAAACAAGAACCTATTTGAATCCCACAAGGCTTACCCATCTAAATTCCCACTTTTAGTATATTTATTCTTTGTACTTATAATAATTGGAGCATGATATTGGACAAGCATCCTGGTATCATATGGAGCGAATAAAATATCAGCGGAAGTCTTTAAATTGAATCATTGGAACCACAACACACAAGTCCCATAGGGATCTAAAAATCCAACAAGTAAACCTCTAATATAATCCAGAAACAAATAGGCAAATAAGGGACTTGAAAAACCAGAAAATAGTCCAATCAAAGTTCATCTTGTATGCGCAAGAAACTAAGAAAACAGGAATGCAAATGTGATGCAATATCCCCCTGCTGTGCAGCCTTGATCTCACACACTAGTACTGTAAGACCCCGAATTTTGAGTCCTAGAAGTCCAGAAGCCAGTGCAGCTGAAAAAACGATTTTTCCCCCGAAGGAAAGGATGTGTGATGGCCGAAATTGGTAAGATTGTTTAGTAGTTAATTTTGTTTTAAATTCCTTTAGATCTAAGTCCTTATTGGCTGAGAATTGCCTTAGAGATTATCCTTATAGATAGATAATTGCCTTAGAGATTAAAGTCCCTAAAAATAGGGGAAGATTATTAAAGAGTTTAGAGTTTAGTTATCTTGTAAATTATCCTATTTATATAAAGTGATTAAAGTAGTAATCATAATTCTATACCCATTCATTATAAATAGTAAGCCAACCTCACAAAGAATTATTCATAGAAAACCTACAAATTTCGTATAGGCTTAAAACCCTATACCTCCCTATAGCCACCATAATTTACAGAAACGTCAAACAAGCATAACTCACTCATAGTTCGTTGGATCTCTGCGAGTAATAGCTTGTTGGAAAGCTCTATTCATCCTCTTTCTAACCATCTTTTGTTTTTCGTCAGGAGGTTAGTATTTCTTTGTCTAACGTTACTTTGAAAATCGGCGGCGGAATTAGGTTTTCGCCAAATCTTCTTGAACTTCAAAATAGCATAACTTTCTACTCGTTTGTTGGAATCTTGTAAATAATATCTCGTTGGAAAGATCTTTTCATCCTCTTTCCAACCATATATAAATCGCAGCTTGAATGTAAATATTTCGTTGAAGGTCGAGACGAAATCGTCCTATGCCCTACTTTTAGCGACAGGTTTTGCATAGTTAATTGGAATGGTAAATTCAGGTTGATTCTTGTTAAGTTTCTGGCTATCACATCACACATCCAAGGGGGAGGCACCTGCAGCATCTGATCACTGGTTTCTGATAGGTTTGGTGAGTGGTATTGGTAAGGAAATAAGGTATTCAATTGATTATTGAATATGCATGCTTAGTTTGTTTTGTCTTTGCCTGGTGATAATTTAGGTGGTTCGGATTTACTTAATAAAGGCAAAGGATTAGCTTATTGTTCAGAGACAAGAGAGGTAGGATCTATGCCTCATCGGTTTCTCCAGAAACCCCCGCTCTTATTTGATGTTTTTGTTACCTGCCTTTGTTGTATTGTTTGTGATTGGATTATATGGAGAGAATATGAAATCCGGAATGAGATATGAATCTCCTAGGCTGTATAGAACCCCTGAGTTAGGAATTGAGTGCCTGGGATGCTATTGTTATATGAATTGGATGTGTTGATTATTTCCTGACGAGATTGAGAATACCCTGTTATGGTATTATGCTTTGTACATGCCTGTGTGTGCTTGTACGTGTTTGTGTGTCAAGATCCTGTTCCGGTGGCCACGCAGGGTAAGAACTGATGCTCCTAGGGAGAGGAGAGGTTCTTATCGATTTGTGGGAGGTGTATGGGTGATTGAACCAGCAAGTGAACGCTGGATATCTGTCCTTGCGGGGCCGGATCCCTGTCTTGCGGGACAGGAAGCCCTTATCTTGCCGGATTTGGGGATGCCCTAGTTGCGGCTAAGGAAAGAATTGTCCATGTGGGGCTAGTCGACTTGTCCTTGCGAGGATAAGGTGAATGGCTTACTGATTAGTTTGTGTGTTAACCATCTACCCTTTGTGCAGTAAGTCTTGGACAACACAGGTGGAAGGGGATGGCCTTTCTTACTCAATGCCGAGGGCAATTCTGATGTGTTTCACCTGCCTGTGTACTTCTGACCTTTCAGAAGTGTTTGTAGTCCTCCCTCAGCCAATGATTCGGCCTTAACCCTTTTTGAATGATTTATGAATTTTGTGAACCCCTTTAGTTGTTTAAGGATGATCTTATGTGAATTGGGAGATTTGTGTTTAGGGATTCTGTAGATCTTATGATGCTGTGACCCTACTGAGATTCTTGTAATCTCAAACCGTTGTTTTTACCATTTTTCAGGCTTAGGTACATTCACTGTTCGTGGTACCAGTGTGTGAGATTAAGGCTGCATGGCGGGACGATATCGCATCACATTTTAAAACTTGTTACTTGCGCATATAACATATGATTGGGCAACTTTCTGGTTTATTTTAAGCACTCTTCTTTTGCTTGCTATTTTCGAAACTTGTTGGAAGATTTCTTGTTGTTTATTTGGTTCCCTATGGGACTTGTGTGTTATGAACCCAATGGATTAATTTAAGACTTCCGCTGATGTTTTTATTTACTCCGTATGTTACCAGAATATGTGTCCAATATCATGCTCCAATTGATTGATAAGCAACAAAATAAACAAGCTTAAAATTGATATCTTATGAGTAGCCTTGTGAAATTCTAATAGGTCTTAGGTGTTGTTGAGGCTTATTTGGGTTTCACGGCGGTAATGACCTTAATCGGAGCAATTAATAATAGTTAGGAATTGGGGTCGTTACAAGTGTGGTAGCGGAGCATGGTTTAGGGAATATAATTTGTTATATGCTAATTTATTTGTTGATTTTGGTGATTTCAGGTGGTGATGTCAGGTAAGAACATAAGCACACACTCACTCACCTAGGGGCTAATATTGAAAGGGAATGGGATTAAGTAAGGTTTAAATGATAGGAATAATAAACTAATATGCTGATTGTTCATATGCCTTCATATGTTTTCTTGTCATTATCGAATGTGTATGCATGTGTATGGTGACGTGTATGATGTGTGAGTCTATACTTGCTTGATGTTTGATGATGATTTCTATGAGTGTTGATGTAATTACCTAGAGTGCATTGCATGTGTGCATGTGATTTCCAAAAAAAAAAATCTGTATTTTGTTTTCCAGCATATGCGTATCGTCCGGTGCATGCCTCTCCACCAGGTACCACTCTTTTACTAGTATTGTAATTAGTATATTGTGTAATCGAGTAGTATGGCACGCTCGAGGCAAAAAAAAAAAAAAAAAAAAAGGACCAACGGGTAGGTCTGAGATTCAGACCAAACAGCAGCAAGTTAAGCAAGAAGAGCCAAGGGCAAGCTGAGCCCGAAAACCAATCTGAGGATTTTAGGTGATTGTTTTACACACAAATTCATGGAGGTGGAACGGCTTGAGTGTACAAACTTAGAGATTATGATGCAGTTTTGACGTGTTTGAAGAATTACAAATGTATTAAAAAAATATATATATATATCTGTTACCTCACTCAATGGTATCCAAATACTTCCACGTATTGGTCGATGAGAGACTTCGAAGACCAGAGCATTTGACTGAAGAGAAGGCCGAAGAGCTGATTTGCATGCTTCCGAAAACACTGGCAATTGCTCTTGCTGGCTGTTTCATGAATGAAGGTCCAATTCTTGTCATTTGCCCAGCTATCTTACGATTTCCTTGGGCAGAAGAGTTAGAGTGATGGCTGCCTTTTTGTTTACCCTCTGAGATTCGTCTTGTTTTTGGTCATCAAACTAATCCTGCAAACCTAACAAGATGCCCAAGAGTTGTGGTTACCTCTTATACGATGCTTCAGCATTTGAGAACGAGCATGGTTGAACAAGAATGGTTTCAAAGAAAAAAATCCGAGCCGAAGGAGATAAATGCTGTTCTCGACATTGCCGCAATGGTGAAGAAGAAGTACCAGCCGAGTGAAGTCGCAGCTCAAGCTTAAGAGGAAGAGCTCTTGGGTGAAGGGAAACAAAAGAGTAACAGTATACAATCCCTTAAACGAGTCAAAAGTGCTACTGCTCCTGCCACTTTGACTGCTACTCCTTAAACTGGAAGTGAACTGAAACAGCAATTAGAACTAGTATAATGAGTGTCTTGGAGACATGAGAAAACGCCGGCTCAGCTACAAGCTACAGAAGATGCTGCCGAGGTGCTGCTCAACCAAATGATCAAGATGAACCCCTGGCGGGAAAATGCAGATAATCATTCTACCGTGCCACCTATGCTGCCTGTGCAAGACAAGAACACTCCACTTCATCCAAGCGAGCGAATAGAGCTACACTGCTTGAGGAGAACGATCAGCGAAGGATCATGCAAGATGGCTCGTCAGTTAAGATAGGAAGAGGGAGAGGAGCAGTTTTCGTTCTTAGGCTGCTCTGTGCAGAGGATTGCCATGCATGCATCGTATTCTGCTAAAAAAAAATATATAAATAAAAAAAAAAATCTAAACGGAAGAGGACCAAGAGGAGAAGGGGTGCACCATGCTCAAGCAGTAGCAGAGAGTTAAAACCCAGACTACCGCGGAGCAGCATCCCTACTGAGAGACAAAGAGCTTACGCTGTTAACTCAGCATCCCTACTGTGTTATGAACGATCAAAAAGTTTTTGAAGGCATTGGAATTTGCTAGAGTGCGCAGGCTCACCATCGAACGAGGATACAGTAGAGGAGGACGAGGACCTACTGTTATGGGAGGCTATCTCTTGACTTCCGTCGCAGGAGCAAGACAGGAGCCATGCCAAGTTGGAAGGCTTCAAAGTGAAGGCAGAAGGATTGTCCAAAACAATGGAATCAGTGTTCCAATGGATCCATTTCATAACAAAAGCTCAGACAGAATTCTATGGCAGAAGGCACTAGCACCTATTAACACAAAGGAATATTTTAAAACAAAAGGAAATACTGTGATTACGGTCAGCATCCATGCAGAATTCTCCACTTCACGAGGATTAGACTTGACATATCGACGGTTGGAAGTGCATCCTGCGTGCATAGCCACTTTATGATCATCCCTCAGATGCGAAACCAGAAAGGCAATATCTCCAACAGCAAGTCGGACCGGAAGAAACGAAAGCAAGGGAAGACGGAGAAGGAGAAGAAACAAAGGCCAAGGAAGCTCAGCAAAACGAAGGAGAGGCCTTAAGGGCCAGGTTGCGTGAAGTGACAACTGCAAAGAGCACCAACCTTACCCATCGAAGAAAAGAAGATGGGGACTTTGGCAGGGGAAATCGAGAAAAACTATAGGTGAACCTGCAAATAGAAACCAGCTGGTTCTCCAAATGGCGAACATGTGCATGACTTTGTTAAGGTGAAGCGGCATTAGAAGGGCTAGTTGACACAAAGACCTCTGTACAGCCAACACAATCAGCGAAGGAGACAACCCATAACAGCAAGAAGATGACGAAGGAGTCCTAGACATGTCATGCTCACGCTCCAAGAGAAGATACAGTGCTGCAAGCTGGGTATCACCAGAGGGTTGGTGAGGAATGAAGGTGAGGCACGGGAAGGAGAAGCTGAACGAAAGAAACGAACCACAAAACAAGCTCCCAGCGTGAGCAGGAAGGAAGGAGGAAAATACAAGAGCTTCTAACACGAACTGCAACAGGGGAGAGAGAAAAAGTCGAAAGAAAATGGAGGAAGCTCAAGCCTGTCGTTTGCAAGCAAGACAAAAGGAGGAAGAACAGGAGGCTTTGCAAGGAAAGCTAGTTATCTTCATGCATGCGTAATGCATGCTCACTGTGCAACGTTGCGAACAGCCTTTTTGCTTCATTGCACTTTGGTTTGCAGAATGACCGAGGTCTCCCTGTTACCTGTGTTGCTGAGTGGCTGGGAATGGAGGAAGAAGAAGTACAGGATGAGGGTCTAAGAAGGTTCTGCAGGGTCTAAGAAGGTTCTGCAGGAGAGCTCATTTTCAAAGAAGAGGAAGGCGTCAAAGGAACTTCACAGCTCAAAGAGAAAAAAAAAAAATTAAAAAAAAAATAATAAACTTTTTCATGCCGCAAAATGGGCTAATGTTTCTGAAGATGGTGGAAACGTCATGCAAAGAAGAATGGTACTCTGAGCACTGGTGGAACTGATGAAAGAAAGAGAAGTCGTCAAGTTACTCCGGATAGAAAGAGGAGGGGAAATCTAGAACATCATACTATGGGAATAGCCTTATTTACCGCTTATAATAATTTCCTGAATAGAAGTTCAAATGAAAGATCTGACCAGCCTCAATATAACATAAACAGGAGTGAAGATTTATTTCATGCTCCGGAAACAAAACAGTGTCCAAATAGGAGTGCTCGACGCAAAAAGGCTAAGAGGCAATGGTTGAGGGAGGAACTCAAAGCTGAAAAGAAAGAGCAAGAGGAGAAGTCTTTTCAGAGGGTTTGATGCACACCTTAATACAGAGCAGGTTACGGCCATATCAAGGAGTGCATTCTTTCTATTAATGCAAAACCACCTTAATTGGAAGTATGCTGTCTCTGCTGTTTATTAAGGGACCCGCATATAGAGCAAGACGAGGACTGCTCAAAATCCTTCTCTGCCATCTGGAGAGCATGATATAAGCTCATCAATGAATCAAAGGTCACCGCCCATGCAGCAGATGTTGAGGCCGCGACAAGTTGCATTCCAGGGAGCATGTTACAGGAGCAGCAGCATCCAAGGGGATTTCCGTCAAAGAATTTCTGGCCAAGATGAAGCCCAGTGCAATGATTTAGGTTCAGGAGGGTCTATCATAACTGCTCCGCACTTTACTGCCCCAAAATTCCGGTGATGGTGCATACAGACCTGTGCTTGATCATCAACTTCGGAATCAACAGTGATGGCTTTTGTTCTTGCGGCATGCACGTGCATGTTCAGCACCCAAAGGAAAATGCCAAGATAAAAACTGTTTTCAGGCCAAGGTATTGTTGAAGCATGTTGCAGGATGCAGTTTAAATCAATGCCGATATCTTAAATGTCGTTCTTTCAAGGCACTGATCAATCACCCACAAGCAGTGCCGAGATCAAAATTGCCCTGTTTGTATTCGTGTTTAAAAAAAAAATAATAAAAAAAAATAAAAAATTCCGTGGCTCACAAGGAATATATTTGTAAGAACCCAAACCCGGAAAGCGGGCCCTTACCGCCGTGAAGCCCGGAGAAGCCCAACACGTGGACCAATCCGAACTTCACAAGGCTATTTTGACTTTTCAAACGTAAATCCCCAAAAATAAAATTTAAAATATTTACAAATTACAATATGGCTGATAAGCACTAAATACATGGCACAATAATTAACGGAGTAACATTTAAAACAACGAAAGTCTTTTATAACAACACAATACAAACCAGTGAAACCATAACACACAAGCCCCAAGTATCTGAAAACGAAACCATATGTCAAATCAACAAATACATAATAGTGTGCCATTTAAACCAAATCATACTAACATATGCAGATGCAATAGTCCCAGCGAGTAGTCCCAACGTTCACACTGAAAATAGCTACTGACCACGATCTAGTCCTGGGAGGGAAAAACAAACACGAAGGGGGTGAGATTTTCGAGAATCTCAGTAGGGGACAACAAAGTGAACTTATCAAAGAAGAGGGACAACAAGGAACTTATCAAAGGAGAGGTACAATACAACAACTTATCAGATGAGAGGAGACAACAAGGAACTTATTAGAACATTACTGAACTTGTAATTTCTCAAAACTTAAACTTTACTGTTTACTTTACAAAACATTACTTACTGGACCCAACATGTACTTTCTGTTTACTTTACAAAACATTACTTACTGGCCTCGAAAATGTACTTTCGCTTTCAAAAAAAGAACTCAACAGGGTCAATAGTAAAAACATGGGCGGACTGGAAATCACTTCCCGAGTAACCCCCGCTAAAGGGAAACCGGAAGCCCACTGGTAGGTTTTATACATATACTTTTAAAACAATTACATACATAGCCCTTTCTACCAGTGTTGTCCGAGACTAGATTGATTAACAAAACTGTATACGTAAAAGATCAACTAGTCCTCTCAGATCATCCTGCAAAGCAGGGAACATACAGCATCCTGCGAAGCAGGGAACATACAGTAACCATACAGTAACCATACTGTAACCATACTCCAACCATACACCTCCCAACAGATGAGTGTCTCTCCGCTTACTCTCAGAGAACGAGCACTCACCACGTTTGGCCAAACGGAACACAAGTACGAGTAACATAAAAAAACTTACATACTTTACAAATCACAAACTGGTTTAACTTTCAATAACACTGAAATACCATACTTTACAATTAATACTCAATAATACGATATATTATCATATATCGTTACAGAAACCTTTGATTACAACTTTTTTATTACTTTACGGGCAATGATACGGAATCAGCCCAATTTACACAACAAATCAATCAAATGGACTTTGATTGATCACATGAAATTTTGGAGATACATTATGATACATTACGGGTACATACGGAAAAGTCAATGTAATTTGGACAATGGATCCATCGGATGGGCTCCGATGGATTACACAACAATTCAATGACCAAAGTACGGATTTAAAAATCAGGAATACTTAATATGAGACAAGTACGGTAAAGACCTCACATTATGATACTTTATAGCTACCTACGAAAGAGAACAATGAAATTTTGAACAATGGACCAATCGGATGGGCTCCGATGGACTATACAACGAATCAATCAAAACCAAGGTAAAACGGATTTTACAACAAGGAAATACTAATGATGAACCACATACGGTAAAGACCCTACCTTACGGGCTGAAAAAGAGGAAACGATACTCTTGCCTTTGTCCTCAACACTCGCCCTTCCTAAGAACACAACATTACGGTTAGACTCAACATACGGATATTAACCTTCAAATGACTATAACTCAATAACGCCACATCAAATGGAAAAACGGATCCCACCATTGCGATCAGAACGTCGAAATTACCTAACGGGGAGGTTTTCACTTTTTGATCAAAGTCAACGGTCAACGGTCAACGGTCAACGGTCAACGGCTCGGGTCAACGGATCGGGTCGACGGATCGGGTCAACGAGTCGGGTCGGGTAAACGGGTCGTCGGTCAACGTGAACAGTGTCGCCGGTCAACAGTCGCCGGCGGTGGCCGGAAAACTCCAACTTTATCCAAAACCGAAAATTTTTACATCAACACGAAGCTACAAACATCAGGATTATGAATCCGAAAACCAAACTTTAAAACTCACCTCAGATTGGCCGGAAACGACGATTTTCCGGTGAGAATTTCGAAACTTCCGAGCTCCGATCCGGGCGTGTCCGTGGTCCGATGAAGGTGAAACCAGCGGCAGATTGATCGTGACGACGAGAGGAACACAATGGTGCAAACAATTCGACGATCAGACGGTTGAATTTGATACTGGAGGTAATTGAAGGTAGTGAAGGTGAAAACAATAAATGCCAGCCGGGAAAGAAAAAATGAAAATGGAAAGGGGAGGGGGAAAAGAAAACTGTCGGGAGGCACTTATGAAGTGGGTGACGTGGCAAAAATTTGCCACGTCCCCACAGGTCTCACAATATTCGTCTGGGGCTCCGAGAGGATACTGAAAGATGAAGAGGCACTTTGCTTGGATGCAACGGTGTTGTGCCAAAGGATGAGGACCGGTTGAAGTTCCAACTTTCTGGAAATGAGTGCAAATAAACATGCCCTCAACCGAGGTGGAGATAATGGGATGTTAATTGTTGGTCAAACTTTGAGAATCTGAGTTGGACCATTGAAAGGGTATATATGTGATGTCTTGGCTGTACGCTGTTTTGATGTTCCTGTGAAGCTTGGTTCACAACAAAAAGTGCTTACAGTGAAACCCGAGCATCTTTCTGAAGTTCGCAAGAAGAGCTCATCCATTCCTTTGAGTGATGATCGTAGTTCTAGTTCTTTCAAACTATTTGATTTACTAGGTGGAGACGGTGGTTCCAGAGATTCGACTGATGGAGCTGGAACATCAACTGCTGGTACTGGGTGGAATACTAGAGGTCTCCCTGCAGAAAGTCTTACTTGGCCTAGCTTTCCTCCCTCCAGCTTCATGCTTCAGTCTGAATCCAACCTAGGCGATCCATCAAGCTTTAGAGATGATGAATCAAAGAAAAAAAAAATGCAGAAG
Organism: Passiflora organensis; assembly: GCA_019739055.1. Lineage (NCBI taxonomy): Eukaryota > Viridiplantae > Streptophyta > Magnoliopsida > Malpighiales > Passifloraceae > Passiflora > Passiflora organensis. The sequence continues at coordinate 301,804 of JAEPBF010000191.1, read as the reverse complement.
ATGTTTCCTGGGCCACAGTCGCAGCTAACAACAAAACTGCTTCTGTTGACGAGAACAACTAAAGAGGGAATTCTATTGAAGATTTTCCAAAGAAAGGCTTAAGTGATAAAGATGGGCACGAGGGGGACAATGACCAGATTGAGACTTTTGATGACTCAAAAGATGAAGAACTTTCTGATATTAATCAACCAAATGAAAACAACATATTTCACATTTCAATGCTAAGAAAGCATATGTGAGATCCTGCTCATGTGTTTAAAGAACCGCCAGTTGAAGTTGCTGAAGACCTATCCTATCCCTTACAGCCAGTTGCCATACTATATCGGTCAGTTCGACAGCTTCGCAGTCGAAGCGTGCCTTTGGTACGAGTTGTTTGGCGTAATGGCCAAATTGAGGAGAAGTCTTGGGAGACTGGGGAGTCTATGCATGCAAAAAATTTCCTTACTTGTTTGATTAGGTATTTATGTTGAAATTTCGAGGACGAAATTCTTATAAGGAGGGGAGGATGTAAGACCCCGAATTTTGAGTCCTAGAAGTCCAGAAGCCAGCGCAGGTGAAAAGACGATTTTGCCCCTGAAGGAAAGGATGTGTGATGGCCGAAATTGGTAAGATTGTTTAGTAGTTAATTTTGCTTTAAATTCCTTTAGATCTAAGTCCTTATTGGCTGAGAATTGCCTTAGAGATTATCCTTATAGATAGATAATTGCCTTAGAGATTAAAGTCCCTAAAAATAGGGGAAGATAATAAATAGGAAGCCAACCTCACAAAGAATTATTCATAGAAAACCTACAAATTTCGTATAGGCTTAAAACCCTATACCTCCCTATAGCCACCATAATTTACAGAAACTTCAAACCAGTATAACTCACTCATAGTTCGTTGGATCTCTGCGAGTAATAGCTTTTTGGAAAGCTCTATTCATCCTCTTTCCAACCATCTTTTGTTTTTTGTCAGGAGGTTAGTATTTTTTTGTCTAAAGTTACTTTGAAAATCGGCGGCGGAATTAGGTTTCCGCCAAATCTTCTTGAACTTCAAAATAGCATAACTTTCTGGTCGTTTGTCAGAATCTTACAAATAATATCTCGTTGGAAAGATCTTTTCATTATCTTTCCAACCATATATAAATCGAAGCTTTTAGGTAAATATTTCGTTGTAATTCGAGACGAAATCGTCTTATGCTCTACTTTTAGCAACAGGTTTTGCATAGTTAATTGGAATGGTAAATTCAGGTTGAATCTTGATAAGTTCCTGGCTATCACATCACACATCCAAGGGAGAGACACCTGCGACTTCTGATCACTGGTTTTCTGATAGGTTTGGTGAGTGGTATTGGTAAGGAAATAAGGTATTCAATTGATTATTGAATATGCATGCTTAGTTTGTTCTTGTCTTTGCTTGGTGATCTTATAGGTGGTTCGGATTTACTTAATAAAGGAAAAGAATTAGCTTATTGTTCAGAGACAAGAGAGGTAGGATCTATGCCTCATCAGTTTCTCCAGAAACCCCTGCTCTTATCTGATGTTTTTGTTACCTGCCTTTGTTGTATTGTTTGTGATTGGATTGTAGAGTGTGAATATGACATTCAGAATGAGATATGAATCTCCTAGACTATATCGAACCCCTGAGTTATGCATTGAGTGCTTGGGATGTTATTGTTATATGAATTGGTTGTGTTGATTGTTTCCTGACATGATTGAGGATACCCTGTTGTGGTATTATGCTTTGTACTTGCCTGTGTGTTCTTGTACGTGTTTGTGTGTCAGGATCCTGTTCCACTGGCCAGACAGGGTAAGCACTGATGCTCCTAGAGAGAGGAGAGGTACTTACCGATTTGTGGGAGTTGTATGGGTGATTGAACCAGCAAGTGCACGCTGGATATCTGTCCTTGCGGGGCCGGATCCCTGTCTTGCGGGATAGGAAGCCCTTATCTTGCGGGATTTGGGGATGCCCTAGTTGCGGCTAAGGGAAGACTTGTCCAAGTGGGGCTAGTCGACTTGTCCTTGCGAGGATAAGGTGAAAGGCTTACTGATTAGTTTGTGTGTTAACCATCTACCCTTTGTGCAGTAAGTCTTGGACAACACAGGTGGAAGGGGATGGCCTTTTCTTCTACATTGAGAATGATTTTGTTGTATTTCACCTTCCTGTGTACTTCTGACCTTTCAGAAGTGTTTGTAGTCCTCCCTCAGCCAATGATTCGGCCTTAACCCTTTTTGAATGATTTATGAATTTTGTGAACCCCTTTAGTTGTTTAAGGATGATCTTATGTGAATTGGGAGATTTGTGTTTAGGGATTCTGTAGATCTTATGATGCTGTGACCCTACTGAGATTCTTGTAATCTCAAACCGTTGGTTTTACCATTTTTCAGGCTTAGGTACATTCACTGTTTGTGGTACCAGTGTGTGAGATTAAGGCTGCATGGCGGGACGATATCGCATCACATTTTAAAACTTGTTACTTGCGCATATAACATGAATGATTGGGCAACTTTCTGGTTTATTTTAAGCACTCTTCTTTGCTTGCTATTTCCGAAACTTGTGAAGAATTTCTTGCTGGTTATTTGGATCCCTATGGGACTTGTGTGTTATGAACCCAAAGGATTAATTTAAGACTTCCGCTGATGTTTTTATTTACTCCGTATGTTACCAGAATATGTGTCCAATATCATGCTCCAATTGATTGATAAGCAACAAAATAAACAAGTTTAAAATCGGTATCTTATGAGTAGCCTTGTGGAATTCTAATAGGTCTTAGGTGTCGTTGAGGCTTATTTGGGTTTCACGGCGGTAATGACCTTAATCGGAGCAATTAAGAATAGTTAGGAATTGGGGTCGTTACACCGAAAGCTAAGGCTGAGGGTGGAATACAAATATTTCCGAAAATCAAAAGTGAACAAGTAGGTAAATCATCAATCAATCTCATTAATAGAAAGGTCATCCTCATCCACCTGTGTTGTTCAAGGTTTCGCTGCACAAAGGATAAAGGTTAGTACACAAGCTAATCAGCAAGCCTATTGATCTTTCCACATAAGGACAAGACATCCAAACCACACAAGGACAAGGGAATCCAAACCACACAAGGATAAGGGCATCCAAACAACACAAGGATAAGGGCATCTTGCCACACAAGGACAAGGCGTCCAGCAACACAAGGACTAGGCATCTAGCAAGCGCAGGCTAGGGATTGCCCATACGACTCCTATGACAATAAGAACGTCTCCTCTCCTAGGAGCATCAGCATTTACCCCGAATGGCCACCAAAAAAGGATTCTGACACTCAAACAGTACAAGCACACACAGGTAAGCACAAAGCATAATACCATAATAGGGTAATGTTAATCATGTCTGATCATAATCAGCATCTTTAATATACACAACACATGTAAACTAGGCACTCATAACCTATCTTAAAGGATTTGGTATAGCTTAGATAAACCTCAAATCAATCTGTAACTCATGCATATACTATCTCACGCATATGCGCATACATTAACAAAAGCATAGGTACCGAGATCAATAAGCAAACAAAAGGATCTCTAGAGAAACTAATGAGGCATAGATCCTACCTTTCCTGTCTCTGAACAAGAAGCTATTCCTTTGCCTTTATTTAATAATTCTAAACCACCTATAACATCACAAGGCAATGAGAAAACCAAACTAAGCATACATACTCAATAACCAAGTAAATACCCTATTTCCTTACCAATTCCACTCACCAAACCTATCAGAAACCAGTGATCAGATGCCGCAGATGCCTCCTCTTTGGATGTATGATGTGATAGCCAAGAACTTAACAAGAAACAATCTGAATTACCATTCTTAATCAACATTCAATTTTCGGCACTAAGAATAAGGCAATAGGGCAAGTTGCGATTATGTTAACAAGTTATAAGGGTTACAATTTCATGTTAACAAGGAAGGATTAGGTGTGTGAGACCTCGAATTTTGAGTCCTAAAAGTCTAGAAACCAGTGCAGGTGAAAAGACCATTTTAGTCTTGATGAAAAGGATGTGTGATGGCCGAAATTGGTAAGAACTGTCCAGTAATAAATTTTGGTTTTAATTCCCTTTAATCTAGTACTTTATAGGTTGATAATTACCTTAGAAATTAAAATCCCTAAAATTAAGGGGATAATTACAGAATTTAATTTTGATAATTATCTTACTTTAATCAAGTCTTTAAAATAGAGATTTTAATCCCATAACCACCTTATATAAATAGGAAGCCAGCCACACAAAAATGTTTTATTTGGTGGTTATTTTTTCTTTGTCAAAAGTTATATCATATTTCGACTGAATTGCCAAAAGTTTCTTGAACTTCAAAAAAGCATAACTCTCTCATCCTTTGTTGGATTCTTGAAAATAATAGCTTGTCAGAAAGCTCTCTTTATCATCTTCCAAAAATCTTGGGTTTATCATCTGGAGGTCAGTTTTTCTTTGTCAAATGTTAAATCATATTTCAACGGAATTGCCAAAATCTGCTTGAACTTCAAAGCATAACTTTCTCGTCCTTTGTCAGATTCTTGAAAACAATAGCTTGTTGGAAAGCTCTCTTCATCCTCTTTTCAACCATCTTGGGATTTTCATCTGAAAGTTAGTTTTTCTATGTCGAAAGTGAAATTGTATTTCGGCGGGATTAGGTTTCAAGATTGTGTGACTCTGCCTTCAATTGATATATGTTGTTGTTACTCTTGTTCGTATGATTCTTTGGCATCCAATCATATTATAAAATCATGAATTCATCCTTTGAATCTTTTCTATACATGAAATCAGTATGCCCTAGCCTTGCCCTATTGTTGCCTATCTTGATCAATTGATTAACCTATTGGATTCCGATCTTGTTTCTTTTGATTGTATAAGTTATAAACACTTAATCATTCTTTGTTAACATGAAATCACAACCCATACACCTTGTTAACATGAAATCACAAATTATTTTGTGTCCTATGCTTAGTGCCGAAATATACATAGTTAAATTGGGGTGGTAATTCAGGTTGAATCTTGTTAAGTTCTTGGCTATCACATCACACATCCAAAGGGTAGGCACCTACGACATCTGACCACTGGTTTCTGATAGGTTTGGTGAGTGGAATTGGTAAGGAAATAGGGTACTTACTTTGTTATTGAGTATGCATGTTGAGTTTGGTTTTGTCTTTGCCTTGTGATGCTATAGGTGGTTCATAATTATTAAATAAGGGCAAAGGAATAGCTTCTTGTTTTGAGACAAGAGAGGTAGGATCTATCCCTCATCGGTTTCTCCAGAGATCCCTGTTGTTTGTTTGTTATTTTCAGTACCTGCTTTGTTATTATTGCATGTGAATTGATTGTAGGATATGTGCCTGAATCACGAATTGAGATTTGAATCCTATAGGCCATACCGAACCCTTGAGTTATTGAGTGCCTGAATTGGATATAATTATGTTCTGACATGATTGAAGATACCTTGTTGTGGTATTATGCTTTGTACTTGCTTGTGTGTGCTTGTACTTGTTTATATATCAGGATCCTGTTCCGATGGCCATTTGGGGTAAGCGCTGATGCTCCTTAGGAGAGAGGAGGCACTTACTGGAATGGGAGTTGTATGGGTGGCAATCCCCAGCATGCGTGTGCTGGAAGGCTTGTCTTTGTGTGGCTTGGATGCATGGTTCTTGTGTGGCTGGAAGCCTTATCCTTATGTGGCTTGGATGCTTGTTCCTTGTGTGGCTAGAAGCCTTGTCCTTGTGTGGCTTGGATGTCTTGTCCTTGTGTGGCAAGATGAATAGGTTTGCTAATTAGCTGTGTGCTAACCTTTTACCCTTTGTGAAATAAACCTTGGACAACATAGGTGGAAGGGGATGACCTTTCTTTCTTTCTAGTGCCGAGAGTAATTTGATGAGTTTTACCTGCCTGTGTACTTATAATTTTCAGAAATGTTGTAGTCCACCCTCATCCTTAGTTTCGGCCCTTTCCCTTTGATTGATTCTTGAATTGCGTGATACCTATAGTTATGTAGGGATGATCTGATGTTGTTCGGGAGATTTGTGTTTAAGATTTCTCTAGATCTTATGATGTTGTGACCCTATTGAGATTCTTGTAATCTCATCCTGTTGTATTCACCATTTTTCAGGCTTAGGTATATCCACAGTCCATGGTACTAGTGTGTGAGATCAAGGTTACATGGCGGGGCGATATCGCATCACATTTGCATACCTGTTCCTTGATTGCCTACGCATATAACATGAATTATGATTGGACTACTTTCTGTTTTTTCAAGATTCCTCCTTTATTTGTTGTGTCCGATTTATGTTGGGGGTTAACTTGCTAGATATTTGGATCCCTATGGGACTTGTGTGTTGTGGATTCATTGATTTTATTTAAAGACTTCCACTGATATTTCATTCACTCCGTATGATAGTTGAATACTTGTCCAATATTATGCTCCAATTGTTGATAAACATAAAGAATGTACATGCTAAAAATCGAGAATTTGATGAGTAAGCCTTGTGGGATTCAAATATGTGAGGACCCGTTTCCGGTAAATGGGAACCTCACCGCCGTGCAACCCCGATCGACCCAACGGGTGGATCAATCGGAACCACACAAGGCTTACTATAAAAATCATTTCCCATTCTTGAAACTTTTCTTTGAAATTGAAGCATGACACGTTATAATAAAAACTCGGCAAAATCAACAACGGAATTATTAACCGTCAGCGGAAGTCTTTTACACATATCAACCCACGATATAATTCTGTCACACATTTCACATAATATCTCACTGTCATATAAACTTTGCAGCATAAAATTTAAATTCCAGATTCACACGTTTAGCATACATATGCACACGTCAAATGTATACCTACAACACAAATAATGCCGAGTGTCCAAAATGTGTGGAGTACAATGTCCAGCCCTACGACCAACAATGGAATCGTAACCTGGGAGCTGAACTGCTAGTCTCTCAATTTAGCCCTGAGGAAAATAAAGCAAGGGGGGTGAGATCAAAGGACCTCAGTGGGAGTACCGCGTCATAATCACAAACGTTGGAATAGAGGCAGTTACTAAATCAGTTTGTAAAGCAAGTACGTAACACAATTGAGTCTCAAGCTCATATATGCACATAACAAAATTCACAATGCACAATGCACAATGCACGATGCGCGATGACCAAAACATTATGCAATTGCAGAAAATCATCTTTCTGATACACGGCTAGTATGCCCAAAATCTACCGGGGCGGACACAAACCACTCCCGAATAATCCCCGCTAAAGGATCACCTGGAAGCCCATTGATGGTTTTAATTTAGCAGTTCAAAACCCCTACCATCAAGGTTGTCCGAAACTGAATGGAGGAAATCAAATTATCAGATTCCATCTCAGTTTCGTAGATGTGTATGCATACAGCATCATGAGGACTGATAGTTTATAGTGCACTCGAGTAACCATTCATACAGATATATCCTCCATAACCCTCCAAGGTAAGCAACTGTCCCCTCAGCTGGGATTCCCATATACTTACCTAGCTTGATCAAGCATAGTTCGTCAATTCCAGTAAATTCCTAAGAAAATACTTATACAACATTGTTTAAGGAAAACTTGTAATGCATGCTATGTATTTATCCAGTTCCACATCAGGACAATCTCACATTTTGAACAAGTCTCCCTTGTGTTGCCACACACTCAGTTACAAGCGGCAATTCACTCATGGCAACACAATGCACATCGCACAACCATCATGCTTAGTTTTGAACATACATTTAATGCGTTCCAAAGCATGACAAGCATTCATATGAGTCTAACATGATTAATTATCAGAGTACCAGCAATGTCTCTATTCAAATCAAACCATGCAATCCAATTTTAATTAAACAAACCAGTACGCATATGCAGATGAAACTTAAACTCCCACCTCTTGTCGCGCTGACGACGTACCAGCGATACCTTTGCCTTTCTCAGCTGCCGCAATATCACCTATACACATAAGGCAGTCAGAGAACTGTAAGCTACCCTGAGTTCAAGTGATCAGAAACTACAACTGAAATTGAAACCTAAAGGACCCTCTCACAATTACCACTCAACACTCCTCTGCAATTGAACAATTTAATGTCACTGCTCAAACTCATATCACTCCATAAACTCACAACCATTCCCCCTTAATCACAACTCTGACCAGCAAGCATTCACACATCACAATAACACTTAATGACGAAACCTGTATCCCTCAACTCACATTCCATACATACAGAACTTATCTCAAGCAACCAATACACCTAATTCATCAAGAACATTCAAATTCCACCCTCTGACACTGTTCACCCGAGAATTACACAAAATTTTCAGGGTGTTTCCAGACACAATCACTCACTAAATTAACTCAGCAACATTACTAGCAACCTAAAGGAACTATCTTAGAAGCATGGAAACAAGAATTAAACCACTTACCAGTAAAATCTCAATTTTCGTCCAGAATGAAAACAGCTTTAGAAATCACCCCCACCCACCAAACTACCAGTGGAAATGTGTGGAAAACACTAGGGAAGTGTTAGGGTATGATCTCCTAATGATTTCTGAGGGAAAACTGAGTTGAAGGTGAATGTTGGTACTCTTGGATGGTGAAGAGAAAAGAAAAACGGGAAAGGCATTTAGGGCAGATGAAATGAATGGTCTGCTGGGTTTAATGCACAAATGACAAGACTTAAGTGTAACTAATGGGTTAGCTAGTACATGGGCTGGGTTTAATGCACAAATGGCAAGACTTAAGTGTAACTAATGGGTTAGTACATGGGCTGACACAATGGATTGGGGCTGAGACAGAATTGGGCTAAATCCCAAGGTCTGCCAAGTACAGAAACGCTAATTTCACAGCCCGTATCATACCAAATGACCCGAATAAAATTTTGTGTGACAATACGGGTGTCTGGAATTTCGGTTAAGCAATTGGGCTTACGAATAGCGTTTGGGCTCGATGAACAGTATTTGGGCTCGATGAATAGTAATCGACCCAAAAATTCATGGTCACTCAAAACGGGTCATAATCTGTCAAATTCCACTGACTCAATCCTCAATCTCGCATTCTATCGTACTCTCGATCACATCTAGACACCCTAAAACACTCAAACACGCTAAGGACTCCCTAAGGCTGAGACACCCAACATAAAAATTTGCGAATCGAATCTGCACTCTATCGTACCCTACTCTCAGAAGGGTGAGGTCTCACATCCTCCCCTCCTTATAAGAATTTCGTCCTCGAAATTCACTTACCCGAATTGTTGAACAACTGTGGATACTGCTCTTTCATCAGTTGTTCTGGTTCCCAAGTCCGTTCTTCCATCATGTCACTTCGCCACAAGACTGAAACCATCGGCACGGAACGACTTCGCAATTGTTTCACTGCTCTGTCTACTATCGCTACCGGATGAGTCTGATATGACAAGTCATTGGCGATCTCTATTGGCGGCTACTCCAACACATGCGATGAATCTGGCACATACTTCCGTAGCATCGACACATGGAACACATTGTGAATTCTCTCCAACTCTGACGGTAAATTCAACCGGTAGGCCACCGGCCCAACTCGGGCTGTAATACTGTATGGGCCAATATACCGAGGTGTTAGTTTACCTCGCTGTCGAAATCTGATTACGCCTTTCCATGGTGCTACCTTCAAAAATACTTTGTCCCCCACAGCAAACTCCAAGTTCCGTCTGCGATTATCAGCATAGTTCTTTTGTCTGTCTTGAGCTATCTTCAGCCTTTGCCGAATCAATGTCAACTGTTCTACTGCCTGATCGATCAGTTCAGGACTATCAAGCTTTCGGTCACCAACTTTGTCCCAGCACAACGGCGTGCGGCATCGTCTCCCATACAACGCTTCATATGGCGCCATGCCAATGGAAACCTGAAAGTTGTTGTTGTAAGCAAATTCTGCTAACGGTAAGCATCGCTCCCACGACGTCTGTCTATCCAACACACATGCCCGAAGCATGTCCTCCAAGGTCTGTATCGTTCTCTCCGATTGTCCATCTGTTTGTGGATGAAAGGCTGTGCTGAAGTTCAACTTTGTATCCAAAGCATTATGAAATTGAATCCAAAGTCTGGAAGTAAAACGCGGATCTCTATCTGACACAATGGATACCGGGACTCCATGTAGCTTCACTATCTCGTCAAGATATTTCATGGCCAATTTCTCTGGTGTATCCGTCGCTTTAATGGGGAGGAAGTGTGCTGACTTGGTCAGTCTGTCCACTATCACCCATATTGCATCATGGCCTCGCTGTGACCTCGGTAAACCTGTCACAAAATCCATCGTCACATGTTCCCATTTCCATTCCGGAATAGGTAATGATTGTAGTAATCCTGCAGGTCTCTGATGTTCTGCCTTCACTTGCTGACACACTAGACACTTTGCCACGAACTCTGCAATGTGTCTCTTCATCCCTGACCACCAATACTGCTCTCGTAAGTCTCTGTACATTTTGGTGCTGCCTGGATGAATTGCAAACGTTGAATTGTGTGCTTCCATCAAAATTAACTGTCGCAGCTTCTCATCGCGGGGAATACACACTCGACCACGAAATGTCAAAATGCCATCCTCTCGCATACGGTATTCACTGGCCACGCTAGTACCATCGTCATCGCCTTCAACCTGCTGTCGTACTCGAACCAATACTGCATCTTCGAGTTGCTTGGTTCGTATTTCGTCAAGCAAAGTAGGCTTGACAACAAGCTGTGCAACCAAAGCCCCTGAATCATCACTGTCAAGCCGAACTCTAGATGCTCTCAAACACATCAACATAGGCATGTACTCTGCTCGTATGTAAGCTAAGGACGTTACCGTCTTCCTACTCAATGCATCCGCTACAACATTCGCCTTGCCTGGATGATAGTCGATTACCAGGTCATAATCTTTGATCAATTCAAGCCATCTACGCTGTCTCAAATTCAACTCCTTTTGAGTGAGCAGATACTTGAGACTTTTGTGATCAGTGAACATTCTGCACGTCTCACCGTACAAGTAGTGTCGCCAGATTTTAAGCGCGAATACCACTGCTGCCAATTCCAGATCATGAGTCGGATAATTTGTCTCGTGCGGCCGCAACTGTCTCGATGCATACGCCACTACTTTTCCTCCTTGCATCAACACACAGCCCAATCCCATCCTTGATGCATCGCTGTATACCACATACCCCTTACCGCTGGTCGGTAAAGTGAGAATTGGTGCGGATACTAGTCTGGACTTCAGTTCCTGGAAACTTTGTTCACATTTCTCTGTCCATTCGAAAGGAACTCCTTTGCATGTTAAACGTGTCAATGGTCCAGACAAAACAGAAAAATTCTCCACAAAGCGTCTGTAATAGCCTGCCAATCCAAGGAAACTGCGAATTTGTGTGACACTTTGTGGGGGTTCCCAAGACACAATTGCTTCTATCTTCTTGGGATCGACTAGAATCCCGTCGGCTGACACTACATGTCCCAAAAATCTAACTTCACGCAACCAGAATTCACACTTAGAAAATTTGGCATATAGTTGCCGAGTTCTAAGTATGTCTAACACCGTCTTCAAATGCAACAAATGCTCCTCTTCTGACTTGGAATAAATCAGGATGTCATCTATAAACACAATGACAAATTGATCTAAGTACTTCTGGAACACTCTGTTCATAAGGTCCATGAACATAGCTGGAGCGTTGGTCACACCAAACGGCATCACCAAAAATTCATAATGACCGTAGCGTGATCGAAAAGCTGTCTTCGGAATGTCAGATTCGCGAACCCTCAGCTGATGGTAACCAGATCGCAAATCGATCTTTGAAAACACTGATGCTCCTTGCAGTTGGTCGAACAAATCATCAATCCGTGGCAATGGATATCGATTCTTCACTGTGACCCGATTTAGCTGTCTATAGTCGATGCACAAGCGAAGTGTGCCATCTTTCTTCTTCACGAATAGTACTGGTGCACCCCACGGAGAGACACTGGGTCTGATAAACCCTCTGTTCACCAAATCTTCCAACTGTGTCTTTAATTCTTTTAACTCTGCTGGTGCCATCCGGTACGGTGCAATGGAGATAGGAGAGGTACCCGGCAATAGTTCAATCTCGAACTCGATCTCCCTCTCCGGTGGTAACCCTGTTACTTCTTCAGGAAATACATCGGGATAGTCTTCCACTACTGGCACACTACTCAATTCTGGGAATTCGACTGTTACATCACGAACATGTGCCAAGAATGCTGCACAACCCTTGTTGATCATCTGTCCTGCACTCACCCATGAGATCACACAAGATGGAACTACTCTCCGATCGCCCACAAAACAGAATTCTGTACCATCAGGTAAACTGAACTGTACTTTCTTTGTGAAACAATCCACTCGTGCTCTGTACTTGGCCAAACAATCCATACCCAAAATGACGTCTAATTCCCTGATATCCAATGGAACCAAGTCTACTTCAACCTCTGCAGTACCCATCTTTAAAATACAATTCAGATACACGTTGCTGCAAACCAGTTGTTCACCTAATGGAGTCAAAACCGCTACGGGTGGTTCTAGGGGTGACAACTTCCTATCTGCACTCCTAATTACTCTAGGACTGACAAAAGATCTATTCGCTCCAGGGTCTATTAATACTCTAGCAGGAATGGAAAAAACAGTAAGTGTACCTATCACAACGTCAGGGTTGGCGTTTGCCTCCGTATCTACCAAAGTAAACAAACGCGCCTGCGGCCTTTGCTGTGGTCGATACTGTGACCGAATCGTGGTCTCGCTACCAGATGGTCGTCCTGCTGGTAGTCTGCTCTGTGGTCTGGAAGATCCCTGTGAGCCCATATGACTCACACCAAACCTTTGTGCTACTGGTATCACTGGAGTTCTTGGCTGATATGTCATGGCTCGCGGTGTCTCTCCTCTAGGACACTCTCTCGCCATATGCCCAAACTGATTACAATTGAAACAGCGAGCAGGATGTGGACATGGTGGGAGGTGATATTCTTTGCAATTCAGACACCTGGGATACGATGGTGGTCTACTGAAACTTAATGCTGACTGAGCTGGTTGTGCCTTAGTCACAAAGGAAGATGTTCCCTGTGATCGAGTCGGTGCAGTAAAGTAAGGAGTAAATCTCTTGTTTACAGGCCTCTTGTCAAATCTCCCACTATGTCTCGCAGAATCCCTCCCAAGGACAAATTCCCTCGGTCTACCAAACTGATTATTCTGTCCTCGAGCAATCGTTTCAGACTTAACAGCTTCCACCACTAACTTCTCGAAGTCTGGGCTTGTGTTTGGACCCATGATGGTCCGAATATTATGGTTCAGACCCTGCTCGAATCGACTGGCCAAAATTCTCATATCTTGTTCCAATTCCGGCACAAAATGATTTAGTGCCCGAAATTCCGTTTCATATTCAGCCATTGTCTTGTTTCCTTGTCGTAACATATAGAACTCAGACCGTTTGTCATCCTGGAAATGTGGTGGGAAAAATCGTTCATCAAACTTATGTTCGAATTCCCCCCACGTGGGCTGTCCCCCATATCGATTCCTGATGGTACTCCACCAGGTAGCCGCATCTCGTTCCAGCAAACGAGTAGCCAAGATCGTCCTCTCTTCATCAGATACTCGCAGGTCTTGGGCAGTAAGCACAATTTTATCTTTCCACTTCCTGGCCACCATTGCATCGCTGGAGCCATAAAAACTTTCACAACCCAAATGTCTGGCTTCTTTCAGCAACTTTGACACCTGAATTGGTAACCTAGCACTCTGAACTTCCTGTGCTTCTTGTTGTACTTCAGGCCGATCTGGTACCTGTACCTGTGGCTGTGCAGCTGCAGTTTGCATCATTTGCATAGTTTGCTGCATCTGACCCAACGTCGTTTGTAGCGCTGCCAACACCTGTACTAAGGCAGAATCCTGAGCTGTAGGTGCTGCCTGTCCTGTCTGTGTCTGATGCGCTCCAACTGCTGGTCCATTAGCATCGGACCTCTCATCAACATCTGCTGCTTGCACTCGGCGTGCCGGTCTCCTAACCTTCTTCTTAGGTGCCATCTAATCACACTGAACACACAACCATAGTACAAGCCTAAAATCAACACCACTAATAACAACTAGACCCACTCTATGCTGGACAATGCACGTGCTGTGAGTGTGATGCGTTTGTAAAATATGCTTGTTCAAAATCAGTTTACACATCCCGTACACAAGAAACAACCATGCTCCGCTACCAACCCTGTGAGGACCCGTTTCCGGTAAATGGGAACCTCACCGCCGTGCAACCCCGATCGACCCAACGGGTGGATCAATCGGAACCACACAAGGCTTACTGTAAAAATCATTTCCCATTCTTGAAACTTTTCTTTGAAATTGAAGCATGGCACGTTATAATAAAAACTCGGCAAAATCAACAACGGAATTATTAACCGTCAGCGGAAGTCTTTTACACATATCAACCCACGATATAATTCTGTCACACATTTCACATAATATCTCACTGTCATATAAACTTTGCAGCATAAAATTTAAATTCCAGATTCACACGTTTAGCATACATATGCACACGTCAAATGTATACCTACAACACAAATAATGCCGAGTGTCCAAAATGTGTGGAGTACAATGTCCAGCCCTACGACCAACAATGGAATCGTAACCTGGGAGCTGAACTGCTAGTCTCTCAATTTAGCCCTGAGGAAAATAAAGCAAGGGGGGTGAGATCAAAGGACCTCAGTGGGAGTACCGCGTCATAATCACAAACGTTGGAATAGAGGCAGTTACTAAATCAGTTTGTAAAGCAAGTACGTAACACAATTGAGTCTCAAGCTCATATATGCACATAACAAAATTCACAATGCACAATGCACAATGCACGATGCGCGATGACCAAAACATTATGCAATTGCAGAAAATCATCTTTCTGATACACGGCTAGTATGCCCAAAATCTACCGGGGCGGACACAAACCACTCCCGAATAATCCCCGCTAAAGGATCACCTGGAAGCCCATTGATGGTTTTAATTTAGCAGTTCAAAACCCCTACCATCAAGGTTGTCCGAAACTGAATGGAGGAAATCAAATTATCAGATTCCATCTCAGTTTCGTAGATGTGTATGCATACAGCATCATGAGGACTGATAGTTTATAGTGCACTCGAGTAACCATTCATACAGATATATCCTCCATAACCCTCCAAGGTAAGCAACTGTCCCCTCAGCTGGGATCCCCATATACTTACCTAGCTTGATCAAGCATAGTTCGTCAATTCCAGTAAATTCCTAAGAAAATACTTATACAACATTGTTTAAGGAAAACTTGTAATGCATGCTATGTATTTATCCAGTTCCACATCAGGACAATCTCACATTTTGAACAAGTCTCCCTTGTGTTGCCACACACTCAGTTACAAGCGGCAATTCACTCATGGCAACACAATGCACATCGCACAACCATCATGCTTAGTTTTGAACATACATTTAATGCGTTCCAAAGCATGACAAGCATTCATATGAGTCTAACATGATTAATTATCAGAGTACCAGCAATGTCTCTATTCAAATCAAACCATGCAATCCAATTTTAATTAAACAAACCAGTACGCATATGCAGATGAAACTTAAACTCCCACCTCTTGTCACGCTGACGACGTACCAGCGATACTTTTGCCTTTCTCAGCTGCCGCAATATCACCTATACACATAAGGCAGTCAGAGAACTGTAAGCTACCCTGAGTTCAAGTGATCAGAAACTACAACTGAAATTGAAACCTAAAGGACCCTCTCACAATTACCACTCAACACTCCTCTGCAATTGAACAATTTAATGTCACTGCTCAAACTCATATCACTCCATAAACTCACAACCATTCCCCCTTAATCACAACTCTGACCAGCAAGCATTCACACATCACAATAACACTTAATGACGAAACCTGTATCCCTCAACTCACATTCCATACATACAGAACTTATCTCAAGCAACCAATACACCTAATTCATCAAGAACATTCAAATTCCACCCTCTGACACTGTTCACCCGAGAATTACACAAAATTTTCAGGGTGTTTCCAGACACAATCACTCACTAAATTAACTCAGCAACATTACTAGCAACCTAAAGGAACTATCTTAGAAGCATGGAAACAAGAATTAAACCACTTACCAGTAAAATCTCAATTTTCGTCCAGAATGAAAACAGCTTTAGAAATCACCCCCACCCACCAAACTACCAGTGGAAATGTGTGGAAAACACTAGGGAAGTGTTAGGGTATAATCTCCTAATGATTTCTGAGGGAAAACTGAGTTGAAGATGAATGTTGGTACTCTTGGATGGTGAAGAGAAAAGAAAAACGGGAAAGGCATTTAGGGCAGATGAAATGAATGGTCTGCTGGGTTTAATGCACAAATGACAAGACTTAAGTGTAACTAATGGGTTAGCTAGTACATGGGCTGGGTTTAATGCACAAATGGCAAGACTTAAGTGTAACTAATGGGTTAGTACATGGGCTGACACAATGGATTGGGGCTGAGACAGAATTGGGCTAAATCCCAAGGTCTGCCAAGTACAGAAACGCTAATTTCACAGCCCGTATCATACCAAATGACCCGAATAAAATTTTGTGTGACAATACGGGTGTCTGGAATTTCGGTTAAGCAATTGGGCTTACGAATAGTGTTTGGGCTCGATGAACAGTATTTGGGCTCGATGAATAGTAATCGACCCAAAAATTCATGGTCACTCAAAACGGGTCATAATCTGTCAAATTCCACTGACTCAATCCTCAATCTCGCATTCTATCGTACTCTCGATCACATCTAGACACCCTCAAACACGCTAAGGACTCCCTAAGGCTGAGACACCCAACATAAAAATTTGCGAATCGAATATGCACTCTATCGTACCCTACTCTCAGAAGGGTGAGGTCTCACAAAATAGGTCCTGGTTCTTTGGCTTGTTTGGGTTTCACAACGGTAAGGGCCCTAATCGGAGTAATTAATAATAGGTTAGGAGTTAGGGTCGTTACAAGTTTTGGTAGCGGAGCATGATTTAAGGAATATAATTGGTTATATGCTAACTTGTTTGTTGATTTTGTGTTTGTAGGTAAGAACATGCGCACACACTCACTTACTTAGGGGCTAGTACCGAAAGTGAACTAATGCTAAAAATGGATTGATTTAAATGATGAGAATGATAATTTGATTTGTTGTGTGTTTATGTATGTTCTTATGCCTGGTATGCCTTGATGTGTTTCGGTGAATGTTTGTTGTGTTTCTTGTCATTTCCGAGAATGTGTATGTTGTTGGGGCATATTACCAAGTGTCCCTATGTGATTTCTATGTTGCCGAATGTATATGCGTGTGATTGCTGATGTGTATTGCCGAATGCATGGGGTGTGAGTTTGCATGATTGCCGAATATGGATTGTGTGAATCCATGCTTGCTTAATGCTTGATGATGATTTCCGAGAGTACATATGTGTGATGATATGAGTGACGAGTATGCATTTACATGTGTGCATATGATTTCCAAAATTTGTATATTATTTTCCAGCATATGTGTATCGTCCGGTGCACGCCTCTCCACCAGGTACCACTTCTTTTCCTAGTATCGTATTTAGTTATGTGTTGTGACGACCTCAATTCCTACCTATTATTAATTGCTCCGATTAAGGTCATCATCGCGGTGAAACCAAAATAAGCCCAAATGACACCTTAGACCTATCTGAATCTCACCAGGCTTACCATTAACTTCCGATTTTTATAGCATATTTATTTCATTTTTTAACAACAATTGGAGCATGATATTGGACAAATATTCTGGAAACATACGGAGTAAATAAAACATCAGCGGAAGTCTTTAGATTAAGTCATTGGGTTCATAACACACAAGTCTCATAGGGATCCAAACAATCAGCAAGAAATCTTCCAACATATTTCAGAAATAGCAAGAAAAGGAGGGATCTGAAAATAAACCAGAAAGTAGCCCAATCATTCATGTTATATGCGCAAGTAAACAAGTATGCAAATGTGATACGATATCTCCCCGCCGTGCAGCCTTGATCTCACACACTGGTACCACGGACAGTGGATGTACATAAGCCTGAAAAATGGTAAAAAAAACGGTATGAGATTACAGGAATCTCAGTAGGGTCGCAACATCATAAGATCTGTAGAATACCTAAACAAAAATCTCCCAATTCGCATTAGATTACAACTAAACATCTAAAGGGGATCACGAAATTCAAGAATCGTTCAAAAAGGGATTATGGCCGAATCTATGGTTGAGGGGGCACTACAAACACTTCCAAAAAATCAGAAGTACACAGGCAGGTAGAACTCATTAGATTGCTCTTGGTAATGAAGAAGAAAGGCCATTCCCTTCCACCTGTGTTGTCCAAGGCTTACTGCACAAAGGGTAAATGGTTAACACAAAAGCTAATCAGTAAGCCTAGTAAGCCATCTTGCCACACAAGGACAAGTCTTCCCAAGCCACACACGGACTTGGGCATCCCAAACCACACAAGGATAAGGGCTTCCTGCGACACAAGGACAGGGTTCAGTCGTCTTGCCACACAAGGACAAGTCTTCCCAAGCCACACAAGGACTTGGGCATCCCAAACCACACAAGGATAAGGGTTTCCTGCCACACAAGAACAGGGTTCCAGCCCCACAAGGACCAGACATCTAGCACGTGCATGCTGGGTTTTGCCACACATACAACTCTCATACCAGTAAGCATCTCTCCTCTCCCTAGGAGCATCAACGCTTACCCCGAATGGCCACCGAAAAAGGATCCTGACACACAAACATGTACAAGCACACACAGGCAAGTACAAAGCATAATACCATAGCAGTGTATCCTCAATCATGTCAGAAGACAATCAGCATATTCAATTCACATAACATATGCAACCCAGGCACTCAATACCTAACTCAGGGGTTCGATATAGCCTATGAGATCCATATCTCAATCCAAAATTAATACTCTCACCCTATAATCAATCGCATGCAATACAACAAAGGCAGGTATAAAAAACATCAAGAAAATAATAGGGGTCTCTGGATAAACCGATGAGGTGTAGATCCTACCTCTCTTGTCTCTGAACAAAAAAAACTACTCCTTTGCCTGTATTAGGTAATTCCGAACCACCTATATTATCATCAGGAAAAGATGAAAACAAACTAAGCATGCTTATTCAATAATCAATTGAATACCCTATTTCCTTATCAATTCCACTCACCAAACCTATAAGAAACAAGTGATCAGATGCTGCAGGTGCCACCCCCTTGGATGTGTGATGTGATAGCCAGGGACTTAACAAGATTCAACCTGAATTACCATTACAATTAACTATGCAAATTTCGTCGCTAAAAGTAGGGCATAGGACAATTTCGACACTAAGCATATAGAAGTTTAAAAGAAGTAAATTCATGATCATACATCAAGAATAGATGCTAAACAATCATAAGAACACGCGAAACGACAACAGAAATTAACCGAAGACAAAAACTGTAGAAATCTTAAAAACAACTAATTCTGTCGCTGATTTTCGACTTAACCTTATATAAGGAAATATTTATGTCCAAACAAAAAAACATATATGGTTAGAAAGAGGATGAAAAGAGCTTTACAAAAAGCTAATATTTATAGAGATACAACAAACGATGAAAAAGTTATACTATTTTAAAGTTCAAGAACATTTGGCAAAAACCTAATTCCATCGCCTATTTTCAACTTATCTTATAACAAAGAAATACTAACCTTCTGAAAAAAAAACAAAGATGGTTGGAAAGAGAATGAAGAGATATTTCCAACAAGCTGTTAGTTTCAGGAATACAACCAACGATGAAAGAGTTATGCTATTTTGAAGTTTTAGAAGATTTGACGAAAACCTAATTCCATCACCGATTTTTGACTTCTCTTATGAGAAAAAAATACTAATATCATGATGAAAAATCAAATATGGTTGGAAAGAGGATAATGGGAGCTTTCCAAAAAGATATTATTTTCAGGAATCTGACAAGCGATGAGTGAGTTATGCTGGTTTAAAGTTTCAATAAATTTTGGCAGATGTGGGGAGGTCTTAGGGTTTTAGGCTATATGATTTTTGTGTTTTTTCTATGAATGATTTTTGTGGGAGTTGGATTCTATTTATATAAGATGGTTATGAGATTATAATCCCTATCTTCAAGGCTTAATTAAAGTAAGATAATTATCAAAATTAAATTCTGTATTTATCTTCCCCTATTTTTAGGGATTTTAATCTCTAAGGCAATTAATATAAGGACTTAGATTAAAGAGAATTTATACCAGAATTAACTACCATACCACTCTTACCAATTTCGGCCATCACACATCCTTTCCTTCAGAGGTAAAATTGTCTTTTCACCTACACTGGTTTCTGGACTTCTAGGACACAAAATTCGAGGTTTCACATGTGTTAAGTAATAATCGTATGCTTGTATAGTATGGCAAGGTCGAACGCTACAAGGGATCGACGAGGTAGGTATGAGGTTCAGGCCGAACAACAACCTGTTGAGCAAGAGGAGCCAAATGCACAAACTGATCAGGGAGGGCAAGCTGAGCCGAAAAACCAACCTGAGGCGTCAACCATCGATCATGTGATGGCCCAAATCCTAAACATATTGCAAGGAATTGCTACGAATCAGCAACGTTTAGAGGCGCAATTTCAGAATGCTCCTGCACCCACGCCCGTGGAAGAACCTATTCCTCCACTTGAACTTGTACAGCCAGCACATCCTAAGGAAGCCAAGAGACTTCCCATCGTGATTACCAAATTGTTGAAGGAAGCTCGACAATTAGGATATAAAGATTTCAATGGTTCAGCCTGAGCTGCTGCCGCTAGTGAATGGATCAACACCTTATGCTGAATGTCCTTGTTCTTACGTATCTAGGATGATAACAAGATTGCAATCGCCACTTTCCTACTTGAGGGAGAAGCCCTCGCATGGTGGACAGCTGTGAGCTTGCGATTTGGCGATCGTCTGCCTATATGGGAGGAATTTCGATATGAATTCGACGAAAGGTTCTATACTAGATTCCATAAAAGCGAGCAGCGATGAGCTTTCTACAAGCTTGAACAAGGCACCCATTCGGTGCTGGAATATGAGAAGGCATTAAGGGAGTTGTCCCGATTTGCACCTAAAGAGGATCGCTCACTGTACCAGCTTGCTAGACAATTTCAGGATGGGCTGAGTACAGAACGCAAAACCATTGTTGGTACGATACCGATACAGAATTTACAAGAATTAATTATTGTCGCGACTGAAGCTAAAAAGATTATGCAAAACAAGAAGCTATCCGCAGCCACTAGTGGCAGATCCTTCAGGCGAGATTCAAAATTTAATTAGCATATGGGACCCTATCCTTTAAGGTCCAATGCTATAACGACCCCAATTCCTAACTATTATTAATTGCTCCGATTAAGGTCATTACTGCCGTGAAACCCAAATAAGCCTAAATGACACCTAAGACCTACTTGAATCCCACCAGGCTTATTATGAACTACCGATTTTTAGCTTGTTAGTTTTATTGCTTATCAATAATTGGAGCATGATATTGGACACATGTTCTGGTATCATACGGAGTAAATAAAACATCAGCGAAAGTCTTAAATTAAACCTTTGGGTACATAGCACACAAGTCCCATAAGGATCCAGCAAGAAATTCTTCATCAAGGTTCGGAAATTAGCAAGTAAAGAAGAGTGCTTAAAATAAACCAGAAAGTTTCCCAATCATTCATGTTATATGCACAAGTATACAAGTAAGCAAATGTGATGCGATATCGCCCTCCTGTGCAGCCTTGATCTCACACACTGGTACCACGAACAGTGGATGTACCTAAGCCTGAAAAATAGTAAAAAACAACGGTATGAGATTACAAGAATCTCAGTAGGGTCACAGCATCATAAGATTTATAGAATCCCTAAACACAAATCTCTCATTTCACATAAGATCATTCCTAAACAGTTAAAGGGGATCACGCAATTCAAAAATCAATCAAAAGAGGTTAAGGCCAAATCTATGGCTGAGGGAGGACTGCAAACACTTCCGAAAGGTCAGAAGTAAACAGGCAGGTGAAACACATCAGATTTCCCTCGGCAATGAAGAAGAAAGGCCATCCCCTTCCACCTGTGTTGTCCAAAGCTTACTGCACAAAGGGTAGGTTGTTAACACGCAAACTAATCAGTAAGCCTTTCATCTTGTCCTCGTAAGGACAAGTCGACTAGTCCCACATGGAAAAGTCTTTCCTAGTCACATACCTACTAGGGCATCCCAAACCTCGCAAGATAAGGTCTTCCTGCCTCGCAAGACAGGGATCCGGTCTCGCAAGGACAGATATCCAGCGTGCACTTGCTGGTTTGCCGCCCATACAACTCCCTAAACTGGCAAGAACCTCTCCTCTCCCTAAGAGCATCAGCGCTTACCCCGAATGGCCACCGGAATAGGATTCTGACACACAAACACGTACAAGCACACACAGGCAAGTACACAGCATAATACCAAAACAGGGTATCCTCAATCATGTTAGTACACAATCAGCATATTCAATTCACATAACATATGCAACCCAGGCACTCAATACCTAACTCAGGGGTTTGATATAGCCTATGAGATCCATATATCATTCTGAATTTCACACTCTCACCCTATAATCCAATCGCATGCAATACAACAAGGGTAGGTAACAAAAATATCAAGAAAATAATAGGGGTCTCTGGAAAAACCGATGAGGCGTAGATCCTACCTTTCTTGTCTCTGAACAAGAAGCTACTCCTTTTCATTTATTAAGTAAATCCGAACCACCTAAATTATCACCAGGCAAAGACAAAAGCAAACTAAGCATGCATATTCAATAGTCAATTGAATACCCTATTTCCTTACCAACTATCTATCTTTAAGGATGATTTTGTAAGGTAATTACCCATCCATAAGGACATAGATCAAAAAGAATTTAAAACAAAGTTAACTACTAAACAATCTTACCAATTTCGGCCATCACATATCCTTTCCTTCAGGGGTAAAATCATCTTTTCACCTACACTGGCTTCTGGACTTCTAGGACTCAAAATTCGGGGTCTTACAAATGCTCAGAAAATTAATAGCAATGGAACTTTTCTAGTTTGAATTCCAATGGGTCTACGTGGAATTCTCAGCAATGTTGATGTTACAATTGTGGTGAAATGGGGCACATTCAACAGGAATGCCAGAAGCCGAGACGTATCACAGGCGCACCTAGTAAGGACCGAGGTGGGTATGCTAACCCCACCAAACCGCCAACGCGAGCACTAGGAAGACCACCCAACGAATCCACAAGTGAGGCGCAACCAAGACCAACAAGGTTATTCACTCTAACTGATGCCGAGGCTAGTCCTGATGTGGTGACAGGTACTATTTCAGTCTTTTCTCAAAATGCTAAAGTATTATTAGATCTCGGAGCAAATAGATCATTTGTAAGTCCAAGGATAACACTTAGCACGGATCGGCCTCTATCTCCCTTGACTCCTCCTATTGCGGTTCTGACTCCTTTTGGAGAACAACTAATTTGTGATCTAGTCTACATCGGCTATACTGTAAGTATGGGTCCAAATGTACTTGAAGTGTATCTGAGAGCAGAATGTAATCTTGGGTATGGACTGTCTGGTGAAATATCAAGCCCGCATGGAATGTTTCACCAAACAAGTGTGGTTCATTTTTCCTGATGGTGTTGAGTACTGTTTTGAAGGTGATAGGCGAGTTGTTCCAACTTGCATGATTTCTTGGCTTGATGCAAAACGATTGATCAACAAAGGATGTACAACATACCTCGCACACGTACATGATATTTCTAAAGAATCCTCGAATTTGGTTTCTCTTCCAGTCATTCGCGAATTTTCAAAAGTATTTACAGAAGACATAGCCGGTTTACCAACAGCAAGGGAAGTGGAATTCGGCATTGAGTTAGTGCCTGGTACGAATCTGATTTCCATTCCTCCATATCATATGGCTCCTACAAAAATGAAGGAACTAAAAACACAGTTGGAAGATTTGTTGGATCATGGTTTCATCCGACCTAGTGTGTCACCTTGGTGAGCACCTGTCTTGCTCGTAAACAAGAAAGATGGATCGCTGTGATTATGCTGACTATCGGGAGTTGAACCATGAGACCGTGAAAAATAAGTACCCTTTGCCAGGCATCGACGATTTGTTCGACCAACTCCAGGGTGCATCTGTATTCTCCAAGATCGATCTCAGATCTGGATACCATCAATTGCGAGTTCGTGATGCTGATATTCTGAAGACTGCGTTCAGATCGCAATACAGCCACTATGAATTTCTGGTTATGTCATTCGGCTTGACCAATCCACCAGCTGTGTTTATGAACCTGATAAATCGTGTGTTCCGTGAATTCTTGGATAAATTTGTGATACTCTTCATTTACGACATTCTGATTTACTCAAAATCGGAAGAGGATCATGCTATGCACTTGCGGATTGTGCTTAAAATATTGAAGGATCGACGGTTGTTCGCAAAGTACTCCAAATGCAAATTCTGGTTACGCGAAATTGGTTTCCTTGGCTATATTGTTTCCTCCCAAGGTGTGTTAGTTGATCCAAAGAAGATTGAACCCGTGATTGCTTGGGAACCTTCATGAAGTGTGTTCGAAGTTCGTAGTTTCTTTGGCTTAGCAGGATACTACCGTCGCTTTATGGAGAATTTTTCATCACTTTCCAGACCATTGAAAAAACTGACACGCAAGGGTGAGCCATTCGTATAGAACGAGAAATGCCAGCAAAGTTTCGAAGAGCTAAAGAATCGGTTAGTTTCCGCACCTATCCTTACCCTACCTATTTGCGGAAAGGAGTATGTGGTTTACAGCGACGCATCAAAATCTAGACTTGGATGCGTATTGATGAAAGATAGGAGAGTTATTGCCTACGCTTCCCGGCAATTGTGACCGCACAAGAGCAACTACCCTACGCATGATTTGGAACTTTCAGCCATGGTGTTTGCCTTAAAAATATGGCACCCTATGAAGCACTATATGGGAGATGTTGCAGAACTCCCATTTGCTAGAATGAAGTAGGCGAAAGACGCCTAGACAATCCAGAATTGATTGATCAAGCAACGAAGCAGTTGAACTTGATTCGACAATGGCTAAAAACAGCCCGGGATCGGCAGAAAAGCTACGCCGACAATCGACGAAGGGAGCTAGAATTTGCAGTAGGTGACAAAGTATTTTTGAAGGTTGCCCCATGGAAAGGAGTCCTTGGCTTTCAGCAGCGAGGTAAGCTAGCATCTCGCTACATTGGTCCGTATGACATTTTCGAAAGAATCGACCCTATTGCATACCGACTTGCCCTACCTCCAAATATGGAAATAACTCACAATGTATTTCACATTTCAATGCTAAGAATGTATATGCGAGACCCTGCTCATGTGCTTAGAGAACTGCCAGTTGAAGTTGCTGAAGACCTATCCTATCCCGTACAGCCAGTTGCCATACTAGATTGGTCAGTTCGACAGCTTCGCAGTCGAAGCGTGCCTATGGTACGAGTCATTTAGCGTAATGGCCAACTTGAGGAACAGTCTTGGGAGACTGAGGAATCTATGCGTGCAAAATTTCCTTACTTGTTTATTTAGGTACTTGTGCTAAAATTTCGAGGACGACATTCTTATAAGGAGGGGAGGATGTGAAACCCCGAATTTTGAGTCTTAGAAGTCCAGAAGCCAGTTCATGTGAAAAGATGATTTTTCCCCTGAAGGAAAGAATGTGTGATGGCCGAAATTGGTAAGAGTGGTATGGTAGTTAATTCTAGTATAAATTCCTTTTAATCTAAGTCCTTATAGATAAGTAATTGCCTTAGAGATTAAAATCCCTAAAAATAGGGGAGATAATTACAGAATTTAATTTTGATAATTATCTTATTTTAATTAAGCCTTGAAGATACGGATTATAATCTCATAACCATCTTATATAAATAGAAGCCAACCCCCACAAAATCATTCATAGAAAACACACAAAAATCGTATAGCCTAAAACCCTAACACCTCCCTATATCTGCCGAAATTCATTGAAACTTTAAACTAGCATAACTCACTCATAGCTTGTCAGATTCCTATAAATAATAGCTTGTTGGAAAGATTTCTTCATTCTCTTTTCAAAAAAAATTTTTGTCAAGAGTTTAGTATTTCTTTCTCATAAGCTAAGTTGAAAATTGGCGACGGAATTAGGTTTTCGCTAAATCTTCTTGAATTTCAAAATAGCATAACTCTTTCATCGTTTGTTGTATCTCTACAAATAATAGCTTGTAGGAAAGCTCTTTTCATCCTATTTCCAAAAGTGTTTGTTTTTTTTCATTATGTTAGTATTTCTTTCTCAAAAGATAATTCAAAAATCAGCAACGAAATTAGTTTTTTTTTAGATTTCTACAATTTTTGTCTTCTATTGATTTCTGTTGTCGTTTCGCATGTTCTTATGATTTCTTAGCATCTATTCATGATGTATGATCATGAATTTCCTTCTTTTAAACTTCTTTATACTTAAATTCAAAATTGTCCTAGACCCTACTTTTAGCGACGAAATTTGCAAAGTTAATTGGAATGGTAATTCAGGTTGAATCTTGTTAAGTTCCTGATAGGTTTGGTGAGTGGAATTGGTAAGGAAATAGGATATTCAATTGATTATTGAATATACATGCTTAGTTTGTTTTCGTCTTTGCTTGGTGATAATATAGGTGGTTCAGAACTACCTAAAAAAAGCAAAGGAGTAGCATCTTGTTCAGAGACAAGAGAGGTAGGATCTACGCCACATCGGTTTCTTCAGAGACCTCTGTTATTTTCTTGATGTTTTTGATACCTGCCTTTGTTGTATTGTATGTGATTTGATTATAGGGTGAGAGTATGAATTTCGGATTGAGATATGGATCTCATAGGCTATATCGAAACCCTGAGTTAGGTATTGAGTGTCTGGGTTGCATATGATATGTGAATTGAATATGTTGATTGTGTTTTGACATGATTGAGGATACCCTACAATGGTATTATGCTTTGTACTAGCCTGTGTGTGCTTGTACGTGTTTGTGTGTCAGGATTTTTTTTCGGTGGCCATTCGGGGTAAGCGCTGATGCTGCTAGGGAGAGGAGAGGTTCTTACTGGTATGGAAGTTGTATCGGTGGCAAAACCCAGCATGCGCGTGCTGGATGTCTATTCCTTGTGTGGCAGGAACC
Source organism: Passiflora organensis (assembly GCA_019739055.1). Lineage (NCBI taxonomy): Eukaryota > Viridiplantae > Streptophyta > Magnoliopsida > Malpighiales > Passifloraceae > Passiflora > Passiflora organensis. Next base: position 274,616 of record JAEPBF010000191.1, on the reverse strand, counting down.
TTGTCCTTGTGTGGCAGGAAGCCCTTATCCTTGTGTGGTTTGGGATGCCCAAGTCCGTGTGCGGCTTGGGAAGACTTGTCCTTGTGTGGCAAGATGACTTACTAGGCTTACTGATTAGCTTGTGTGTTAACCGTTTACCCTTTGTGCAGTAAGCCTTGGACAACACAGGTGGAAGGGGATGGCCTTTCTTCTTCATTTTCGAGAGCAATCTATTGAGTTCCACCTACCTGTGTACTTCTGATAATTTCGGAAGTGTTTGCAGTCCTCCCTCAACCATAGATTCGGCCATAACCCCTTTCTGAATGATTCTTGAATTACATGATCCCCTTTAAATGTTTAGGAATGATCTAATGTGAATTGGAAGATTTGTGTTTAGGGTTTCTACAGATCTTATAATGATGCGACCCTACTGAGATTCTTGTAATCTCATATTGTTGTTTTTTTTACCATTTTTCAGGCTTAGGTACATCCACTGTCCGTGGTACCAGTGTGTGAGATCAAGGCTGCACGGCGGGGCGATATCGCATCATATTTGCATACTTGATCCTTGTTTACTTGCGCATATAACATTAATGATTGGGCTACTTTCTGGTTTATTTTCAGATCCCTCCTTTGCTTGCAATTTCCCAAATATGTTGGAGGATTTCTTGCTGATTGTTTGAATCCCTAAGGGACTTGTGTGTTATAAACCCAATGATTTAATCTAAAGACTTCCGCTGATGTTTTATTTACTCCGTATATTACCAGAATATTTTTCCAATATCATGCTCCAATTTTTGTTAAAAATTGAAATAAACATGCTATAAGAATCGGAAGTTAATGGTAAGTCTGGTGAGATTCAGATAGGTCCTAGGTGTCATTTGGGTGTATTTGGGTTTCAAGGCGGTGATGACCTTAATCGGAGCAAATAGTAATAGTTAGGAATTGGGGTCGTCACAGATAAATATAAAGAATGTACATGCTAAAAATCGATAATTTGAAGAGAAAGCCTTGTGGGATTCAGATAGGTCTTGATTCTTGGGCTTGTTTTGGTTTCACGGCGGTAAGGGCCCTAATCGGAGCAATTAATAATAGGTTAGGAGTAAGGGTCATTACAGGTAGAGCATACTGATTTCATGTATAGAGAAGATTCAAAGAAGGAATTCATGATTTTACAACATGAATGGATGCTAAACAATCATACAAACAAGAAGAAGAACAACAAAAATTATTTGAAGGCAAAATCACACAATTTTGGAACTAGTCCCGCCGAATTATGACCTAAATTACTGCAAGAAAATATTAACCTCAAGATAAAAAAACAAAATATTTTTTAATAGAGGATGAAAAAATCTTTCCAACAAGCTATTGTTTGCAAGAATCTGACAAACGATGAGAGAGTTTTGCTATTTTGAAGTTCAAACAAATTTCGGCAGCAATAGGGAGGTGTAGGGTTTTAGGCTGGACAAATTTTATATATTTTCTGCGTAAGGTTTAGGTGTGGCCGGTTTCCTCTTTATGTAGGGTGGTTATAGGATTAATTTCTCTACTTTAAGGTTTAGATTAAAATAAAATAATTATCAGAATTAAATTTTGTAATTATCCTCCCCTAATTTTAGGAATTTTATTTTCTAAGGTAATTATCAACCAATAAAGAACCCAATCAAAGGGAATTAATACCATAAATAATTACTAAACATTCTATACCATTTTTGGCCATCACACATCCATTTTGTTAGGGACAAAATGATATTTTCATTTGCTGGCTTCTAGACTTCTAGGACTCAAAATTCGAGGTTTGACATTATCCCCTTAGAACCGATTTTAACATGTTTATTCTTTATACTTATAACGGTTGGAGCATGATATTGGATAAGTATTTTGGTATCATGCGGAGTGAGTAAAAAGTATCAACAGAAGTATTTAAATTTAATCAATGAATCCACAACAGACAAGTCTCATAGGGATCCAAATATCCAGCAAGTAAACCTTCAACATAATTTGGAAACAACAAGCAAAGGAGGAACTTAAAAAACCAGAAAATAGACCAATCACAATTCATGTTATATGCACAAAAATCGAAGAATAGGTATGCAAATGTGATGCGATATTGTCCCCCCATGAATCCTTGATCTCACACACTAGTACCATGAGCATCGAATGTACCTAAGCCTAAAAAATGGTGAAAACAACAGGATAAGATTACATGAATCTCAATAGGGTTATAGCATCATAAGATCTACAGAAATCTCAAACAACATCAGATCATGTCTACACATCTAAGGGAGATCACGCAATCTATTCAAACAATTCAAAGGTGTATGGCCAAAACTAAGGCTGAGGGTGGACTACAAACACTTCTGAAAATTAAAAGTACATAGTCAAGGAAAACTCATTAATCATCTCAGTAGTAGGGAAAGGTCATCCCCTTCCACCTGTGCTGTCCAAGGCTTCGCTGCACAAAGGATAAAGGTTAGTACATAAGCTAATCAGCAAGCCTGTTCATGTTTCCACACAAGGACAAGGCATCTAAGCCATACAAGGACAAGCCATCTAAGCCATACAAGGACAAAACATCCAAGCCACACATGGACAAGGACATCCAAACCATACAAGGATAAGGGCATCTAAACCACACAAGGATAAGGACATCTTGCCACACAAGGACAAGACGTCTAGCCACTCAAGGAGTAGGCATCCAGTGAGCTCTTGTTAGGGATTGCCACCTATACAACTCTCATACCAGTAAGAATCTCTCATCTCCCAAGGAGCATCAGCGCTTACCCCGAATGTCCATCGAAAAAAAATCCTGACACACAAACACGTAAAAGCACACATAAACAAGTACAAAGCACAATACCATAATGAGGTATCCTTAATCATGTCAGAACATAATCAGCATGCTCAATTCACATAACACACACAAATTAGGCACTTATAACCTATCTCAAGGGTTCGGAAATGCCTAAGGAATTGTATCTCAATCCACAATTCATGCATACACCATACAAGATAGGCGCATGCAATATTAACAAGGGTATGCACCGAAAGCAACAAAAAAACAACAAGGATCTCTGGAGAAACCGATGAGGCATAGATCCTACCTCTCTTTTTTCTGAATAAGAAGCTATTCTTTTACCTTTATTCAAAGGATCCGAACCACCTATAACATCATAAGGCAAAGACAAAACCAAACTAAACATGCATACTCAATAATTAAGTAAATACCCTTTTTCCTTACCAATTAATTCCACTCACCAAACCTATCAGAAAATAGTGATCTGATGCCACAGGTGCCTTCCCCTTGGATCTGTGAAGTGATAGTCAAGAACTTAACAAAAATCAACCTAAATTACCATCTCAATCATCATATAAGTTTTCGACAGTAAAAATAGGGTAGTAGGGAAAATTGTGATTTCATGTATACAAGTCCAAGGGGTTTCAATTTCATATTAGAAAAGAAGGATTAGGTGTTAATAACACATACAATTAAAACAAACACGATCAGAAACCAATAGGTTAATCAATTGATCAAAATCGGTAACAATAGGGCAAAGAGTAGAGCATGCCAATTTTATGTATAGGGAAGATTCAAAGAATGAATTAATATTTTTACAAAATAAATGGATGCCAAACAATCATACAAACAAAAGGAACAACAATAGAGATCAATTGAAGAAAGAATCACTCAATTTCGGCACCAAAACTGATGAATTATGATTTGAATTTAAACAGAGAAAAATTAACCTTCTGATGACCAAACTACTATATCTAGATAGAGGATGGAAATATCTTTCCAACAAGCTATTATTTGAAGAATTCTGACAAAGGATGAGAGAATTATGCTAGTTTCTGTCACACTTGCAGGAAGGAAGTGTGCAGATTTCGTCAATCGATACACGTTCACCCAAATGGCATCGAATCCTCACTGAGATCTAGGTAAACTGGTCACAAAGTCCACTGTGACATGCTCCCACCTCCATTCTGGAATCAAAAGTGACTGATGTAAACTAGCGAGTCTTTGATGCTCAATTTTCACTTGTTGGCATACGAGGCATCGGGCAACGAACTTAGCAATGTGGTGCTTCATGTTCGGCCACCAACATTGCTCCTTTAAATCTCTATACATCTAAGTTCTACCAGGATGGATAGAAAACTTCAAACTATATGCCTCAGATAAAATCAGATTGCAAATATCGACATCTTGTGGTACACATACCCGGTTTCTGAAGACAAGAATTCCTTCATCTCGCACTCTGAAATCACGAGCTATGGCATCAACACCTTCAGATAATTGCTTTCAAATTTCAGCCAACCTTGGATCTTCTGTTTTCTGAATCTGTAATTCCTCAATTAAGGTATGCATGACTTCGATTTGCACCATCAATGAACCAGAAAAATATAAGGACCCAAAACCAACCTATTAGGACCTTACCGGTGTGAAACCCAAATAAGCCCTTGCAAGGTCCTATTTAAATCCCACAAGGCTCAAGTCACCTAATTGGTAATTTTATTTGTTGATTCATGTGCTATTTAAAGGTTGGAGCATGTTTATACATTAATGAATTTCTGGCTTATACTGAGTGAAAGAAAACATCAGCAGAAGTCTTATATTAACACTGAAAACAAGTGGAAACATAACACACAAGTCTCATAAGAATCTCAAAATATCAACCAATAGTATCATATATATTTCAGAAGCAACAAAAAAGAGAAAGAGGGATTGGAAAGCTAGAATACAAATCTACACAAGTTAAAAGACATGGCATACAAGGAAAATTGTGCAAATTCATCCATCCGTGCAGCCTTGATCTCACACCTTTGGTACCAACAAAACACACATCTAAGCCTGGAAAGGGGGAGAAAAGAAGGGATGAGATTACAAGAATCTCAATAGGGTCACAGCATTGTAAGTCCTAGGGATTCCCAATCAAACATCTCCCAAACAACATCAGATCATCCGTGTGAAACCCCGAAATTTTGAGTCCTAGAAGTCCAAAAGCCAATGCAGGTGAAAAGACGTTTTTTCCCCTGAATGAGAGGATGTGTGATGGCCGAAATTGGTAAGAGTTGTATGGTAGTTAATTCTGGTTTTAGTTCCCTTTAATCTATGTCCTTATAGATAGATAATTGTCTTTGAAATTAAAATCCCTAAAATTAGGAGAAGATAATTAAAGAATTTAAATCTGGTAATTATCTTACTTTAATAAAGCCTTTAAAGTAGTAATCTTAATTCCATACCCATCCATTATAAATAGGAAGCCAACCCCACAAAAATCATTCATAGAAAACACACAAAACTCGTATAGCCTAAAACCCTTACACCTCCCTATAGTTGCCAAAATTCGCTGAAACTTTAAACCAGCATAACTCTCTCATCGTTTGTCGGATCCCTAAAAATAATAGCTTGTTGGAAAGATCTCTTCATCCTCTTTCCAACCAAAATTTTTTTTTTCATCTGGAGGTTAGTATTTCTTTCTCTAAGGTTAAGTTGAAATTCGGCAGCACTGCCAAATCTTCTTGAACTTCAGAATAGCATAACTCTTTCATCGTTTGTTGTATCTCTACAAATAATAGCTTGTTGGAACGATCTTTTCATCCTACTTCCAAAAATATTTGTTTTTTTTTTTTGTGAATTCGTATTTTTATATCAAAAAATAAGTTGAAAACCGGCAGCGGAATTAAATTTTCGGCGAAACTGTTAAAATCTTCTTGAACTTCAGAATAGAATAACTTTATCATCTTTTTTTTTATCTCTACAAATAATAGCTTGTTGGAAATCTTTTTTCATCCTCTTTCTAACTATATATGTTTTGTTGTTTGGACGTAAATATTTACTTGTCTAAGGTTAAGTTGAAAATCGGCGACAAAATTAGGTTTTTAGATTTTTACAATTTTTGTCTTCGGTTGATTTCTGTTGTCATTTCAAGTGTTCTTATGATTGCTTAGCATCTATTCATGATGTATGATCATGAATTTTTTTCTTTTAAACTTCTCTATGCTTAAAGTCGAAATTCTCCTATGCCCTACTCTTAACGATGAAATTTGCATAGTTAATTGGAATAGTAATTCAGGTTGAATCTTGTTAAGTTCCTGGCTATCACATCAAACATCTCCTACCGAAAGATCAACACCTAAAACTAGCTAAAATATCCAATTAAAACTGCATGCATCATTCACATACAATAGGGGCCGAAATCATCATAAGCACACACAATATAAGGGTAGACCCAAATTGGTAGAAAAAAAGGAGAAAGACTGAAAACACTTCCCATTCAGAAGCACACAAGCGGCCTATCATATAACATGATTTTCAAAATAAAGGTTTGTCCCCATCTGCCCATGTTGTCCAAGGCTGTGCTGCAAAAATGGTAAAACGGTTAGACAGTCAATATTGCAAGAAGCCTTTTAGTTGTCTTTAACATTGAAACTTTAACTGGCCTAGGAGCACTCTTGCAGCTGCGCATACAAGTCAGCCTGCCACACAAAACAAAGCATCCTAACGTCCAGACTCGAACTGGCCTATAGGGCATTTTGATGTCCAGACATGAACTGGCCTATAGGGCATTTTAACGTCCAGACTTGAAACGGCTTACAAGGAATCCAGTGAGCTTTTGCTGGGAATAACCTCCCGGTTCAATAAGCATCTCTCCTCTCCCTAGAAGCAACAATACTTACCTCGCATGGCCAGCGACAAAAGGATCCTTTAAACAAAGCTCAAACAAGGCATATATATGCATACACACATAATGCACGCATACACAAATCACAACAAAGGATCCTCAATCAAATCATAATACAAATCATAATACAAATCAAAGATCAATCCTCATAGTCATAACAGAATTAGGAAATCTAATGCCCTATTAACTTCCGAGATTCCCCATCATCATAATCACACATTCCGCAAGTATATAACAAAGATAGGCAATCAAATTCAATCATATTTAAACAATCAAACAATAGGGTAACCAAAGAACCCGATAAGGCATAGATCCTACCTCTCACATGTCTAAATCAGATACAATCCTATGCCTTTCCAATAAGATCAGAATCTCCTAAACAATTACAAGGCAAAGACCACACAATACTAAGCCACAATACTAAGGCATTGGGAATCCTTACCAATTGACCTACCAAAATCCTGCGATCCGGATGCAGTAATATCTTCCCCCTGAATGTGTGATGTGATAGAAAAAAGCTCAGCAAGAGTCAGCCTGATTATTTACCCTAATTCAATATACAAATTTTGGCAACACCTTAGGTTTTATAGGGAAAAATGGGATTTCAACATTAAAAAGGTTAGGGGTTGCGATTTTAAGAAAGGAATATGTGCTAATTACTCAAAGGATTGAAAGGAACAAGATTTGAAACCAATAGACAAGTTAATTGGTTATGGAAAACATAGGGTTACGAATAGGGTATGCCGATTTTATGTATAGGGAAGATTCAAAAAATGAATTCATGATTTTATAACATGAATGGATGCCAAACAATCATATGAACAAAAGGATTAACAACAGAAATCAATTGAAAGAATAATCACACAATCTTGGCACCAAAATTGATGAATTATGACTTTAATTTCGACAGGGAAGAACTAAGCTTCTGATGACCAACCTAAGACAGATAGATACAGAATGGAAAGAGTATTCCTACAAGTTATTATTTGCAAAAATCTGACTAAGGATGAGAGAGTTATGCTAGGATGATGATCAAGAAATTTCGACTAGGGTTTAGGGTAGACAAAAATCGGAAATTGAGAGGAAGGAGAGGGGATAAATTTCGAAATTTTTAGTTGGGTTTTGGTATGTTTAGGTAGGGTAGGCTGGCCACTCTTTTAAAGGGTCTTAAGGAATTAAAATTTTCCTAGTTTTAAGCCTAGATAAGATAGGATAATGCTTAAAAGATAATTCTATTAAAAGGATAATTCTATTAAAATAGTAACTCTATCTAAAAAGAAGAATTATCTAATACTTTGGATAATAAGGAATAAAACTAAAGATAATTAACCATAATTAAAATAGAAAATATTCAGCAATAACCATTTTAGGCCATCACGCATTCATTTCTTCAAAATTAAAATAGTCATTTCAACTGCTTCGGTTCCTAGACTTCCTTGACATCTAACTAGAAAGGATCGGGGTCTCACAAAAATCAGTGCCAAGATGAACACATGTAGCTTTCACATCCAACAACATTGGCATGTAATGAGTGCGCATTTAAGCCAAAACTGATGGGGAAGGAAGATGAATCTTTCGACTCAAGGCATCTGCAACAACATTCGCTTTTCCTAGATGATATTCGATGATCAGATCATAGTCTTTAATCAGCTCCACCCATCTTCGTTGTCTCATATTCAAATCCTTAAGGAGATATTTCAAGCTTTTGTGGTCAGGTGAAGATTCGGCATGTCTCTCCATATAGATAGTGGTGCCATATTTGCAATGCAAACACCATGGCTGTAAGCTCCAAATCATGCACAGGATAGTTGCTTTCCTGTGAATGTAACTTTCAGGAAGCATAGGCAACGACTTTCCCATCTTGCATCAATACGCATCCAAGTCCGGATTTCGATGAATCGCTGTATACCACATACTCTTTTCCACTCACTAGTAAGCTAAGAATAAGTGCGGAAACTAACCAATTCTTTAATTCTTCAGAGCTTCACTGGCATTTCTTGCTCTATACAAATGGTTCACCTTTGCGTGTCAACTTCGTCAATGGTCCAGCAAGCAATGAAAAATTCTTTACGAAGCAACGATAGTATCTGGCTAAGCCAAGGAAACTACGAACTTCAAAAAGAGTTTGAGGGGATTCCCAAGCAACTATGGCTTCAATCTTCTTTGGATCAGCTAACACACCTTGAGCAGAAACAACGTGGCTAAGAAAACCAATTTCGCGTAACCAGAATTCGCATTTGGAGTACTTGGTGAATAGGTGTCGATCCCTCAAAATTTTCAGCACAATCCGCAAGTGCTCAGCATATTCTTCTTCTGATTTTGAGTAAATCAGGATGTCATCGATGAAAACTATCACAAATCTATCTAAGAACTCTCAGAAAACACGATTCATCAGGTCCATGAACACGGTTGGTGCATTGGTCAAACTGAATGGTATAACTAGAACTTCGTAGTGGCTGTATCGCGATCTGAACGCATTCTTCGGAATATCAGCTTCACAAACACGTAATTGATGGTATCTTGATCTAAGATCAATCTTGGAGAATACGGTTGCAACTTGGAACTTTTCGAACAAGTCATCTATTCGTGGCAAAGGGTACTTGTTCTTCACTGTCACACGATTCAGCTTCCGATAGTCGATGCACAATCGCAGCGAACCATCTTTCTTCTTCACGAACAAGACAGGTGCTCCCCAAGGTGACACACTGGGTTGGACGAAACCATGATCCAGAAAATCTTCTACTTGCATTTTTAGTTCATTCATTTCCATAGGAGCCATACGATACGGAGGAATAAAAATTGGATTTGTACCCGGCACTAACTCAATGTCGAATTCCACTTCTCTTACTGGTGGCAAACCAGTTATGTCTTCTGAAAAAACATCTGGAAATTCACTAACCACTGGAACAGAATCCAGATCTGAGGATTCTTTAGAAACATCATGCACTTGCGCGAGGTACATAGTACATCCTTTGCTAATTAATCGGTTCGCATCGAGCTAGGAAATCATGCTAGTTGGAAAAACTCCCCTATCACCTTCAAAGCAATACTAGGCACCATCAAGAAAGGTGAACCACACACGCTTGGTGAAACACTCCATCCAGGCTTGATATTTTGCCAAATAATCTATGCCTAAGATCACATCCAGCTCTGGAATGTCCTATGGAATAAGATCCACTTAAAGTACATTCGGACCCATACGTATAGCACGATCGACGTAGACTAGATCATAAGTCAGTTGTTCTCCCAGAGGGGTCAGAACCGCAATAGGAGGAGACAAGGGAGACAGAGGCTGATCCGTACTAAATGCTATCCTTGGACTTATAGATGACTTGTTTACTCCGGGATCTATTAACATTTTAGCATTTTGAGAAAAGACTGAAATAGTACCTTTCAGCACATCAAGGCTAGCTCAGCATTAGTTAGGGTGAATAGCCTCGTTGGTCTCGGTTGTGCCTCATTTGTGGATACATTGGGTGGTTCTCCCGGTGCATGTTTTGGTGGTTTGGCAAAATTGGCATACCCACCTCGGCCTGCATTCAGTACGCCATGATACGCCTTGGTTTTGGACATTCCCTCTGAATATGTCCCATCTCGCCATAGTTATAACATCGACGTGGCTGTGAACTCCACGTAGACCTACTAGGATTTGGACCAGAAAAGTTCTTCCTATTGTTACCTCCATTGCCACTGTTTTCCAGAGGGTAGGACCTTAAAGGATAGGAACCCGTATGCCGATTGAACTTCGAATCATGCTTGTAGGATCCACCACTAGTTGCTAAGGATGGTTTCTTATTTTGTACAATTTTCTTGGCTTCAGTCGTAACAACGATTAATTCTTACTATGATTAATTTTTACAAATTTTGCATGGGTGTTATGCCCACAATAGTTTTGAGCTCAGTACTCAGCCCATTCTGAAATCGTCTCGCAAGTTGGTATGTTTAACGATCCTCCTCTGGTGCAAATTGGGATAATTCCCTCAATGCCTTTTTGTATTCCAGCACCGAATGGGTGCCTTGCTCAAGCTTGTAGAAAGCTTGTCGCTGCTCGTTTTTATGGAATCTCGTATAAAACCTCTCGTCAAACTCATACCGAAACTTTTCCCATGTAGGTAAGCGATCCCCGAACCACAAACTCACGGTTGTCCACCATGTGAGGGATTCTTTCTCAAGTAGGAAAGTAGCGATGGCAACCTTTTCCTCTTCAGAGATATGCAAAAATAGGGACATGCGGCTTAAGGTGTCCATCCATTCACGAGCCATAGTGGCACTGGCTGAACCACTGAAATCTTTACATCCCAATTGACAAGCTTCCTTCGGCAACTTTCTAATAATGATTGGAAGTTTCTCAGCTTCCTTAGGGTGAGCCAGCTGAACTGGCTCAAGTGGAGGAACAGTGTGACGACCCCAATTCCTAACTATTACTATTTGCTCCGATTAAGGTCATCACCGCCGTGAAACCCAAATAAGCCCAAATGACACCTAAGACCTATCTGAATCTCTCCAGGCTTACCATTAACTTCCGACTTTTAGCATGTTTATTTTAATGTTGAACAACAATTGGAGTATAATATTGGACAAATATTCTGGTAACATATGGAGTGAATAAAACATCAGCGGAAGTTTTTAGATTAAATCATTGGGTTCATAACACACAAGTCCCATAGGGATCCAAATAACCAGCAAGAAATCCTCCAACATATTTCGGAAATAGCAAGCGAAGGAGGGATCATAAATAAACCAGAAAGTAGCCCAATCATTCATGTTATATGCAAAAGTAAACAAGGAACAAGTATGTAAATGTGATGCGATATCGCCCCGCCGTGCAGCCTTGATCTCACACACTAGTACCACAGACAGTGGATGTACCTAAGCCTGAAAAATGGTAAAACAATGGTATGAGATTACAAAAATCTCAGTAGGGTCACAGTACCATAAGATTTCCAGAAACCCTAAACACAAATCTCCCAATTCACATTAGATCAATCCTAAACAACTAAAGAGGATAACGCAATTCAATAACCAATCAAAAAAGGTTAGGGCCAAATCTATGGTTGAGGGAGGACTACAATCACTTCTGAAAAATCAGAAGTACACAGGTAGGAAGAACTCATTAGATTGCTCTCGTCAATGAAGAAGAAAGGGCATCCCCTTCCACCTGTGTTGTCCAAGGCTTACTGCACAAAGGGTAAACGGTTAACACACAAGCTAATCAGTAAACCTATTCATCTTGCCACACAAGGATAAGTCATCTTGCCACACAAGGATAAGTCATCTTGCCACACAGGAACAAGTCTTCCCAAGCCATACACGGACTAGGGCATCCCAATCCACACAAAGATAAGGGCTTTCTACCACATAAGGACAGGGTTCTGTCCATACAAGAACCAGACATTTAGTGCGTGCATGCTGGGGTTTTCCACCCATACAACTCCTATACCAGTAAGAACCTCTCCTCTCCCTAGGAGCATCAGCGCTTACCCCGAATGGCCATAGGAAAAGGATCCTAACACACAAACATGTACAAGCACACACAGGCAAGTACAAAGCATAATACCACAACAGGGTATCCTCAATCATGTGAGAACACAATTAACATATTCAATTAACATAACATATGCAACTCAGGAATTCAATACCTAACTCAGGGGTTCGATATAGCCTATAAGATCCATATCTCAATCCGAAATTCATACTCTCACCCTATAAACAAATTGCATGCAATACAACAAGGGTAGGTATCAAAATCATCAAGAAAATAACAGGGGTCTTTGGAGAAATCAATGAGGTGTAGATCTTACCTCTCTTGTCTCTAAACAAGAAGTTACTCGTTTGCCTTTATTAAGTAATTCTGAATCACCTATATTATCACCAGGCAAAGACGAAAACAAAAGAAGCATGCATATTCAATAATCAATTCAATACCCTATTTCCATACCAATTCCACTCTCCAAACCTATCAGAAACCAGTGATCAGATACTACAGGTGCCTCCCCCTTGGATGTGTGATGTGATAGCCAGGAACTTAACAAGATTCAACCTGAATTACCATTCCAATTTAACTATGCAAATTTCGGTGCTAAGAGTAGGGCATAGGACAATTCCGACTTCAAACATAAAGAAGTTTAAAAGAAGGAAATTCATGATCATACATCATGAATAGATGCTAAGAAATCATAAAACACATGAAACGACAACAAAAATCAACCAAAGACAAAAATTTTAGAAATATAAAAACCTAATTCCGTCGTCGATTTTTGACTTAACCTTAAACAAGGAAATATTAACGTCCAAAAAACAAAACATAAATGGTTGTAAATAGGATAAAAATATATTTCCAACAAGCTATTATTTGTATAAATACAACAAATGATGAAAGAGTTATGCTATTTTGAAGTTCAAGAAGATTTTGGGAATTCCGCCGAAAACCTAATTCCGCTGCCAATTTGCAACTTATCTTTTGAAAAATAAATATTAACGTCAAAAAAATAAAACAATTATGGTTTAAAATAGGATGAAGAGAGCTTTCCAACAAGCTATTATTTGCAGGAATCCAACAATTGATGAAAGAGTTATGCTACATTGAAGTTCAAGAATATTTGGCAGTGCCGCCGAATTTCAACTTATATTTTGACATAGAAATATTAATTCTAAAACAACAAAAAAATATGGTTGGAAATATGATGAAGAGATCTTTCCAAAAAGCTATTATTTTCAGGAATCTGACAAACGATGAAAGAGTTATGCTATAGTGAAGTTCAAGAAGATTTGGTAGTGCCGCCGAATTTCAACTTATCTTTAGAGTAAGAAGTGCTAACCTCCCAACAGAAATAAAAACAATTATTGGAAAGAGGATGAAGATAGCTTTCCAACAAGCTATTATTTTCAAGAATCCGAGAAACAATGAGAGAGTTATGCTGGTTTAAAATTTCAGCGAATTTTGACAGATATAGGGAGGTGTAAGGTTTTTAGGGTTTACGAAATTTATGTGCTTTGGTATAAGATTTTTATGTGGCTGGCTTCCTATTTATAGAGAATGGTTATGGGATTATAATTCCTACTTGAAAGGCTTTATTAAAATAAGAAAACTATCAGATTTAAATTCTGCAATTATCTTCCCTTATTTTTAGGGATTTTAATTTCTAAGGCAATTATCTATCTGTAAGAACTTAGATTAAAAGGATTTAAAACCAGAATTAACTACCATACAACTCTTACCAATTTTGGCCATCATACATCCTTTCCTTCAGGGTAAAAATTGTTTTTTCACCTGTACTGGCTTATGGACTTCTTAGACTCAAAATTCGGGGTCTCACATCCTCCCCTCCTTACAGGAATTTTGTCCTTGAAATTTTAACATAAGTACCTAAACAAACAAGTAAGGAAATTTGGTACGCATAGACTCCTCAGTTTCCCAAGACTATTCCTCAATTTGGCCATTATGCCAAACAACTCGTAACATATGCACGCTTCGACTGCGAAGCTGTCAAACTGACCGATCTAGTATGGCAATTGGTTATATGGGATAGGATAGGTCTTCAGCAACTTCAACTGGCGGTTCTTTAAGCATATGAACAGGATCTCGCATATACTTTCTTAGCATTGAAATGTGAAATACGTTGTGAATTCTTTCCATATTTGGAGATAGAGCAAGTCGGTATGCAACAGGGCCGATTCTTTTGACAATGTCATACATACCAATGTAGTGAGGTGCTAGCTTACCTCGTTGCTGAAAACGAAGGACTCCTTTCCATGGAGCGACCTTTAAAAACTTGATCACCTACCGCAAATTCCAGCTCTCTTCGTCGATTGTCGGCAAACTTTTTCTGCCGATCCTGGGCTGGTTTTAGCCTTTGTCGGATCAAGCTTAATTATTCTATTGCTTGGTCAATCAATTCCGGATTGTCTAGGCATCTCTCGCCTACTTCATTCCAGAAAATGAGAGTTCTGCAACGTCTCTCATATAGTGCTTCATAGGGTGCCATACCGATGCTTGCATGAAAACTATTGTTGTAAGCAAATTCTGCCAAAGGCAGGCATCGATCTCAACCGGTTTGATGATCCAACACACTCACTCGTAGCATGTCTTCGAGTGTCTGAATCATCCTTTCTGATTGACCATCGATCTAGGGATGAAATGTTGTACTGAAATTCAATCTTGAACCCAGCGCATTCTGGATTTCTCCCAAAATCGTGAGGTGAAACGAGGGTCACATTATGAAACAATAGAAACTGGTACTCCATGCAATTGAACAATCTCGTCCAAGTAACAAACTGCCAATTTTTCTGGTGTATTTGTCACACATATAGGAAGAAAGAGTGCAGATTTCGTCAGTCAATCCATGATCACCCAAATGGCATTGTATCCTCGCTACGATTCAGGCAAACCGTTCACAAAATCTATCGTGATGTGCTCCCACTTCCATTATGGAATTGGAAGTGACTGAAGTAGACCAGCGGGTCTTTGATGTTCAATCTTTACTTGTTGACATACGAGGCATCGGGCAACGAATTCAGCAATGTGACGTTTCATGTTTGACCACCAATACTGCTCCTTCAAATCTCGGTACATCTTAGTGCTTCCTGGATGAATAGAAAACTTCGAACTATACGTCTCTGATAGAATAAGGTTACGGATATCAACATTTTGTGGAATACATACCCGGTTTCTAAAGAATAGTACTTCGTCATCTCGTATTCTGAAATCATGAATTGTGGCATCAACACCATCAGCAAGTTGCTTCCGAATTTCAGTTAATTTTGGATCCTCTAATTGTTGATTCTGGATTTCTTCAACTAAGGTAGGTGCGACTTCGATTCGTGCCAACAACGAACCAGAAAAATCGGTGCCAAGATGCACACGGTTAGCTTTCAATTCCAATATCATCGGCAGGTAATGGGTGCGCATGTAGGTCAAAACTAATGGGGAAGGAGGATGAAACTTTCGGCTCAGGGCATCAGCAACAACATTCACCTTTCCAGGATGATATTCGATGATTAAATCATAGTCTTTAATCAGCTCCACCTATCTTCGTTATCTCATATTTAATTCTTTTTGCGTGAGGAGGTACTTCAGGGTTTTGTGGTCAGTGAAGATTCAGCACGTCTCGCCGTATAAGTAATGTCGCCATATTTTTAAGACAAACACCATGGCTGCAAGTTCCAAATCATACGTAGGGTAGTTGCTCTCGTACGGTTACAATTGCCGGGAAGCGTATGCAATGACTTTCCTATCTTACATCAATATGCATCCAAGTCTAGATTTTGACGCGTCACTGTAAACCACATAATCCTTTCTGCAAATAGGTAGGGTAAGGATAGGTGCGGAAACTAACCGATTCTTTAGCTCTTCGAAACTTTGCTGGCATTTCTCGTTCCATACGAATGGCTCACCCTTGCTTGTCAGTTTTGTCAATGGTCCGGCAACTGATGAAAAATTCTCCATAAAGCGACGGTAGTATCCTGCTAAACCAAGGAAACTACGAAATTCGAACACACTTCGCGGAGGTTCCCAAGCAATCACGGCTTCAATCTTCTTTGGATCAACTAAAACACCTTGAGCGGAAACAATATGGCCAAGGAAACCAACTTTGCGTAACCAGAATTTTCATTTGGAGTACTTTACGAACAACCGTCGATCCTTCAATATTTTAAGCACAATCTGCAAGTGCATAGCATGATCCTCTTCCGATTTTGAGTAAATCAGAATGTCGTCGATGAAGAGTATCACAAATTTATCTAAGAATTTGCAGAACACACGGTTCATCAGGTCCATAAACACAGCTGGTGCATTGGTCAAGCTGAATGGCATAACTAGAAATTCGTAATGGTCGTATTGCGATCTGAACGCGGTCTTCGGAATATCAGCATCATGAACTCCCAATTGATGGTATCCAGATCTGAGATTGATCTTGGAGAATACAGCTGCACCCTGGAGTTGGTCGAACAGATCGTCGATACGCGGAAAAAAGTATTTGTTCTTCACGGTTACACGATTCAGCTGTCGATAATCGATGCACAATCGCAGCGAATCGTCTTTCTTTTTCATGAATAAAACAGGTGCTCCCCAAGGTGACACACTAGGTTAGATAAAACCACGATCCAACAAATCTTTCAATTGCATTTTTAGTTCCTTTATTTCCCCAGGAGCCATACGATACGGAAGAATGGAAATTGGATTCGTACCAGGAACTAGCTCAATACCGAATTCCTTTATTGATAAAGACAAGGGAATAACTTCTTGTTTAGAGACAAGAGAGGTAGGATCTATGCGTCATCGGTTTCTCCAGAGACCTCGTTATTTGCTTAATTGATTGCGGTACCTATGATTATGAAACTGTATGCGCATTTATATTAAATAATACATGCTTGAGTTGCGGATTGAATTGAGGAATTTCTAGGCTATACCAAAACCTTTAAGGTAGGTTAGGAGTGCCTAGCTTGCATGTGTGATGTGTATTGAATAGGCTGAATGTGATATGACAGAATTGAGAATACCCTGTTGTGGTTTTGTGCTTTGTGCTTGCCTGTGTGTGCTTGTACATGTTTATGTGTCAGCATCTTTTTCTAGTGGTCATTCGGGGTAAGCGCTGATGCTGAGGGGAGGTTCTTACTAGTATGGGAGTCGTATGAGTGGCAAATCCCATCAAGAGCTCGCTGGATGTCTGGTCCTTGTGTGGCAGGAACCCTTTATCCTTGTGTGGTTTGGGAAGCCCTTATCCTTGTGTGGTTTGGGATGCCCTTGTCCTTTTGTGGCTTGGGATATTTTGTCCTTGTGTGGCAAGATGAATAGGCTTGCTGATTAGCTTGTGTGTTAACCTATTACCTTTCGTGCAGTAAGCCTTGAACAACACAAGTGGAAGGGGATGGCCTTTTCTTCTTCATTGCCGAGAGCAATCTGATGAGTTCTGTCTGCCTTTGTACTTCTGATACTTTTCGGAAGTGTTTGTAGTCCCCCTCAGCCTTAGATTCGGCCCTACCTTTTTTTATTGAATCTTTGAATTGCATAAATCCCTTTAGTTGCGTAGGAATGATCAGATGTTGTTTGGGAGATTTGTGTTTATGGTTTCTATAGATCTTATGATGTTGTGACCCTACTAAGATTCTTGTAATCTCATTCTGTTTTTTTCACCATTTTTTTCAGGCTTAGGTACATTCACTGCTCGTGGTACCAGTGTGTGAGATCAAGGTTGTACGGCAGGGCGATATCGCATCACTTTTGCATACCTATTCCTTGATTACTTGCGCATCTAACTTGAATAAAAAAATTGGACTACTTTCTTGTTTATTTTAAGATTCCTCCTTTGTTTATTATTTTCGACTATGTTGGAGGAATTCTTGCTGGTTATTTGGATCCTTACGGGACTTGTGTGTTATGAATCCAGTGATTTAATTAAAGACTTCCGCTGATGTTTTTACTCACTCCGTATGATACAAGAATGATTGTCCAATATCATGCTTTAACTGTTATTAAACATGTAGAATGAACATGCTAAAACTCGAAAACTTAGTTAGTAAGCCTGGTGGGATTTATATAGGTCCTACGTGTCTTTGGGCTTGTTTGGGTTTCACGGCGGTAATGACCTTAATCGGAGCAAATATTAATAGGTAGGAATTGGGGTCGTTACAAAACCATTGAAATCTTTGCATCCTAATTGTCGAGCTTCCTTCAACAATTTTGTAATCACGATGGGAAGTCTCTCGGCTTACTTAGGATGCGCCGGCTGTACAGGTTCAAGTGGAGGAATAGGTTTTTCCATGGGTTCAGGTGCAGGAACATTCTGAAATTGCGCCTCCATACACTGTTGATTTGCAGCAATTCCTTGCAATACGTTTAGGATTTGGGCCATCACATGATTGATGGCTGGTGCCTCAGGTTGGTTTTCGGGCTCGGCTTGCCCTCCCTGTGAGACCCTGATCCTTCGTAGTGTAGATGTCTGGAAGGTCCAGGAGCCGATTTTCAGAAGTGTTTGTAGTCCACCCTCAACCTTAGTTTCGGCCCTAACCCTTTTGATTGATTCTTGAATTGCGCGATACCCTTAGATGAGTAGGGATGATCTGTTGTTTGGGAGATGTTTGATTGGGAATCCCTAGTACTTATGATGCTATGACCCTACTGAGATTCTTATAATCTCATCCCTTCTTTTCTCCCCCTTTGCACGCTTAGGTGTGTACTTTGTTACTAGTACCAAAGGTGTGAGATCAAGGCTACATGGCTAGACGAATTTGCACCCTTTTTCTATTAAATGTGTATGCCATGTCTTTGAACTTATGTGGATTTGCATTCTGGCTTTCTAATCCCTCTTACTCTTTTCGTTGCTTCCGAAATATGCATGATACTATTGGTTGATGTTTTGAGATTCCTATGGAACTTGTGTGTTATGTTTCCACTTGTTTTGAGTATTAATATAAGTCTTCCGTTGATGTTTTCTTTCACTTCGTATAAGCCAGAGATTCATTAATGTATGAATATGCTCCAACCTTTAAATATTATATAAATCAATCAATAAAATTGACAATTAGGTGATTTGACCCTTGTGGGATTCAAACAGGACCTTGCGAGGGCTTATTTGGGTTCACCGCGGTAAGGTTGGGTTTGGGTCTTTACAGGTTTGGTAGCGGAGCCTGGTTTAGTAGATTGTGTGATTTGCATGATATTGTGTTCTTAATTTTAGAAGCATGCGCATATGTCTATATGTACATTGATTGATTATGACTTGCAAATATGAAAGCATGACTATTAGATTTGCATGTTTTTGTATGTTGATTGCTTGTTGATATGTATGATTTGCTGAGTGTTGTGTGCTTTGTGTGTATGCCGAAATATATGTGTTTGTTTGCTGTGTTTTGTGTGCATGATTGTGTTTTATTTCTAGCATATGCATATCGTCCAGTGTACGCCTCTCCACCAAGGTACCATCTCTTTTCTTGTTTTGTGTTTCATATTGGAAAGTTACATCATATGTGTGTTTGTTTAGTATGGCAAAGTCGACTAGGAAACGAAGTGGCGCAGTGAAAACATAGTAAATCTATAACCCATAGTTCTTGTGAAGAAATTTCGAGAATGAAATTTTAATAAGGAGGGGAGGATGTGAGACCCCGATCCTTCGTAGTGTAGATGTCTAGAAACTCCAAGAGTCAATGCAGTTGAAATGACTATTTTTCCCTTGAAGAAATGAATGCGTGATGGCCTAAAATGGTTGCTGCCAGATATTTTCTATTTTAATTCTGATATTTTTATATTAGTTATCTTTAGTTTTATCCCTTACTATATAAGGTATTAGATAATTCTTCCTTTTAAATAGAATATCTCTTTTAATAGATTTATCCTCTTAAATAGAATTATCCATCTAATAGAATTATTCTTTAATTATCTTTTAAAGCTTAAGAGTAGGGATTTATCTCTTAGCTAAACCTCTTTAGACACCTATAAAATAGTGGCCAGCCTATCCCACCGAAACATACCAAAACCCATATAGAAATTTTGTATTTATCCCCTCCTTCTCAATTTCTGTTTTTGCCAAAAGCGTAGCCGAAACTCCTTGATCTTCATCTTGGCATAACTCTCTCATCCTTCATCAGATTCTTACAAATAATAGCTTGTTGAAAAGCTCTCTTCATACTTTTTCCAACAACCTTTGGTTTTATATCTGAAGGTTAGTTTTTCTTTGTTAAAAGTTAAATCGTATTTCAGCAGAATTGTCAAAATCTGCTTGAACTTCAAACTAGCATAACTCTCTCATTCTTTGTCGGATTCTTGTGAATAATAGCTTGTTGGAAATATTTTTCCATTCTCTATCCACAAAAATTGGGTTTTTCTTCTAAAGGTTAGTTTTTTTTAAGGTTAGTGAGAATACCCTATTGTGGTATTATACTATATGCTTGGCTGTGTATGCTTGTACATTTTTGTGTGTTAGGATCCTTTTTCGGTGGTTATTCAAGGGAAGCGTTGATGCTCCTAGGGACAGAAAAGGTTCTTATTGGTATGGGAGTCGTATGGGTGGAAATCCCCAGCATGTGCATGCTAGATGCCTTGTCCTTGTGTGGCAAAATGCTCTTATCATTGTATTGTAACGACCCCAATTCCTACCTATTAATATTTACTCCGATTAAGGTCATTACTGCTGTGAAACCCAAACAAGCCCAAAGACACCTAGGACCTATCTGAATCCCACCAGGCTTACTCACTAAGTTTTTGACTTTTAGTATGTTCATTCTACATGTTTAATAACAGTTGGAGCATGATATTGAACAATAATTCTTGTATCATACAGAGTGAGTAAAAACATCAGCGGAAGTCTTTAAATTAAATCACTGGATTCATGACACACAACTCCCGTAAGGATCCAAATAACCAGCAAGAATTCCTCCAACATAGTCGAAAATAACAAGCAAAGGAGGAATCTTAAAATAAACCAGAAAGTAGTCCAACTTTTATTCAAGTTATATGCGCAAGTAATCAAGGAACAGGTATGCAAAAGTGATGCGATATCGCCCCGCCGTACAGCTTTGATCTTACACACTGGTACCACGAACAGTGAATGTACCTAAGTCTAAAAAAAATGCTGAAACAACGGAATGAGATTACAAGAATCTCACAACAGGTGGAAGGGGATGGCCCTTTTCTATTGATGAGATTGATTGATGATTTACCTGTCTGTCTACTTCTGACTTTCGGAAGTGTTTGCAGTCCACTCTCAACCTTAGTTTTGGCCCTAACCTTGGATTGATTCTTGAATTACATGATACCCTTAGATATGTAGGGATGATCTGATGTTGTTTGGGAGATGTTTGTTTAAGATTTCTATAGATCTTATGATTTTATGACCCTACTAAGATTCTTGTAATCTCATCCTGTTGTTTTCACCAATTTTTCAGGTTTAGGTACATTTGTTGTTCGTGGTACCAGTGTGTGAGAATCAAGGCTGCATGGTGGGGCGATATCGCATCACATTTGCAAATTTTTGTCTCCTTGGTTGCTTGTGCATATAATATGATCATTGATTAGACTATTTTTTTCTGGTTTCTCAAGTTTCCTCCTTTTCTTGTTGTTTCCGAACTATGTTGGGAGTTATTTGCTGGATGTTTGGATTCCTATGGGACTTGTGTGTTATGTATTCATTGATTAAATTTAAAGACTTCTGCTGATGTTTTATTCACTTCGTATGATACCAAAATATTGTTCCAATATCATGCTTCAAACTTTAAAATATTAAAGGAATTAACATGCTAAAATTGAAACTAGATGGATAAACCTTGTAGGGTTCAGATAGGTCCTGGTTCAGGCTTGTTTGGGTTTCACGGCGGTAAGATTCCCATTAGGAGCAAATTTTGGAATATGAGATTTAGGTCCTTACAGGTTTGGTAGCGGAGCATGGTTTAGGTAATATGATTTATTGTATGCTAACCTGTTTGTTGATTTTGTGTTTGTAGGTAGGTACATGCGCACATACCCACTCACTTAGGAGCTAATAACATAAGTGATCTAATGCTAAAAAGGGGGAATTTGTAAGATTTAGATGATGAAATTGATAATTTTATTTGTTGGGTGATTAATTATGTTCTTATGTTTGATGAATGTTTACTGTGTTTTCTTTGTTATTACCGAATGCATGAGTGTATCCTATGAAAGTCCTGAATGTGTTTGTTGCCAAATAATTGCAGTGTTTTATGATTATTGTCAAATGGGTATTGTTGATGCATGCTATGCTGCCGAGTTTCCCTATGTGATTCCTATGTTGCCTAAAGCATATGAATGTATTTGCTGCTTATTAATGTGTGTTGCCGAGTGTGAATTATATGAGTATGTGTATTACCGAATGCATATGATTGGTTTGTAAGCATATCAAAGTATACCCTTATGTGGTTTTGCATGATTGCCGAGTATAACTTGTGTGAATCCATGATTGCCGAATGCTTGATGATTGTTGCCGAGTATGCATTTGCATGTATGCATGTGTTTTCCGAAATTTGCATACTTGTGTGCATGTGAATTTTATTTTTCCAATATACGCATATCGTCCGGTGCACGCCTCTCCACCAAGTACCACTTCTTTTCCTAGTGTTTGTATATGGTTATGTGTTGAGTAACGATCATGTGCTTGTATAGTATGGCAAGGCCAAGTGTACAAAGGGATCGACAAGGTAAGTATGGGGTTCAGGCCAAACAGCAACCTGTTGAGCAAAAAGAGTCAAATGCACAAATTGAGCAGGGAGGGAAAACTGAGCCCAAAAACCAACTCGAGGCACTAGCTGCACCAGCTGTTGATCCTGTGATAGCACAAATCCTGAATGTGTTACAAGGAATTGCTGCAAACCAGCAGCGTATAGAGGTGCAATTTCAGAATGCTCCTGAACCCGCACCCGTGGAAGAACCTATTCCTCCACTTGAGCCTGTACAGTCGGCTCACCCTAAGGAAGCAGAGAGACTTTCTATCGTTATTACAAAGCTATTGAAGGAAGCTCGTCAACTAGGATGTAAAGATTTTAGTGGTTCATCCGGAGCAGCAGCAGCTCGTGAATGGATCGACACCTTGTGCCGTGTGACCTTGTTTATACGTATCTCTGATGATGACAAAGTTGCCATCGCTACATTCCTACTGGAGAGAGAAGCCCTCGCACGGTGGACATCTATTAGCTTGCAATTCGGTGATTGTTTGCCAACTTGGGAGGAATTTCGGTATGAGTTTGACGAAAGGTTCTATACGAGATTCATAAAAGCAAGCAGCAACAAGCTTTCTACAAGCTTGACCAAGACACCCGTTTGGTGCTGGAATATGAGAAGGCATTAAGGGAGTTGTCCCAATATGCATCTGAGGAATATCGTTCACTATACCAACTTGCGAGACGATTTCAGGATGGGCTGAGTACCAAACTCAAAACCATCGTTGGCACGACGCCGGTGCAGAATTTCCAACAACTAATTGTTGTCGCGACTGAAGCCGAGAAAATCGTGCAAAGCAGAAAGCCATCTGCAACAACTGGTGGCGGATCCTTCCGGTGAGATTCAAAGTTCAATCGGCATATGGGACCCTATGCTTTGAGGTCTTATCCTCCGAAAAATAATGGCAATGGAGGTAACAACAAGAAGAACTTTTCTGGTTCGAATTCAAATAGATCTACATGGAATTCTCAGCAACGTCGATGTTACAATTGTGCAATGGGGCATATTCAGAGGGAATGCCCAAAACCTAGGCGTATCACAGGCACACCAAATGCAGGCCGAGGTGGGTATGCCAATTCCACCAAACCACCAGCATGCGCACCAGGAGGACAACCAAACAGATCCATGAGTGAGGCGTAACCAAGACCAACAATGCTATTAACCCTGACTGATTCCGAGGCTAGTCCTGATGTGGTGATAGCTGAATCGTGTGAATGTGAAGAACAAGTACCCTTTGTCGGGCATTGACGACATGTTCAACCAGCTCTAGGGTGCTGCCATGTTTTCCAAGATCGATCTCAGATTTGGATATCATCAATTGAGAGTTCCTGATGCTGATATTCTGAAGACCGCGTTCAGATCATGATACGACCACTACGAATTTCTGGTTATGCCATTCAGTTTGACCAATGCACCAGACGTGTTTATAGACTTGATGAATCAAAGTGTTCCATGACTTCCTGGACAAATTCGTGACAGTTTTGTGCTATGTGCTTTCATGTGTGTGCTTGTATGTGCTTGTGTGTCAGGATCCTTTTCTGGTGGCCATTCGGGGTAAGCGTTGATGCTCCTGGGGAGAGGAGAGGTTCTTACTGGTATGGGAGTGATATGGGTGGCAATCTTCAGCATGTGCAGGCTGGATGCCTGGTCCTTGTGTGGCAAGATGCCTTGTCCGTGAGTGCATGTTAGTATACATGGATGATAAATGTGCTTTAAATAATGGTTTTATTAAATAATTTTCCATATGCCACTATTCCTCGGATGTGCTTATAACTCTGTAACTCTCACTAAGGTCTTTGATCTCTCTCCATTTTTTTGATTTTTTCAGAGTTAGTCCGTTCGAGTAGCCATTCGTCCTTGAGGTCGAGTCTATCCCGGTGTTGGCTTTAGGGCTGGACTATTGCACTTGCACGTCTTGGAATCTCAGCATGCTTTTTTTTTATATATTTACATACTTTGACGATATATATGCTTGTGTTGGATTTTGGTTGTTTATATAGACCCGTTGTGGACATATTTCCGATTTGACTCTTGTTAGCATGAATGAATCGTATTTTGCATTATGATATGAGATGCGTGCCTTGGGGACTTTTTGTATAGATCCTTATGGGATTTGTGTGTATGGACTCGTGCGTAGCATGTTTGGGGTTACGTGGCCTACTGTGTGTTATTTAAAGTCTTCCATTGATTGTCTGTGCGTACTTCGTTGTTAGTTTTATTGTCAGGTATGATTGTGACATGACATGCTCCTAAAAGTTCAAATTTATGCGCTTTTTTGGGAAATAGGTTTTGAAAAGTTAATGAGAGCATTGTGTGGTTTCGATTGATCCAGATGTTGGGTCAGTCAAAGCAACACGGCAATGAGGGTCCCATTGACCAAGAGCGGATCCTCACATCGTCAGTGATAGTTCCGACTTACTTTTTCTTAATTACCATGATGCTTATTCCACGGATACCGCTGGGGTGTTAGGTGATAGTAGCTTCACCTAAGTAGAACCCACTCTGCAGGTACCCATCTTTTGTTTATCAGCTTTCTCGTCTCGTCCCTATCCCACCTTATAGCTTGATTTACGGCTGTGCATATGTACTGACCGGACCGAAAATTCTCGATATGACAAAAATCGGTCGGTAAATCGAAAAAAAAATTAAGATGGATTTGATAAAATAGGCTGGTAAAGGATTTATCATCTTATGTAGTCAGTAAAAAATTTTCTGTATTTGTCAGGTCATACGATTCCTGACCCAATTGAGTACAAAAATAAAGCCCTAAAAATTACTTACGATCCCCCAATGCGTTACATTCATCTCTCTTATAAATCCTTTTTTAAATTCTCTCTAAGTTCTTTTCCCGTTTTGTTGTCTCGTCTATTCTCCTCTCTTCTTCTTTGTTGGTCGATGCCTCAAATGCATTTCGATTTGGTTTCTCTTGCTTTAGCCTTCACGTCAAGATCCAACAACTACTTGTTATGGTGGGATTGATGGTCAGGTACTCACCTCCGCCTTCCACTCTTAGCTTGGGTCTTCCTTATCTTGTTCTTTTTGTCTGTCATCTTCTTCGCTTGAACCACATTATCGTATTTTATTTCTTTTTGTTGCTCTTTTTTTTTGCTTTATATTTCTTTCGTTTGATTGTTGGTACTCAAATAAACAATAATCTCTTAAGGAAAAAGATAAGGTTTGTGATAACTTATTGGGCATTCTTGAAGAGCGATTGTAGATTAGGTTTTTCCAAAGTTCTCAAATTATGATCGAACGGGAAATCACTTTTCCCGACCGTTTCCTGACCAAAATCGGTCGGTAACGGTAAATGTTCTGTAAATTTCCCAATCGAGAAATAAATTATCGGGAAAACAAATATTTCAGAAATTTTTTTATAAAATTTGATGGATCGAAAATTCCTGAACCGTCCCGATACACACCCCTAATTTGATTGGCATATTCGCGTCACACTACCATACTCGAAGAGCTATCAAAATTCGCATAGGTTACCTTATGCTATGCATGTGCATTCACATCTCGTGTATTCGATGCACTTAATGCATTGCATGCATTCCAAATATCATACCATACCAGATGCAATACTCACATTATGACTTGGCATGGCATGGCATGGCATAGCATGGCATAGCATACCCAATACACCGCATAATAGTCATTCATGCCAGTTATAGAATGATAAATAAAAGTCCATCCACTCAAAGGTTTCCGAAGTTCGAAGAGCCCCACACTTGATTCCTAAACCAATTCCTCGAAGTCCTGCGTCAATAGGTATCTACCTATACATGCAATCATAGCCATTTCTTCAATATCCTAAACTAAATTACATAATTGCTTATAAAATCACGCGTCTATCATCTTAATTCGATGTGTTTTTACCCGAAACCTGACTTGGAATCGATTCGGATATTTTTCCTATTTTTTATAATATTTCTGAATCTTTTTCTAATTATTTGACTCACCAAATCAATTCCAATTTTAGAAATTTCGATACCATTAGACTCCTTAATAATTCTAGTATTTTCTGCATTTTTTGGGAAAATTTTCTCATTTTTTTACTATTGTTTCCAATTTCTCCTTTATTTCTGCTGATTTTCTTATTTTTTCTGAATTTTGCTATCTCCCAAACCTTTAGATTTATGACACGTGGCTCAATTAGGGGATGCCACATGGCCCGAGCCTAAAGCTCGAGACCATACCTGCCCTTGTCTTTGAACGACATGTCGCCTGCACTTACAGGCGAGCATCCCCTCATCTAGAGGGGTCATCTTCAACCTCCAGACCATGCACTGTTCATCTGTGCAACTCGAAATCCCTAAATCCCAATCTTACAAATTCCTACATAGTTTCCAATATGATGTACACTAAAACATTTGTTACATCAATCCGATCTCAACCCTACAAGCATCACTAGATTTTATGCTCTAAATTGCATGCATGAGGGAGAGGTAGATCTGGTATTTTTTGGACAAGATCTTACCTTAAACTGTCAATTCGAGGCCAGGATCAACACAAAAAGGGTTAGAGATGACTCGCAAGAGTGGAACGGAGCTTGGGAGAAGGGTTTTGAGGCTTGAAGTGTTATGTTTCAGCATTTGGCAAAAACGGGGTCTTAACCCGTTGGACACAACGAAAACAGGCTGGAATCGGGAAAGTCCCAGGCAGCAGCCTGTTGCTCAATGAAACAGCATTGTTCGGGCTATTACCTGAAATGACGTCGTTTTTTGAAAATCGGCTTCCCCACCCACGAATGGCTCAAAACGACAAGGCTGGTTGTCATTTTGACCAGCCTCGGTCAAAATGACACACCATACTGTCATTTTGGGTTTAATAATATTTTATTAAAATAATTTATTAATATTAAATCTTTAAATATTATTTATTTATTTACTAAATCTTCAAAAATTCCTAATAAATACCGTATTATTACGAAGAATAAGTTCTTAAACGATTCTAAATTACGAGCTAAGGGCCATTAACTTTGATGGTCTTCCCTTAGGCTTCTCAGCCCAATTAGGTCAAAAATTTCTAATTCTTACATTCCGGCCCAAACTACTCGAGAGTTTCTGGTTCTCACATATTTGTTCCTAAACAGCATTGTTTGATTTTTGCATCGATACGGTGTTGTTTCTTTTGAAATGACTCCTTGCTCCGACTAGTCAAAATGGCTAGGGCTACTGTCGTCAACCTCGGCCAAAACAAAGTAGCGGTCCGTCGTTTTGACTAGTATATTATTATATATAATAAATAATATTATATTATATAATTAATATTAAATATATTTCATTAATAAATTTGTATAAAATTCATAATGATTAGTATAGACCTCTCTGAAAATTTCTATAAATTCCTTAAAAATAGAGAAATCCATCAAGGAAATTTTTTTATATAAATATATAATTTGCTAAAAATTAAATATCCTCTTATTTTTCTTAGAAAAATCACAATAATTTCAAATATAAATTCAGAAATTCATCAAAAATTTGTACAACCTTAAATACTGTCAATAGACCAATCTAGTCTTAGAATTCAGAAACCATCAATATCTCCTTAAATATTTAACTACACCAAATTTTAATAATGAATAATACCCTCAAAAATATTCAGATTACACAATAAAATCATATTTAATCCTGAATAGTGAGCTTAGGCTCACTGATACTATTAGTCTACAATTGGACTTCCCGACCCAAGAAGGTTGAAATTTTCAGGTTCTCACAATATTAATGGGATGTATGACATCTCTTTTATCGATAGCACTAGCTTAAGCGTGTGTTAGTGAAGTTTTGTGTTGCTACATTTATTAGTGTGAGATTGGGAATCGAGCTTGTGGAGTCACCAGTACCACTCCCCCAACAACATCAATATGTATTTATATTATATAATTTTAATTAAAATCATTGACGGACTTTCTCTACCCCATAAAGGTGG
This sequence comes from Passiflora organensis, assembly GCA_019739055.1. NCBI lineage: Eukaryota > Viridiplantae > Streptophyta > Magnoliopsida > Malpighiales > Passifloraceae > Passiflora > Passiflora organensis. Next base: position 245,864 of record JAEPBF010000191.1, on the reverse strand, counting down.
ATTAGGTTGAAGTGTTTTTCTTGTCAATAACAGGATCCACTAGTGATGTGCTATTTGAAATCCCATTAAATGTGAAATGAATATTTGAATATTTTATGATGTAAATTACAAAAAATTTATGATTTTCAAGTGATTCTATGAGATTTCCTACTTGAAATATTTCTAAACATTGTTTTTTTCTATATTTTTATTGTGAAATACTATTACTTAGCCATGTATTTGAATATGATGGTTTTGAATTACTTTGGGATATTATAAATATTTTTTTTTAATTTAAGGACATCTTTATGGTCCACTCACCTGATATGTGATGCCTAGTTAGTTGAGGTCTTCGAATGAGAGGTAGAAAATTGATCTCCACATTGGCGGGTATTCTTAGTATCTTTTTGCACTAGGTACATATATGTGATCAAAGAATTTTTTTTCTTTAGAGTTGGCTTGCCTCATATATATATGTTGTATGTATTTTTACTTATTTGAACTATTGTTTTGGGGTTTTGGGGATCTTTGGATTGTGAAAAGTTGTGTAGTGATCTTATAAATAAATATATATTTTGTTAATTTTATAGTTTTTTTTTATTGTAAATACAATATCATCATGTGTAAGGACCCCGATCCAACCTACTAAGACCCTTACCACCATGAAACCCAAATAAATCCAACCTAGGACCTATCTGAATCTTACAAGGCTTATCTCCCTAAGTTTCGATTTTATTAGATTCATTACTTATGTTTTTCAAAGGTTGGAGCATGATAATGGACATACATTCTAGCAATAAACAGAGTGAATAAAAAAAACATCAGCGGAAGTCTTTATAATTTATTAAAGGCACCACAACACACAAGTCTCATAGGGATCTCAAAATCCAGTAAGTAAACTCCTAGTAAATTTTAGAAATAAGAAAACAAAGGAGGCATTCCAAAAAATCAGAAAATATTCCAATCAAACTTTATGTTATATACGCAAGCAACCAAGGAAACAGGTAGGCAAATGTGATGCAATATCGTTCTGTCGTGCAGCCTTGATCTTACACACTGGTACCACGAACAGAGAATGTATCTAAACCTGAAAAATGGTGAAAACAACAGAGTGAGATTATGATAATCTCAGTAGGGTCACAACATTATAAGATCTACAGAAATCTTAAACAAACATCTCCCAAACAACATCAGATTAGCCTGCACATCTAAAGGGATATCACGCAACCAATAAACAATCACAATAGGGATAGGGCCGAAAACTATTGGCTAAGGGTGGACTGCAAACACTTCCGAAAATCAGAAGTACACAGGCAGAAAAATCATCATTCAATCTCATCAACAGAAAAGGTCGTCCCCTTCCACCTGTGTTGTCCAAGGCTTAGCTGCACAAAGGGTAAAAGGTGGTTAGCACACAAGCTAATCAGCAAGTCTACTCATCTTGCCAGCATACAGGACTAGGCATCTAACTAGCATACAGGACTAGGCATCTAACGTGCACAAGCTGGGGATTGTCATCCATACGATCTTATACCAATAAGAACCTCTCCTCTCCTTAGGAGCATCAGCACTTACCCCGAATGGCCACCGAAAAAGAATCCTGACACACTGACATATACAAGCACACACAAGCAAGTACAAATCATTACACCACAACAGGGAATCCTCAATCATACACAACACAATCAGCATATCATATGCACACAATACAACTGCAATAGGCATACACAACCTACCTTAGGGGTTCAAAACTTCATATCAATTTCATAGTTCAATCCACAACTATGCATACCAAACATAAGGCATGTAGAAATACCAATAACAAAGACATGCAACCGAAAACATCAATCAAACAACAAGAATCTCTGGAAAACCCGATAAGGTATAGATCTTACCTCTCTTGTCTCTGAACAAGAAATTATTCCTTTGTCTTTATTTAGAGGATCCAAACCACCTATGTCATCATAAGGCAGAGACAAAACCATACTAAGCATGCATACTCAATAACCAAGTAAACATCCTATTTTCTTACCAATTTCACTCACCAAACCTATCAAAAACTAGCTAGCATATGCTGCTGAGACCTCCCCCTAAGATATGTAATGTGATAGCCAAGAACACAACAAGTATCAACCTAATTAACAAAAGCAATCAACACAAACCTTCCCGAGTGCGATGGATTGGGTTCACTGATTTCATCAACGGTTCCGGCATCACCATTCACTTTGAACACATCGACGGCAAACAAAATCTGTTAGCAGATACGTTATCACGACTAACTTGTTTTGCTTTTCAGGAATGGATGCCCGAGGACAAGGGAGACGATACCATCCAAATTAACCATGAAAATTTTGGCACTAAGATAGGGCATAAGGGGAAATCTGTGATTTCATGCATAAGGGACTTAGGGGTTGCAATTTCATGTTAATAAGGAAGGATTAGGTATTAATAACACATATAATTAAAAAGAACAACATCAGAAACCAATAGGCAAGTTAATTCATCAAAATTGGCAACAATAAGCAAAGGTGTAGGGTATACCGATTTTATACATAGGGAAGATTCAAAGGATGAATTCATGATATTACAACATGAATAGATGCCAAGCAATCGTATGAACCAAAGGAACAACAACAGAAACCAATTGAAGGAAGAATCACACAATTTTGACACAAAATGTAACAACCCAAATTCCTACCTATTAATATTTACTCTGATTAAGGTCATTACCACCGTGAAACCCAAACAAGCCCAAAGACACCTAGGACCTATCTGAATCCCACCAGGCTTACTCACTAAATTTTTTACTTTTAGCATATTCATTCTACATGTTTAATAACAGTTGGAGCATGATATTGGACAATCATTCTGGTATCATACGGAGTGAGTAAAAATATCAGCGGAAGTCTTTAAATTAAATCACTGGATTCATAACACACAAGTCCCGTAAGGATCCAAATAACCAGCAAGAATTCCTCCAACCTAGTCGAAAATAACAAACAAAGGAAGAATCTTAAAATAAACCAGAAAGTAGTCCAATTTTTTTATTCAAGTTATATGCGCAAGTAATCAAGGAACAGGTATGCAAAAGTGATGCGATATCGCCCCGCTATATAGCCTTGATCTCACACACTGGTACCACAAGCAGTGAATGTACCTAAGCCTGAAAAAAATAGTGAAAACAATGGAATGAGATTACAAGAATCTTAGTAGGGTCACAACATCATAAGATCTGCAGAAACCATAAACACAAATCTCCTGAACAATATCTGATCATTCCTACGCAACTAAAGGGATTCATGCAATTCAAAGATTCAATCAAAAAGGGTAGGGACGAATCTACGGCTAAGGGGGGACTACAAACACTTCCGAAAAATATCAGAAGTACACAGGCAGACAGAACTCATCAGATTGTTCTCGGCAATGAAGAAGAAAAAACTATCCCTTTCCACCTGTGTTGTCCAAGGCTTACTGCATGAAAGGTAATTAGTTAACACACAAGCTAATCAGCAAGCCTATTCATCTTGCCTCACAAAGACAAAACATCCCAAGCTACACAAGGACAAGGGCATCCCAAACCACACAAGGATAAGGGCTTCCCAAACCACACAAGGATAAGGGGTTCCTGCCATACAAGGACAGGGCTTCTGGCCACACAAGGTCCAGACATCCAGCGAGCTCTTGCTGGGATTTGCCACCCATACGACTCCCATACCAGTAAGAACCTCCCCTCTCACTAAGAGCATCAACGCTTACCCTGAATGGCCACCAAAAAAGGATCATGAAACACAAGCACGTACAAGTACACACATGCAAGCATAAAGAACAAAACCATAACAGGGTATTCTCAATTCTATCGAATCACATTCAGCATGATCAATACACATCACACATGCAAGCTAGCCACTCCTAACCTACCTTAAGGGATTCAGTATAGCCTAGTAATTCCTCAATTCAATCCGCAACTCAAGCATGCATTATTTAACATGAATGCGCATACAATTTCACAATCATAAATACCGAAATCAATTAAGCAAACAACGAGGTCTCTAGAGAAACTGATGAGGCATAAATCCTACCTCTCTTGTCTCTGAACAAGAAGTTATTCCCTTATCTTAATTCAATAATTCTGCACTACCTATAGCATCACAAGGAAAAGCCAAAACCAAACTAAGTATGCATATCCAATATCCAATTAAATACCCTAGTTCCTTACCAATTTCACTCACCAAACCTATCATAAACTAGTGATCAGATGCCGCAGGTACCTCCCCCTTGGATATGTGATGTGATAGCCAAGAACTTAACAAGAATCAACCTGAATTTCCATCCCTAATTATCATACAATTTTCGGCACTAAGAATAGGGCAATAGGGCAAGTTGTGATTTCATGTTAACAAGTTGTAGGAGTTGCTATCTCATGTTAACAAGGAAGGATTAAGGGTTTATAACATGTATAATCAAAAGAAACAAGATCAGAATCCAATAGGTTAATCAATTAATCAAGATAGGCACAATAGGGCAGTAAGACAAAGGTAGGGCATACTGATTTCATATATAGAAAAGATTCAAAGGAAGAATTCATGATTGTTCACTATGAATGGATATTAAACAATAATATAAATAAAGGCAACAACATCAGAGATCAATCAAAGGCAGAATTATACAAATCTTAAAACCTAATTCCACCGCCGATTTTCAACTTATCTTTTAACAAATAAATACGAACGTAAAAATAAAAAAACAAATATTTTTGGAAATAAGATGAAGAGAGCTTTCCAACAAGCTATTATTTGCAGGAATCCAAAAAACGATGAAAGAGTTATGCTACATTGAAGTTCAAGAAGATTTTGGCAGTTTCGCCGAGTTTCGACTTATCTTACGAGAAAGAAATACTAACCTCCTGAAAAAATACCAAATATGGTTGGAGAAAGGATTAAGAGAGCTTTCCAACAAGCTATTACTTTCAGGAATTCGACAAACAATGAGAGAGTTATGTTGGTTTAAAGTTTTACTGAATTTTGGCGATATAGGGAGGTGTAAGGGTTTTAGGCTATACGAGTTTTGTGTGTTTTCTATGAATGATTTTTGTGGGGTTGGCTTCCTATTTATAATGGATGGGTATGAAATTAAGATTACTACCTTAAAGGCTTTATTAAAGTAAGATAACTACCAGATTTAAATTCTGTAATTATCCTATTTTAATTTTAGAGATTTTAATTCCTAAGGTGATTATCAACAAATTAAGAACTAAATTAAAGGGAATTAATACCAGAAATAATTACCAAACATTCCTTACCAATTTTGGCCATCACACATCCTTTTCTTCAGGGACAAAATGGTCTTTTCACTTGCACTGACTTCTAGACTTCTAGGACTCAAAATTCGGGGTCTCACACAAAACCTTATGAAATTGTGATAAGGATTTGCATAGGAAAGGAATGACCTTCTGATGATCAAACCAAGATAACTAGATAGAGGATGAAAAGAGTTTTCCAACAAGCTATTATTTGCAAAAATCTGACAAAGGATGAAAGAATTCGGCTATGGTGAAGGCTAAGAAATTTTGGCAACAAGGGTAGGGTGTAGGGTTTGATTGCTTGATGATTTTGTGTAGACAAGTGTAGCCGGCTGGAATGTTTATAGGATTAGTGGAATTAATTTTTTCTCCTTTTAAGGTTAGATATAAAGAGATAATTATTAGAATTAAATTCTGAATTTATATTTTAGGAGATATACCATTTTTAACAAAGAGGAACCAAGAAGGAAATGAAATCAACCAAAGTTAAAAGAACCTTTTATACCATTTTTGGCTATCACATATCTATTTTTTCAGTGGTAAAATGATTATTTCAGTTACACTGGCTTTTGGACTTCTAGGACATAAAAATCAAGGTCTCACATCATGTAGTTTTTATATTTAATTGTTTTCAATTTATAAACTCAAAATGGATATGAAGATTTTATACCTTATAGCCTTGTATAGTGTTTATATCTTTTATTAAGTAGAAAGGTGGGATACATAAGTATCATACAATGGGGTTGTTATATCATCATGGGTTACAAGATGTGACAAAAATTTGTGAGTCCACAACACAAGTAACACAAGTAACACAATAACACAATTCACAATATAGGTTAAATGCTTACATAAATCACATCAAGTATATAATTACTAAAACTTCAACTAATTCACAAAACAAATAGTACTAGTATTCAAATATACCATGACATGCAAATTGATATAAAATATTATTTTTTCCAAAAAATTCAAAATTATGAAATAGATCAATTAAGCCTGAAATCATATTTTTATCCATAAATTTATGATAAAATAATTATTTATTATTTTAAATCAAAATATATTTTTTAGAAAATATTTTAAAAACTCATAACTTTCAAGCCAAAAGTCAGATTGGAAAACTAATTGTATCATTGCGTTTAGAACATTGAGAGTATAGCAACTAATGGATCTTTCGAGAAGTCAAAGATCTGTCAGCCACATATGGGCGGCTGGTCATGAATTCGAGAGGATCTTATTCTGAAATAAGAAAAAATAGAAGAATGGGGGAGAATATCAGAGAAGACCTTTTTTACTGAGTTCGTCGTTGAATGAATACAAATATTTGTGGAGTGATCCTATGGTTAATTTCTACGGGACGTGACAATACATTGTTGTGGGTGCTCCCACTATATTTGTGCCTGTCTAATGGAATAATGGAATTTGAAGGGAAATTAGTCTGGGAAATTCTTGATTTTTTTAAAAAAATATTATATCCATCCCTTGTCAGTTTATCTGCATGTTTTTTTATTGTTAAATAATGAGTCCTTGAAATATCTATATCTACAAGCTTAAGCTTTGTGAAATAAAAGTTTATGGAAACTTTAAGAATCAACTAAAGAGGAGCTTATAAAAGCTTATGAAAGCCTATGAAACCTTTTGGAAGCTTCATGAATCAACAAAACCAACAAAAAGAATAAGAAATTTATAAAAGTTTCATGAATACATGAGAATCTACTCTTGTATTACAAATTTGGGCCACGTACATCATCTACCTCTTCTTGTGTTTAGTGCAATAAACAAGATTGAATCCTTGCCTTGCAAACTTTAGGTTTGCGAACTTGAAGCTTTGATTTGCTTTGCTTTTCTTTATTTGCTTGGCCTTCTTCCCCTATTATTTGTTTGGTCCAAAACCAAAACCTTTGACAACCTTACATTGTTTTTTGTTTTCACAACTTCGTTTTTTTCGTGGAGAAAATCTTTGCTCTTTGATTTCTAACCAATACTTATCAGCTTATCTACGTGAGATCTGTATTATTGAAACCAAATACAGTAAACATCATAGGATTATACAATGGTACTAGAGTAAAAATGTGCTTGTTTACGGTTTATTAATAGAGGTGACAGACACCCAGTAACCCACCCTTGCTTCTACTCTAATCAATCAAATCCAATCCAATCCCATCCATCTCTGGCAAAACATGATTGAGAGAGAAAGAAGAAGACCGCAAGAGATCAAGTTTTACTGCTTGTGTTGAGACTTGAGTTCCTTTACCCTCTCTTGGGTTGCCCTTAGTGCTTCCCCATATATGTTTATGAGCTGCAAAAGAATGCAATTCCTAGCAGTGAGCCTTATCTAGATTGGGCACACCATCAAATTCAAGTAGAGGGTATACCTCATCAACCTCTTCACAAGTTATTATAAATGGCGGTGACATCATAATGGTATCCCCTGCAACACGTACCAGCAATCCTCCCTTCTCACATTGTGCCCCAAAATATGTGCCTACCCCTGAACCATAGCAGCGAGCAGGAAGAAAGAAACAAATACTAGGAGTTGTGTTACTGTATAACATATACAAGTGTAGTCAGGAGAGACAGGAGAGTAAAGATGGAACTTACCCCATTCAGCAGGAAACGGATCGTTGGGTGACTTATTGTCAGCAAATTCTGTAGCAAGAATCAACCCAGTTCCTCGTATCTGATGCATTAATAGAACAAGAATGATCAGCCCCCGCAGGACAGTCAACGTACACAATTAATGATGAGTTAACCTACCTCTCCAATGATGGGACTGTCAGAGAACGCCTTTATTCCATCTTGAAACCTTGAGGCTATTTTGTTTATTTGGTCAAGAATGTTTGTTTCCCTACAAAGAGTACAAAATGTTGTAAATATGGATATGCTTATCCAGCCAGTTTCAAGGTTTTCTTATGCCCTTAAATGAAAGGATGCACCTATATATATTGAGTGCTTCAATTGCAACTGCACAGGAAACAGGGTGGCCAGAATAGGTGAATCCATGAGAAAAGGCACCTGATACAGAAGATATCAGGAGGGGATTGCCTAAATATGTTTATGTTTCATGCTGACACCATATCAATTTTTTTACCAAGTTTGTTGCTCTCAGAATGAACCACCTCTGCAATTTCAGGGCTCACCAGAACAGCTCCTATTGGCATGTATGCTGAAGAAAGGGCCTGGCAAAACCCAATGTCAATTCAACACCAAACGAAACAGAATGAAAATATTAACAAACACACTACCACATGTGCTTCATCTCTTGCATTACCTTAGCCAAAGATACAAGATCTGGTTTAATGTTATACTTGTCGCACCCAAACATTGTTCCAAGCCTTCCGAATGCGCAGATTACCTTGATTAAACATAGTTTAAGAATGCAAGTTTTAGGGACCAACAGTTCAGAGTGTGGAGCATGCATTCCTGGAAACACAAGCACCACTACGCAAGTACCTCATCTGCTATGAAAAGAATGTCATACTTTTTTACCACAGCTTGGACCTTCAAAAGAACAACAGAGAAAAGATAGGGCAAGTGCAATTAGCATTGAGGAACAAATATGCAGAACCAACCACTAGCATGCTCATTTACTTGTCAGAACAAGAAAAGGCATTTCCTGTCTAAAAAAACACACCTTGTCAAAATAGGTTGCAGGGGGGGGTATCACGCCTCCTGCTCCCATGACAGGCTCAGCTATAAAAGCAGCTATCTGAAATGAAAAACACATAGAATTGTATGTGAGCCATCCAAACTGCATCGTCTTAAAAAATGAGGTTCTGTTCACTGTGCCGATAAGTCAATCGCAATCAAACTACCGTCTCAGGTCCTTCCTTCAGAATAAGATTCTCCAAATTCTTGGCTAATCTTGTTGAGAATTCCTCCTCTGTCTCACCTGGATATGCATTAGCTTGAATTTTAGTTACACTTATCTCATTTAGAAGGCAGTGGTAATGTGTGACAACGAAATATGGAAACCTGGAAGATGATAGCGCCAGTAATGAGGGCAATCTGTGTGCAATACAAATGGCGCAGGCAAATCAAATTTTTGGTGCAAAGGAGGAAGGCTGTAACATAGATTCATTAGTTTTCCTGAAGAGCATATGTTAAGCTCAAACTTTCTTTCTTCTTCTTCACAAAAAAAAAGCTCAAACTTTCATTCAATGGGATGATCAAAACGTGTCTTACCCTGTCAGGCTGGCTGCTATTAGAGTTGAACCATGGTACCTGCGGAGATCATGATCATAAATAGGAAATAAATCCAACAGAAGCTAAGGCAACTCAAGGCATTGAGTAGTTCAACATACGATTTTGCTCGAGCTATAAATTTCTTCTTGTTTGGTCGTCCAAGAGCATTGTTATAATACCACACCAACTTCACCTAAAATTAGTCATTCAAGCAGATGAAGAAGATTGACAGATACTAGTGATGTTTTTGTCCTATTTTTCTGTTAAAAAAAAAGAAATTAAAGAGTATCCATGGTGTATTCCATATCCAAAACCAGTAACAGATAAGTCTTACCACTCAACCACATCTCTCAATTCACTGTCCCTATCTACAATAGATTAATGAATACAATATGAGAAAAAAATAGAGGTTAAGCCAGAATGAGAATAATAAGAGAACCTGGGTGTCATTGGCTTCCGATCCGCTATTTGTAAAGAAGGCTTTTCCCATTTTGGTTGCTGTAAAAGTTTGTATAAGCTCTTTTGCCAGATCCTAGTAGATTAAACAGGCATGCAACCCTCCCATCAGGAAAAACTACATAAGAGCTATCAAACACTTACAAGACAGACATGACACAAGTCACTCATCCTGTGAAGCAAGAAGCCGTAAGAATGATGTTGCATATGAATTAGGATATTATTGATGGAAAACAGCAGTATCAAGACCCACCAGAGAAGGCTTTGTAGTACGATTCCAGAAGGAATGATAGAATGGTAAGGTATTCAATTGCTTTGTAGCAGCTGCAACAAGACGGGGCTCGTTTCCTCCTGCAGGAAGCAGATAGCCACCATTGTCACATCAGCTTCTATATTTATTATAATTATATTTAAATTAGTTATTCCAATTCCGGATTCTCATAATTTATGACATTACCTAAGGCGGTGCACCAAAGGCCAGCAAGAGAATCAAGATACTTGTTCCCATTAATATCGAAGACGTGGCTACCCTAAAAGGAGGCAGATTTAGCTTAAGCAAGAACAAGGGAAACGCCATCCAATGGCTAATGGGCTTTTCAAGCCAGAAAAGGAAATGATTATATGGGCAAAATCCAAAGGAGTTGTTCGAGAAGATATACCTCAGATCTCTGTATGACGAGAGGATTCATCCCAGCACTTTGCCAGCCGGCAGTGAAAGGTGCCAGCATATCATGTCCCTTGAAACTGCAACGAAAAGGGGGATTGGTAGCAGAAGACAGACGACTATTTTGAATGAGAGATTTCCATCTGTGAAACTTGCACTTACCCATTCCTTGAATCTCGCTTTTGCAATGATGGGTTGGTACGGTAGAGTCTTGGCAGAAGAAGGGATTCCTTTGAACTTTCAGAAGCAGCAAGACATTTGGTGTATGAAGACAGCTTAAGAAGGGATGCGGAATCATGGAAATAATGTGTAAATGGAAAGCGTTAATAAACTCCAGAAGCAAATGCATTGTTCAACTTATCACCTACTGAGGATGAAAACATTATCTCCATATGTTTCTGGTGCCTAAATACTGAAAAATATGGAGGTAAGGTTAACTAAGCTACATAACAATATCAGTAGGTAGGTAGGTAGGTAGAAGTTGAGGATTCTGACGATATTGATTTCGAAAGGACAAACTGATGGGAGTTTCAGATTCATTTTTGGGGTACACACACAAGAAGACATTGATGGTGCAAAGAAACCAATGTAGCAGTGGGTTATGCCAACAAGGGAACAGATACAATGCAATTATGCAAAGAGAAATCAAATACAAACTGTATCTCTTCCATATCAACATTTGTTTAAGGAAACAAACATGGTGATAAAACAAAAACACAAACACGGAGGAAAAAGAAAGGAAAGGGTGATGATGAAGGATGTTAGGATACCTGAGGTTTGAGATTGGATCGAAGGAGGAGGGTGTTGATGCCCATGGTTGGTTGGTTTGGAGTGTTACGATGCAAAACTAAGAAGAGACAGAAAGGCAGTGACTGACTGTCCTGTTATAGATCACAAATGGAGACAGACTAACTGACATACTAGTGTTTGAGTGAATAAAGTATAGATTGTGGAAGATGAAAGTATGACATCTTATAGTAAAAGGACTGAATTTATTTTAAAAAAAATAAAAAATTATTACGGAAATAATGTGGCCAGCTGATGGTCCTCACTCATCCTTTTGTCCGTTTCTTTTGTGCGAATTCCCAAGTTATCGGAATCATAGTGGATTGCATAATGAGAAAAGGTAGAAAGAGTAAAATTTATGAATGTGGTTAAAGATAGACACGTAAAAGGAAGAAAGATAGAGAGATAGATCCTTCACTTCACTGCTTTCTATATAAGATTACAAGAGCTGCGTCTATAGAATCTAAATCAACAATTGATTTTATAGATTTTCTGTTTGGCATTGCTTATTTCTGCACCCGACTCTGGAACTCCTAGTACTAGGAGAAGGACAATGCCCGAGGACAGCAAATACAAAGGAAAAGGTGAATTACAGGGCAGGGCGGGGCAACATAGCCACTCCAGCCGATGACCTGAATCTGTAGAAAACTACAACTCCAATCTCCCTTTCCAAACAGCCAAACTCAACAAGAATACATCAAAACGAAGCCCTAACTAAAATGAACCTATCCACACAAAAATCCTAAGATTTCATCTATTAAATCTAATGAAATAATTAAAAGACGATCCAATTTTTATCAAGTGAAACTCACCCTATGGCGAGCTTGATTCAACACAAAATCACCCGAGACATTATATGGACGAGCTGACTAGAGAGAGACAAATCTCTCGTATAAAAACAAGCACATACTAGGCATATGACTCTGTACAAAACCTGAAGGATTTCACAATAATAAATGTTGTTTGTGTTGTTGGCATTATATATTTTATTTAGGTATTTGTTAAGAAAAGTATTTTGTAATTTTTGAATAAATTTTGGATATTGCTATTTGGCCCTATCATTTGGTTTAGATTCACATGTATCAATCCTATTGACTATTTTATATTTATGTAATTATAATTAGATATTTATTTATTAAGTTTTTTATTGATTTCTTATTATGTCTCGTCGTTCCCTACACACAAAAAAACACAAGGGACGACAAAGCGCCTGAGGGTTGACGGATTTGGTAACACGACGAAAGGCTTGGTGTACGTAACCAGGGTAGCAGGCAGCAAGGAAACCAGCCTAGCTAGAGCAGAAACGCGGCGTTTTAGACGCACTATTCCAAACCTAGATAGATGAAAATCCCAAGGATCTTCTTCTTCATTAATTCTTGCTTCATCATCGTCGGGTAGAGAGACTTGTGAGGAAGAGAAAGGCCCTGAAATCACCGATGCAAAGTGCAAGCATATCTTGATCTGTGGGTCCAGTTTTGTTTGTTTCAGCTGCTAGGCAGAGGACAAGTAAAGAGAAATAGGCAGCGCAGCAGAGTCACAGCACCGTCGCGTACTAGGTAATTTACAATCACAAATCACAATTATAAGTGCTCTTTTATGAGTAGCATGTGCCTTTTAGGGGCGGAATTGTTGTGCTTTTGGAGGAATTAAGCTGAAAGGTTAAAATTGTTCTATAATTATAATAGTATTGATGATGATTTTGAATTTGACCCTTTGGTTAACTCAACAGATGCTTTGTTGAAGACTGGTTGCTCTGAGTCCAATACCCCGCCACAGGGAGGGGTCATTAAAGGTTAGCCTCTTACTTTCATCCTTTTACGCCTGCCTGCTTAAAACCCAAAACTAGGAGAACTATCGGGAATAATCAGCCCAATCGTGTACTGAATCGTCCACTAGTGGTCATCTCACGGTGTCATTAGAGCTGTGTGACTTTCCGGGGACAATGTGGAGAGTTTGATGTGCCAAACGTGGCCTAACCGATTCATTGTCAAAATTTTTGCTCGGATTAGCGGCTACCACTGCATGAGTTTTTGCTCCCTTTTTATAAGCCTCCACGACTTTTTCTTTTTCTTTTATTTTCCATTTAATTCATATAGATTGTACTTCCTTACTCTAAGATATATGTTTTTTTTCCCATGAACTGTGCTCAAGATACTTAGAAGATATCTGGTCCAAAATCAACTGTGTTACATCAAAATATGTTTAAGAAAATTTTCTATTTTAGGGAAAACAAAAGTTCCCTTAAGTTGTACGAGTACTGTGATTACTGGATTACTGGATTTTGTTCTAAATGGAAAGACATGTACCTTAATCATTTTTTTTAGGGAAGAGGCTGGAACAGTAATTGTAATAGTATGCTGGTGTGCTAAACCAATCTTCTATGAAAAACTTATTGCATATTACTGCTGTAGAACACCATGCATTTTCTGCTTTTGGACGGTAATACCTTTTTGGTTTTCTCTCCTTAGTCATCTATCTTGTTACAATTGTGCAAACGTAAGGAACCTAGTGTTTACTATGCATACAAAACTGCATTTTGTGTACTCTAGGTTCTTATCAATGATCTTATGGAAGAATCTCATGAATTTGACTTTTGAAGGAGTGGATCTTAGAATTTGACTTCAGAACATGCTGTTATGACTGTCTGAATTTGCATAGGCATTCCTCCGCTTATGTGATAAGTCCTGTGGGTATTTCCTTTTTCAGCATTGATAAGAATGCATTCGAAGAACGTCCACGCTGGAAATGCTTTGTTAAGACAACCATCTATCTTTAAGTTATATATTTTATTCCTAATCTCTGTCAAAGGCATCACGCACAATTTTGTTGGTTACAAAGGGTAGTTTAAAAAGTATGATACCCGGAGCATTTGAAAGTGGGTGACATGGCCACACCCAGGGTTGGCACATTAACCATAGGGAGTCATTTGAGTTACTGGAATTTTGTGAGAAAAGTATGTGCTTGTACACCTAATATCTTCAGTACCTACACAGAATAAGACAAATTAATCTCATTGCGAAAGACGCAGCTTAGATTAAAGTTGCATAATATAAGATGTTTTAATCTTTAGGACTGAGGGTTTTGCAGGAAAACTTTTAGATTTCCATTTAAGGATGAGAGGCTCTCCTTTGATTTGGTCTTAGACTTGAGGTAAAGAGCAGGGGAGTTGCAGGGATAAAAAAAGAGAAAAAACATCAGATCTAAAGATCTGAAGATTCACACATAAGGGTGTCCACAGCAAGCCTATAAATATGGCATTACAAGTTTGATGATTTTTAGACTGTAGCTCCTGAACATCTGAGCAGTTGCTTATGTAGCAGAAGGTGTGGAGTGGATAAGGATATTGATGATTCCTAAATTAATTTGAGAAATTTGGTGAAACTACCAAAATGATAACCAAAGCTTCCATAAAATTTAAATAAAGTTTACTCCTATATAGTTTTACCATAACTAAAACAATCAGATGGAAAATTCTTGTGTTAGTTCATACTGCTTGGTTATAGAGAGATGATAAACACACTCCAAATACTGTGACAATCTTCTTCTTTTCTTCTCCATATAGACTTGTCTATTTTCGAATTTTTGTGTTAGAGCCAATGATTTAATTTTCATTTGTTCTTTTGGGTATATCTTCTTCTGTTATGTAGAATGGACTTTTTCTCTTCTCTTACTATGGATTTGCCATTATTTTTCAAGAAGGTTGATGCAATCCTCTAAAGCACGTTTTGATATTGGTAATGTTATTAGGATTCCAAGGTTTTCTTAGTGGTGTAGATGAATTTTGTATCACAGTAGATACTATCCGTCAGTCAGTAATGCTGGCTGCTAATGAAACTGCCGGTTCCTCTTGTCATGAAAAAATACAAAGGCTTACCTGTGCCTGGCTTTATTAACCTAGCAGTGTTAGCACATGTCTTCAAAGCGTAACCATTATTTTTTCAACACTTACATTTTTTGTATAATTTTTTCTTGGGTATTAGAGGTATTGGTTTCATCTATGTTCATATTGTCTCCTCCAAATACTGAGAGCCTCACGACTCTGGAAGCAAACTGAACCATTGAAGAAGCTGAGAGAACAAAGCAATATGTGAGGATAAAGACAGTTACTGATTATTTGTAACCATAAACACTCTGTACCTACTGTTTGAAGGCGTTTGCATATATCCACATCTGGAAGCTATGCAGGTTGTGTTTGTTGCCTACAGAATAAGACAGAGTAGAGGATACAAGCTTTCTAAAACTGTTTTAGTGCTTGTTATTTAAGCTGTTTACTGATATGCATTTTTATGCAACCTGCTAGGTGCTATTGAAGGAAGTTTAAAAGTAGGCTAAAGTTGTCGTCATGGATATTGACCTTAGGTTGCCTTCTGGTGAACATGATAAGGAAGATGAAGATCCAAATGGAATCGGTAATGTGATGGGCGAGAAGCTGCATAATGGAGATGCAGAGACTGAAAACATTGATGAGATTACGGATGAGGCACATGCCCTGGAAAGTGGGGATGTGAACTCTCTCCCAAAAGTTGTGGTATTCAAAGAAGACACAAATATTGAGCCTCTTTCTGGAATGGAATTTGAATCCCATGGTGCGGCGTATTCCTTTTATCAAGAATATGCTCGGTCTATGGGATTCAACACAGCAATACAGAACAGCCGTCGTTCAAAAACATCAAGGGAGTTCATTGATGCAAAGTTTGCTTGTTCTAGGTATGGGACTAAGAGAGAGTATGACAAATCCTTTAATCGACCACGTGCTAGACAAAGCAAGCAAGACCCTGAAAATGGAACTGGTCGACGATCATGCTCAAAGACAGACTGCAAAGCTAGTATGCATGTGAAAAGGAGACCTGATGGGAAGTGGGTTATTCATAGTTTTATAAAGGAGCATAATCATGACCTTTTACCAGCCCAAACTATCAGTGAACAGACAAGAAAGATGTATGCTGCAATGGCGAGACAATTTGCTGAGTACAAAAATGTCATTGGTCTCAAGAATGATCCAAAAAATCTATTTGATAAGGGTCGGAATTTGGCACTAGAATCTGGGGACATCAAGATTTTGCTTGATTTTCTTATGCAATCACAGACTGTGAATTCCAACTTCTTTTATGCAGTAGATCTGGGTGAGGATCAGCGGCTGAAGAATCTGTTTTGGCTCGATGCCAAAAGTAGGCATGACTATAATAATTTTTGTGATGTTGTGTCCTTTGATACATTCTACATTAGAAACAAATACAAGATGCCACTTGCTCTGTTTGCTGGCGTGAACCAACATTATCAATTCATCTTACTCGGATGTGCCCTATTATCAGATGAAAGTGCAGCCACATACTCTTGGTTGATGCAGACATGGTTGAGAGCAGTTGGTGGACAAGCCCCCAAAATTATAATCTGTGATCAAGATAAAACCATCAAATCAGCTATTTCTGAGGTTTTTCCGAACATTCTTCATTTCTTTAGTTTGTGGAGTATTTTGGGGAAGGTTTCTGAAAATCTGGGCCATATTACAAAACAGCATGATAACTTCATGGCAAAATTTGAAAAATGCATATTCAGGTCGTGGACTGATGATGAGTTTGGAAAGAGGTGGTGGAAAATTCTTGATAGGTTTGAACTGAGAGATAATGAATGGATGCAATCATTATATGATGATCATGAACAATGGGTACCAATTTACCTGACGGGTGCTTTTTTAGCTGGAATGTCTACTGCGCAGCGATCTGATAGTGTAAATTCATATTTTGACAAGTTTGTTCACAAGAAAACAACTGTGCAAGAGTTTGTAAAACAGTATGAAGTGATTTTACAAGATAGGTATGAGGAGGAAGCCAAAGCAGATTCTGATACATGGAACAAACAACCAGCATTAAAATCTCCTTCTCCTTTGGAAAAGAGTGTTTCAGGGATATACACTAATGCAGTATTCAAGAAATTCCAAGTTGAGGTATTAGGTGTTGTTGCTTGTCATCCTAAATTGGAGAGCCAGGATGAGACAGCTGTTAGATTTAGGGTTCAAGATTTGGAAAAACAGCAGGATTTCACTGTTTTGTGGAATCAAATGAGGTCTGAAGTTTCTTGTATATGCAGGTTATACGAGTACAGGGGTTATCTCTGTAGGCATGCGCTGGTTGTTCTTCAAATGTGTCAGCAGTCTGTCATTCCATCTCAGTTTATTCTCAAACGTTGGACAAAAGATGCAAAGAACAGGCATTTATCAGCAGTAGAATCTGAACATATTCAATCCCGAGTTCAGAGGTACAATGACTTGAGTAAACGGGCATTGAAATTGAGTGAAGAGGGATCATTGTCCCTAGAGAGTTATAATATTGCATTTCGAGCTCTAGAAGAAGCTTCTGTAAACTGCATCAGAGTAAATAATTCAAGCAAGGGTCTTGCAGAAACTGGCACTTCGGTGTCCCATGGCATGCTCTACATGGAAGAAGATAGCCAAAGCAAGAGTTTGGGTAAGTCAAGCAAGAAAAAGAATCCAATGAAGAAAAAGAAGGTTAGTGGGCGGATACTTTCCATTTTTACTTTTTTATTTCCCATGTTGAACCCATGTTTGTTTAATATGCCCTGTTCTTCGACTACAGGTGAATTCTGAGCCAGAGAGTACAACGGTGGGGACACAGGAGAGCTTGCAACAAATGGTTTGTCTTCCTTTTCGATTAACTACCTACTGACAAATGGGGGGATCAAAAGGAAGATAATAGCAATGTGGCATACAGAATCATTAGTCACCATTTTCATTTGCATAATGTTTTTACATTTTCAATTTTAATTGTGTTTGTAGGAAAAATTGAGCTCAAGACCTGTGACCATAGATGGTTATTATGGTACACAACAAAGTATACCAGGAATGGTAAGCAGTTCCTATTCTTGTGAATTAGGTTATACAGCTAGCCCCAATGGAGTGAAAAGCTTGTTTCTGGCTGTCTTATTTGAAGTCTTACGTTTTTGCAGGTGCAGCTGAACTTAATGGCCCCTACACGTGATAATTATTATGGAAACCAGCAGACTATTCAAGGGCTGGTATGTCATTAACATCTGCTGACAATTATTAGTGTGCGTGGTTTATATTTTTATTTTGTATCAGTCTTAAGATTCCTTGCTGGTTTGTGCTTGCTTGTTTGTAGGGACAGTTAAATTCAATAGCAACAAGCCATGATGGTTACTATGGTGCCCAGCAAAGCATGCACGGACTGGTATGGTATCTTATGGTGCTGCCTGTAGTTTTCTTAATCCTGGTAGTCAAAATGGTGATAGATGGAGTTTCTCCTGTGTTGGCAGGGACAGATGGAATTCTTCCGTGCAGCAACTGGTTTTACTTATGGAATCCGGGTCAGTTTGCATAATTGTGTTTTATTGTGGACTGAAAGGAAGCCAAGCTTTTAATGTCTGCACTTTGCTCAAAATTTGCCCTTTTTCACAGCAGGATGACCCTAACGTGAGAACAACGCAGCTGCACAACGATGGATCAAGACATGCATGATGAAGGTATTTTTCTGTACGAAGATAATCTGCATTTGGATAATTTTGGTGAGTCCTATGACAATCGGAGCATCCGACTCTGACAAGAATGTTCCAATTTGGGTGTAGCAATTGGGAGTGTCAGACAAGAAGGTGTCAGTTTCCTGGTAGGTGAGGCAAAAGGAGTAGTTATTCTTGTTATGCAGGGAGGAAGAGGTTAAGGAAGCCAAAACCTCTGTACAGGATGAAACGTATCATGCATTGTGGATTGATGGATTAAATCTAAAACTGGGTGTTGTTAGTGTATGTAAAAGTAAAAGTTAGAGTAGGATGGTTGTTATTCGCAACCTACCTATTGTTATTGTAGGGAGTCCGAACAAAGTTTACGTTGGGGTTAACTCTCTAGTGTAAAGATTGTTGTAATGGTAATATATCATATCATCTATTGCATTGGCCTGCTTTGGATGTGAGTTCGATTCACAGAAGTTGCCACTTGTGTGTCTTCAATTATGTTTCATGACCAAATTCTGTGTCTTTGTTGCTGCTATCTCTGCAAGTGCTCAAGTCTTCGTGTCATCTTCTTTGAACGTCCTAAAGAGCATCAATTATGGTTATCTTTAAATATATACACAAGCATCAGTGTCATAGCGCAAGTCTTAGGTATCAACATCATGCCTTAATATTCCTATCATTAACATGTCATACTCAAAGCTCTACAACTATGTCAATATTAACCAAAGATACCAAATTAGCAAATACGAACATAAGTAAAATATCAAAATGTGATGTCAAAAGATGACATGATATGTAAAATCCTTTTTTTTTTCTAAAAAAGGAAATTGAACTTTCTATCCTTGAGTAGAAAATTATTGTTTTATACCAATCCTCTTTCATGTTCGTTTGAGGCCCATACCCTTTTTTTTATAATTAATTTTCTACTATGTCGTTATGATATGAGGAGTACTGTGACACCATGACTTGAGTTTTGTGATTTTTGGTCTGTGGGTTTATTCGAATCGTTTTTAGACTTCGTACAAGGCTTATATGGTATTTTTTATTTTATTAAAGTATAGGAGTAGTCCACATGGGTTAAGAATAGTCATATTAACCTATGGTATTAGTTTGAGAATTTTTTGGAGATAATTTATTTTTAATATAGAAGTTCGTTTTGTCCAATAAATCCGTTTGAGTCCATCCTTCCCCTCTTTTGAATCCCAATGAATCAATTGAAACTACATAAGAATTAATTTTAATTTTTTTTTAAATTTTTTTCTAAAAATTATGATACAAACTTGATTTTTTTTTAAAAAGAGCATAATTTACCTCTTTTTAAAACTGACTTGGCAATATAACAGTCACATGGAGTAGGTATATTGTCACGACCCAAAGTCAGACTACATATATCATGACTCGGCCCCTAGACCCTCGGCCTAGCGGGCCTGGACGTGTATGTGTGTGTGATGGATCACAACTGCAACGCTCAGTTGGGCTTATAACCACAGGGCTCAAAAGATGCATCTTTGTTACAAATGATACCATCACACAACACATATAAGCCCAAGACCTCCCCCGCTCCTTTCCAATGTGGGATTGAGTAACCTGACCCCCCCTACGGGCTGGGTCTCACAACATGTCACTCGGCTTTGTGTGTAACACGTCCCAAGAGCCGCAATCAAGGAGAATCGACACATTGATTGTAGATCAATCATAGGAAATTGAGGCATTTAATGAGAATCTGTTCTTGCCATATAGGGGATCCGATTTGGGGAATTAAGGTAATCAATGTAATCGAAAATTATCATAAATGGAAAATCAGCCATTAGTGCTTACCTTGTATATTTTTGTATAAACACCGTTAGATCGATTGACTCGATCTCTACCATTCATTGGAGAGTTGTATTGGCTATATAGGGGATGCCTCCCCTCATTTTATATCATTTAGTAATTCTTGCAATATTGAGAGTTTAGAGTTTTCTCTCCACTCCCTTGTGTCTCTCTCTTTTGATTGTGTTTTAAGCTTAGCACTCTAGCTAGCTTTGTGAGGAAGGCTAACTTAGCCTATTGCGAGAGCGATAGTATAAGGTTGCACAAAGAGTTTCTATTTCATAAAACTCTAGTCCCGTGATAGTTGGTTGCAGAGCTAAGGCTCAATTATTTGAGAGAGAAATAGAGATGCCTACTGATGCCAATGCTAACATCCTTGTTGTTAAGGAGGGGGAGGAGGTCCATGTGAGGAAACCACCCCAACGTGCTCCCGAACCTAGTAAGAAGAGAATGAAGACTGTGGATCATCTGTCGTCATTGGAGGCAAGGATCACTCGGATGGAGATAAAGGTTGCTAATGACAATAATAAGCTTGAGGAGTATGGACAACACATAGACGAGCTCAAGTCAGGGGACGTGAATGAGTTTCGTAAGGAGATGCAAAACGCCCTCATTGCTGTCAACTCTTGGAGGCAAGAGTTAGATAATTTCAAGGTAAATCTTCTTGCTGAAATTACTTTATTCAAGGATGCTTTGGTTGAAATTAAGAAGGAATATAAGAAGGGTATGGTGCATGGGGTTGCCAAGCCCAAGGTGATGTTGGATGTCCCGAAGCCGAAGTCATTTGTCGGGACGAGGAATGCTAAGGAGGTGGACAACTTCCTTTTTACCCTTGGGCTATACTTTCAAGGGATAGGAAATGAGAGCGATGGAGATCGGCTTTCCCAAGCCTCAGTGTATCTCACTGATAGTGCCACAACCTGGTGGAGGATGAAGCATGCTCGAATTGAGCATGACACCTTGAAGTTGGAGACGTGGGCAGATTTCAAAAGGCTCATGAGGGCACAATTATTGTAAGGACCCCGATCCAACCTATTATGACCCTTATCACCGTGAAACCCAAATAAACCCAACCTAGGACCTATTTGAATCTCAAAGGCTTATTCTCTCTAATGTTCTGATTTTATCAGATTCATTTACTATACTTTTTAAAGGTTAGAGCATGATAATGGACAAACATTCTGGCAATATATGAAGTGAATAAAAACATCAGCGGAAGTCCTTAAAATTAACCAAAGGAACCACAACATACAAGTCCCATAGAGATCTCAAAATCCAGCAAGCAATCCTCCAATAAATTCCGGAAATAAACAAGCAAAGGAGAGATTCAAAGAACCAGAAATTAGTCCAATCAAACGTCATGTTATATATGAGACCCCGAATTTTGAGTCATAGAAGTCCAGAAGCCAGTGTAGGTGAAATGACCATTTTGCCCCTAAAGAAATAGATATGTGATGACCGAAAATAATACGGAATGTCTAGTAATTATTTCTGATTTTAATTCCCTTTGATTTGGTTCCTTATTGGTTGATAATTACCTTAGGAGATAAAATCCCTAAAATTAAGGGAGCACAATTATAGAATTTAATTCTGATAATTATCTTACATCGTGCCTTTAAAGTAGGGGAATTAATCCCATAACCATCCTATATAAAAAGGATATGAGACCTCGAATTTTGAGTCCTAGAAGTCCAGAAGCTAGTGCTGGTGAAAAGACCATTTTGTCCCTAAAGAAAAAGATGTGTGTTGGCCGAAATTGGTAAGGAATGTTTGGTAATTATTTCTGGTATTAATTCCTTTTAATTTGGTTCTTAATTTGTTGATAATCACCTTAGGAATTAAAATCCCTAAAATTAAAAGGGGATAATTACAGAATTTAAATTTGGTAGTTATCTTACATTAATAAAGCCTTTAAAGTAGTAATTTTAATTCCATACCCATCCATTATAAATAGGAAGCCAACCCCACAAAAATCATTCATAGAAAACACACAAAACTTGTATAGCCTAAAACTCTTACACCTCCCTATATCTGCCAAAATTCGCTGAAACTTTATACCAGCAAAACTCTCTGATCGTTTGTCGGATTCCTCCAAATAATAGCTTGTTTGAAAGCTCTCTTCATCCTATTTCTAACCATCTTTTATTTTTTGTTAGGAGGTTAGTATTTCTTTTTCATAAGATAAGTCAAAACTCGGAGGAACTGCCAAAATCTTCTTGAACTTCAATGTAGCATAACTCTTTCATCGTTTGTCGGATTCTTGAAAATAATAGCTTGTTGGAAAGCTCTCTTCATCCTCTTTCCAACCATATTTGTTTTGTTATTTGGACATTCGTATTTCTTTGCCAGAAGATAAGCTTCCTTTGATTTGTATAATTCTACCTTTGATTGATCTCTGATGTTGTTACCTTTATACGTATGATTGTTTAATATCCATTCATAGTGAACAATCATGAATTCATCCTTTGAATATTTTCTATACATGAAATTAGTATGCCCTACCTTTGTCCTACTGCCCTATTGTTGTATATCTTGATCAATTGATTAACCTATTAGATTCTGATCTTGTTTCTTTTGGTTATACATGTTATAAACCCTTAATCCTTCCTTGTTAACATGAGATCACAACTCCTACAACTTGTTAATATGAAATCGCAACTTTCCCTATTTCCCTATTCTTAGTGTCGAAAATTGTATGATAATTAGGGATGGTAATTCAGGTTGTTTCTTGTTAAGTTCTTGGTTATCACATCACACATCCAAGGGGGAGGTACTTGCGGCATCTGATCACTGGTTTCTGATAGGTTTGGTGAGTGGAATTGGTAAGGAAATAGGGTATTTAAATGGATATTGGATATGTATACTTAGTTTGGTTTTGGTTTTGCCTTGTGATGCTATAGGTAGTGCAGAAATATTGAATAAAGGCAAGGGAATAACTTCTTGTTCAGAGACAAGAGAGGTAGGATCTATCCTTTATCGGTTTCTCCAGAGACCTCGTTGTTTGCTTAATTGATTTCGGTACCTATGATTGTGAAACTGTATGCGCTTTCATATTAAATAATGCATGCTTGAGTTGCAGATTGAATTAAGGAATTTCTAGGCTATACCGAATCCCTTAAGGTAGGTTAGGAGTGCCTAGCTTGCATGTGTGATGTGTATTGAACATGCTGGATGTGATCTGACAGAATTGAGAATACCCTATTGTGGTTTTGTGCTTTAGGCTTGCCTAAGTGTGTTTTGTCCAAGACTTTGCTACACAAAGGTAAAAGGTTAGCACACAGCCTATTCATCTTGCCAGCACACAGGATAAGGCATCTAGCCAGCACACAGGACTAGGCATCCTAACTAGCACAAAGGATTAGTGCATCTTGCCAACACACAGTACAAGGCATATAGCCAGCACAAAGGGACTAGGCATCTAGCCAGCACACAGGACTAGGCATCCAGCGCGTGCAAGCTGGGGATTGGCACCCATACAATTCTCATACTAATAAGAGCCTCCCCTCTCCTAAGGAGCATCAACGCTTACCCCGAATGGCCACCGAAAAAGGATCTTGACACACAAATATGTACAAGCACACACAGGCAAGCACAAAGCACAATACCACAACAAGGTATCCTCAATCATGTCAAAACGCAATCAGCATGTTCAATACACACAATACATTCAAATTAGGCATACATAACCTATCTCAAGGGTTCAGTATAGCCTAAGTAATCATATCTCAAGCCGCAATTCATGTATACATCATACAATCAATTTGCATGCAATAATAACAAGGGTGTGCATCGTAAACAACAAAAAAACAACAAGGATCTCTGGAGAAACCAATGAGACATACATCCTACCTCTCTTTTCTCTGAACAAGAAGTTATTTCTTTGCCTTTATTTAATAGTTCCGAATCACTTATAGTATTACAAGGCAAAGACAAAACCAAACTAAGTATGCATACTCAATAACCAAGTAAATACCTTATTTCCTTACCAATTCCACTCACGAAACCTATTAGAAACCAGTGATCAGATGCTGTAGGTGCCTCCCCCTTGGATGTGTGATGTGATAGCCAAGAACTTAACAAGATTCAACCTGAGTTATCATCCCAATTAACTATATATATTTTGGAACTAAGCACAGGACACAAGAAAAATTGTGATTTCATGCATACAAGGTGTATGAGTTGCAATTTCATTTTAACAATGGAGGATTAGGTGTTTATAACTTGTACAATCAAAAGAAACAAGATCAGAATCCAATAGGTTAATCAATTGATCAAGATAGGCAATAATAGGCAAGGATAGGGCATACTGATTTTATGTATAGAGAATATTCAAAGGATGAATTCATGATTTTACAACATGAATGGATGCTAAACAATCATATGAATAGGAGGAACAACAATAGAAATCAATTGAAGACAGATTCACATAATTTTGAAACCTAATTCCGCCGAATTATGACCTAACTTATGAAAAAAATCCTCCAGACAAAAAACTCAAGATTTTTGGAAAGAGGACAGAAAAATCTTTCGAACAAGCTATTATTTGTAAGAATTCGACAAAAGATGAAAGAGTTATGCTATTTTGAAATTCAAGTAGATTTTGGCAATCTTTCCGAATTATGACCTAACTTTCGACATAGAAAAATTAAACTTCAGAAAAAAAAAGAAAGATTTTTGGAAAGATGATGGAAATAGCTTTTCAAAAAGCTATTATTTGCAAGAATCTGACAAGGGATGAGAGAGTTATGCTTGTTTGAAGTTCAAGAAAAGTTTGGTAGCAATAGGGAGGTGTATTTTTGTTTAGACGAATTTTGTGTATTTTTCTGTGTAAGGTTTAAGCGTGGCTGGCTTCCTCTTTATATAGAGTAATTATGGGATTAATTTTCCTACATTAAATGCTAGATTAAAGTAAGATGATTATCAGAATTAAATTTTATATTTATCCTTCCTTAATTTTAGGGATTTTATTTTCTAGGGTAATTATCAACCAATAAAGAACCAAATTAAAGAGAATTAATACCAGACATAATTGCTAGACATTCCTTACCAATTTCGGCCATCACACATTCTTTTCTTCAAGGGAAAAAAGGTCTTTTCACCTGCATTGGCTTCTGGACTTCTAGGACTCAAAATTTGGGGTCTCACAGATTCTTCCTTCAATTGATTTTTGTTGTTGTTTCTATTGTTCGTATGATTGTTTGGCATCCATTCATGTTACAAAAACATGAATCCATCCTTTGAATCTTTCTTATATATGAAATTGGTATGCCCTACCCTTGCCCTATTGTTGTCAATCTTGATTAATTGATTAACCTATTGGTTTCTGATCTTGTTCCTTTTGATTATATTTGTTATAAATACCTAATCCTTCCTTGCTAACATGAAATCGCAACCCCTATAACTTGTTAACATGAAATCGCAACTTGCCCTATTTCCTTATTCTTAGTGGAGAAAATTGTATGTTGATTGGGATGGTAATTCAGGTTGTTTCTCGTTAAGTTCTTGGATATCACATCACACATCCAAGGGGGAGGCACCTACGACATCTAATCACTGGTTTCTGATAGGTTTGGTGAGTGGAATTGGTAAGGAAATAGGGTATTACTTGGTTACTGAGTATGTATGCTTAGTTGGATTTTGTTTTTGCCTTATGATGTTATAGGTGGTTCGGATCCCTTGAATAAAGGCAAAGGATGACCTTTTCCTATTGCCGAGATGATTGATGATTCTTAAATTGCGTGATATCCCTTAGATGTATAGGGATGATCTGATGTTATTTGGGAGATGTTTGTTTAAGATTTCTATAGATTTTATGATACTGTGACCTACTGAGTTTCTTGTAATCTCATCCTATTGTTTTCACCATTTTTCAGGCTTAAGTACATTCGCTTTCCGTGGTACCAGTGTGTGAGATCAAGGCTGCACGGTGGGACGATATTGTATCACATTCGCATTCCTGTTTCCTCGGTTACTTGCGCATATAACATGAACAATGATTAGACTATTTTTTTCTGGTTTTTCAAATTTTTCCTATGCTTGATTGTTTCCGGATTATGTTGGAGGTTTACTTGCTGGATTTTTGGATCCTTATGGAGCTTATGTGTTGTGGATTCATTAATTAAATTTAAAGACTTCCGCTGATATTTTATTCATTTCGTATGATACCAGAATTTTTATCCAATATCATGCTCCAAACTTTAAAATCTTAAAGGAATTAACATACTAAAATCGAAACTAGATGGGTAAGCCCTGTAGGTTTCAGATAGGTCCTGGTTTGGGCTTGTTTGGGTTTCACGGCGGTAAGAGTCCCATTAAGAGTAATTTAGGAATATGGGATTTGGTTCCATGCATTATATGCACAAGCAATCATCAAGGAAGGAAGTATGCGATTGTGATACAATATCATCCTGTTGTGCAGTCTTGATCTCACACACTCTTACCATGAACAGATGATGTACCTAAGCCTGAAAAATGGTGAAAACAGCAGGGTGAGATTACAAGAATCTCAGTAGGGTCACAACATCATAAGATCTGCAGAAATCTAAACAAACATCTTTCAAACAACATCAGATCCGCCTACACATCTAAAACGATATCAAAAAATCATTAATCAACCATAATAAGGATAGGGTTGAAAGCTTATAGGCTGTCGGTGAACTACAAACATTTCTAAAAATAGAAGTACACAGGCAGGAAATTCATCATTCAATCACATCAAAGAAAGATTATCCCCTTCCACCTGTATTGTCCAAGTCTTCGCTGCACAAAAGGTAAATGGTTAGCACACAAGTTAATCAGCAAGTCTATTCATCTTGCCAGCACACTGGATAGGGCATCTTGCCAACACATAAGACAAGGCATCTAGCCAGCATATAAGACAAGGCATCTAGCCAGCACATAGGACTAGGCATCCAAACCACACAAGGATAAGGTCTTCCAAGCCACAAAAGGGTAAGGGCATCTTGCCAGCACATATGACAAGGCATCTAGCCAGCGTGCAGGACTAGGCATCCAGCATGCACATGCTAGGGATTGCCACCCATATGACTCCCATACCAGTAAGAGTCTCTCCTCTCCTTAGGAGCATCAGCGCTTACCCGAATGGCCACTGGAAAAGGATTATGACACACTAACATGTACAAGCACACACAAGCAAGTACAAAGCATACATCACAATAGGGTATCCTTAATCATATCACAACACAATTAACATGTTCAATGCACACAACACATACAATTTAGGCACACACATCCTATCTCAAAGGTTCGAAATTGCCTAAAAGATCATAGCTCAATCCATAACTCATTCATACACTATATAAGGCATGCACATACACATATTAATAAGGACATGTACCGAAAACATCAAACAATTAACAAGGATCTCTGGAGAAACTGAAGAGGTATAGATCCTACCTTCCTTGTCTCTAAACAAATAGCTAATCCTTTTCCTTTATTTAGAGGATCCGAACCACCTATATAACCATAAGGAAAAGACAACACCATACTAAGCATGCATATTCAATATCCAAGTAAACATCCTAATTCCTTACCAATTTCACTCACCAAACCTATCAGAAACCAGTGATCAGATGCTGCTGAGACCTCCCCCTTGGATGTGTGATGTGATAGCCTGGAACACAACAAGAATCAACCTGATTTTACCATCCTAATTAACCATGCAAATTTTGACACTGAGATAGGACAATAGGGAAAATTTCAATTTCATGATAGTAAGGAAAGATTAGGTGTTAATAACATATATAATTAAAAGAAACAAGATCAGAAACCAACAGACATGCCAATTGATCAAAATCGGCAACAATAAGGCAAGAGTATAGTGCATGCTGATTTCTATTATAAAGAAGATTTAAAGGACGAATTCATGATATTACAACATAAATAGTTGCCAAACAATCATATGAACAAAAGGAACAACAACAGAAACCAATTAAAGGATTAATCAAAGAATTTTGGCAATCATACCTAGGGAATTGTAACAAAAAAATACAAGGGAGATCTAACCTTCTGATGATGAAACTGAGATGGAAAGATAGAGAATGGAAAGAGCTTTTCAACAAGCTATTATTCACAGAAATATGATGAAGGATGAAAGAATTCGGCTAGGTTGAAGATTAAAAAATTTCAGTAACAATGGTAGAGAGTGGGGTTTGATTGCTTGATAATTTTGTATGTTTTTGGTGTAAGAGTTAAGTGTAGCCAATTACTCTTCATATATGGTGTTATGAGATTAATCTTCCTACTTTTAAGACTTGATATAAGCGGATAATCATTACGATTAGATTCTGAAATTATCTCATAAGAGTAGATAATGTGTCATTAATGCTAGAAATGAAATATGAGAGAAACGAAATCAGAAATAAACAATAAACCGTCTATACCATTATCGGCCTCCGCACATCTATTTCTTCAGGGTAAAATTGTGATTTCAGTTGCACTGGCTTCTAGACTTCTAGGATACAAAAATCGGGGTCTCACATCCTCCCCTCATTACAAAAATTTCGTCCTTGAAATTTCAGCACAAGTACCTAAGAAAACAGGTGAGGAAATTTTGCACGCATAGATTCCTCAGTCTCCCAAGACTGTTCCTCAATTTGGCCATTACGCCAAACAACTCGTACCATAGGCACGTTTCGACTATGAAGGTGACAAATTGACTGATCTAGTATGACAGTTGGTTGTACGGGATAGGATAGGTCTTCAGCAACTTCAACTAGTGATTCTTCAAGCACATGCACAGGATCTTGCATATATTTTCTCAACATTGAAACATGGAACACGTTGTGAATTCTCTCTATATTCGGAGGTAAAGTAAGTCGGTATGCAACAGGGCCGATTCTCTCAATATCATCATATAGACCAATATAACGAGGTGCTAGCTTACCTTGCTGCTGGAAACGAAGAACACCTTTCCACGGGGCGACTTTCAGAAACACCTTGTCACCTACCACAAATTCCAGCTCCCTTCTTTGATTATAAGCATAGTTTTCTGTCGATCTTGCGCTGTCTTCAGCCTTTGTCAAATTAGATTCAACTACTCCGTTACTTGGTCAAGTAATTCTGGGTTATCTAGACGTCTCTCGCCTACTGCATTCCAGAAAATAGGAGTTCTTCAACATCTCCCATACAATGCTTCATAAGGAGCCATTTTGATGTTTACATGGAAACTATTGTTGTAAGAGAATTCTGCCAAAGGTAGACATCGATCCCAACTAGTATTTTGATCCATCAGACATGCAAGGAACATGTCTTGAAGCATCAGAATTGTTCTTTCATATTGACTATTGGTCTGGGGATGAAACGCTGTACTGAAATTTAATTTCAAACCCAAGATATTTTGGAATTTCTCCCAAAATCATGAAGTGAAACGAGGGTCACGATCTGAAACAATGGAAACTGGCACTCCATTTAGACAAACAATCTCGTCCAAATAATGAACAACCAATTTCTTAGGTGTGTCTATTACAGGAACAGGAAGGAAGTGTGCAGATTTCATCAATCAGTAGACAATCACCCAAATGGCATCGAATCCTTGCCGAGATCTCGGAAACCCAGTCACAAAGTCCATCATGACACGGTCCCACTGTGAGATCCCTAATTTTGAGTCTTAGAAGTCCAGAAGCCAGTGCAGGTGAAAAGACCATTTTGTCCCTGAATAAAAGGATGTGTGATGGCTGAAATTGATAAGGAATGTTTGGTAATTATTTCTGCTATTAATTGTTTTTAATTTGATTCTTAATTTGTTGATAATCACCTTAGGAATTAAAATCCCTAAGTTACAGAATTTAATTCTGGTAGTTATCTTACTTTAATAAAGCCTTTAAAGTAGTAATATTAATTCCATACCCATCCATTATAAATAGGAATCCAACTCCACAAAAATCATTCATAGAAAACACACAAAACTCGTATAGCCTAAAACCCTTACACCTCCCTATATCTGTCAAAATTCGTTGAAACTTTAAACCAGCATAACTCTCTTATCGTTTGTCGGATTCCTGCAAATAATAGCTTGTTGGAAAGATCCCTTCATCCTCTTTCCAAACATCTTTGTTTTTTTTTCAGAAGATTAGTATTTATTTCTGGTAAGATAAGTTGAAACTCGGCAGAACTGCCAAAATCTTCTTCAACTTCAATGTAGCATAACTCTTTCATCGTTTGTTGGATTCCTAAAAATAATAGCTTGTTGGAAATCTATCTTCATCCTCTTTCCAAACATATTTTTTTGTTGTTTGGAAATTCGTATTTCTTTGTTAAAAGATAAGTTGAAAATTGGCGGCAGAATTAGGTTTTAAGATTTGTATAATTTTGCCTTTAATTGATCTCTGATGTTGTTGCCCTTATTCATATGATTGTTTAGAATCCATTCGTAGTGAAAAATTATGATTTCAACCCTTGAATGCATGAAGTCGAAAATTGTCTTGTGGCTTACTCTTAGTGCCGAGCTTTGCATAGTTAATTGGGATGGTAAATCAGGTTGAATCGTTAAGTTTCTGGCTATCACATCACACATCCAAGGGGGAGGCACTTGCGGCATCTGATCACTGGTTTTTGATAGGTTTGGTGAGTGGAATTGGTAAGAAAATAGGGTATTTACTTGGTTATTGCGTATGCACGCTTAGTTTGTTTTTTTTGTCTTTGCCTAATGATGACTTAGGTGGTTCAGAAGTATATAGTAAGGGAAAAGGAATAGATTCTTATTCAAAGACAAGAGAGGTAGGATCTATGCCTCATCGGTTTCTCTAGAGACCTCGTTGTTGGTTTAATTGATTTCGGTACCTATGATTGTGAAACTGTATGCGCTTTCATATTAAATAGTGCATGCATGAGTTACGGATTGAATTGAAGAATTTCTAGGCTATACAGAATCCCTTAAGGTAGGTTAGGAGTGCCTAGCTTGCATGTGTGATGTGTATTGAACATGATGAATGTGATCTGACAGAATTAAGAATACCTTGTTGTGGTTTTGTGCTTTGTGCTTGCATGTGTGTGCTTGTACGTGTTTGTATGTCAGGATCCTTTTCCAGTGTCCATTCAGGATAAGCGCTGATGCTCCTAGTGAGGGATGAGGTTCTTACTGGTATAGGAGTCGTATGGGTGGCCATTTTCTTCTTCATTGCCGAGAATAATCTGATGAGTTCTGCCTGCCTGTGTACTTCTGATATTTTTTGGAAGTGTTTGTAGTCTCCCCTCAGCCTTAGATTCAACCCCACCCTTTTTGATTGAATCTTTGAATTGCATGAATCCCTTTAGTTGTATAGAAATGATGAGATGTTGTTCAGGAGATTTGTGTTTATGGTTTCTATAGATCTTATGATGTTGTGACCCTACTGAGATTCTTGTAATCTCATTCCGTTGTTTTCACCATTTTTTTTCAGGCTTAGGTACATTCACTACTCGTGGTACCAGTGTGTAAGATCAAGGCTGTACAGCAGGGCGATATCACATCACTTTTGCATACCTGTTCCTTGATTACTTGCGCATATAACTTGAATAAAGAAATTGGACTACTTTCTGGTTTATTTTAAGATTTCTCCTTTGTTTGTTATTTTCGACTATGTTGGAGGAATTCTTGCTGGTTATTTGGATCCTTACGGGACTTGTGTGTTATGAATCCAGTGATTTAATTTAAAGACTTTCGTTGATGTTTTTACTCACTCCGTATGATACCAGAATGATTGTCCAATATCATGCTCCAACTGTTATTAAACATGTAGAATAAACAGGCTAAAAGTCGAAAACTTAGTGAGTAAGCCCGGTGGGATTCAGATAGGTCCTAGGTGTCTTTGGGCTTGTTTGGGTTTCATGGAGGTAATGACCATAATCGGAGCAAATATTAATAGGTAGGAATTGGGGTCGTTACACCCACTTCTATTCTGGAATTGAAAGTGACTGAAGTAAACCAGCGGGTCTTTGATGCTCGATTTTCACTTGTTGGCATACAAGGCATCAGGCAACGAACTTAGCAATGTGGCGCTTTCATGTTCGGCCACCAATACTGGTCCTTCAAGTCTCGGTACATCTTGGTACTACCAGGATGTATAGAAAACTTTGAACTATGTACTTTGGACAAAATCAGATTATGAATATCAACATCTTATGGCACACATACCTGGTTTTTGAAGACAAGAACTCCATCATCACGCACTCTAAAATCTCGAACTATGGCATCAACACCATTAGATAGCTGCTTTCGAATTTCAACTAATTTTGGATTTTCTGATTGTTGATTTTGGATCTCTTCCAGTAAATTAGGCTTGAATTTGATTCAAGCCAATAATGATCCAGAAAAATCACTACCAAGATGCACATGTCTCAAATCCAGCAACATAGGCATGTAGTGTGTGCGCATATAGGCCAAAACCGGTGGGAGGAAGACTCGGTCTTCCAGATTAAGGCATCAGCACCAATATTTGCTTTTCTGGGATGATATTCGATTATAAAATTGTAGTCTTTAATCAGCTCCACCCATCTTTATTGTCTTATATTCAACTCTTTCTGCGTAAAGAGATATTTCAAGCTTTTATGGTCGGTGAAGATTCTGCACGTCTCAGCGTACAAGTAATGGCGTCATATCTTCAATGCGAATACCACGGCTGCAAGTTCCAAATCGTGAGAAGGATAGTTGCTCTCATGCAGACACAACTTTCGGGAAGCATAGGCAAAGACTTTCCCATCTTGCATCAGCACGCATCCAAGTCCGGTTTTTGATGCATCGCTGTAAACCACCTTCTATTTTCTGCCAATTGGTAAGGTAAATATAGGTGTGAAAACTAACTGGTTTTTTAATTCTTCAAAACTTTGCTGGCATTTCTCGTGCCACACAAATAGTTGTCCCTTGCATGTCAATTTTGTCAAAAGTCCGACAAGTGATGAAAAATTCTCCATGAAACGACGCTAGTACCCAGTTAAGTCAAGGAAACTACAAACTTCAAATACCGTCCGCGAGGGTTCCCAAGCAATAGTGGCTTGAATTTTCTTCGGATCAACAAAAACACCATGGGTGGAAACAACATGGCCAAGGAAACTGACTTTGCATAACCAGAATTCGCATTTGGAGTACTTCACAAACAAGTGTCGATCCCTCAAAATTTTCAGCATAATCTGCAAGTTCTCAGCATGCTTCTCTTTTGATTTTGAGTAAATCAGAATGTCATCGATGAAGACCATCACAAATCTGTCCAAGAACTCACGGAACACTCAATTCATTAAGTCTATGAACACGGTTGGTGTATTGGTTAAACCGAATGGCATAACCAGAAATTCATAGTGGCCGTATCGCGATCTGAATGCAGACTTTGGAATATCAGTTTCACGAACACGCAACTGATGGTATCCCCATCTGAGAACAATTTTGGAAAACACGGCTGCACCTTAGAGCTGGTCGAACAAGTCATTGATGCACGACAAAGGATACTTTTTCTTCACGGTCACATAGTTCAGCTGCCAATAGTCGATGCACAACCACAGCGAACCATCTTTATTCTTTACGAACAAGACAGGTGCTCCCCAAGGTGACACTCTGGGGTCGGATGAAACCACGATCTAGAAAATCTTTCAATTGCATCTTTAATTCCTTCATTTTCACAGGAGCCATACGATATGGAGGAATGGAAATCAGATTCGTACTTAACACTAACTCAATGCCGAATTCAACTTCCCTTGCTGGTGGCAAACCGGCTATGTCTTCTGTAAATACATTCGGAAACTCAGGAATCATTAGAACATAATCCAGATATGAGGACTCTTTAAAAACATCATACGCATGTGCGAGGTACACAATACATCCTTTCCTGATCAATCGCTTCGCATTGTACCAGGAAATCATACAAGTTGCAACAACTCACCTATCACCTTTAAAACAATACTCGGAACTATTAGGATGGCTGACTCATACACGCTTGGCGGAATACTCCATCGGGCCTGATATTTTTCCAAACAATCCATGCCTAAAATCATATCCAGCTCTCGGATATCCAGTAGAATCAGATCCATTTTAAGTACAATTGAACCCATATGCAAAACACAACCGATGTAGACTAGATCACAAATCAGTTACTCTCCTAAAGGAGTCAAAACCACAATAGGAGGAGATAGGGGAGATAGAGGCCGATCTTAACTAAGTGCTATCCTTGGACTCACAAATGATCTATTCGTTCTGGGTGGTTTAGTGGAATTGGCATACCCACCACGGCTGGCATTCGCTGCACCTATAACACACCTTGGTTTAGGACACTCCCTTTGAACGTGGCCTGCTTTGCCACAGTTGTTGTAAGATCACAAATTTTGAGGCCTAGAGATCCAGAAGTCAGTGCAGGTGAAAAGACCATCCTATATAAAGTAGGCAAATTAATCTAACTCTTAAAGTAGGGAAATTAATCCAATAACCGTCCTATATAAAAAGGATGTCGGCCTCTCTTAAACCTTACACAGAAAATACACAAAATTCGTCCAACCTAAAACCCTACACCTCCCTATTGCTGCTAAATCTGCTTGAACTTCAAAATATCATAACTCTCTCATTGTTTGTCAGATTCATGCAAATAATAGCTTATTGGAAAGCTCTTTCCATCTTATATCCAACCAACTTGGGTTTTTTGTCTGGAGATTAGTATTTCCTTGTTGTAATTTAGGTCATAATTCGGCATGATTGGTTCCAAAATTGTGTGATTCTGCCTTCAATTGATTTATGTTGTTGTTCCTCTTGTTCGTATGATTGTTTACATCCATTCATGTTGTAAAATCATGAATTCCTCCTTTGAATATTCTCTATAAATGAAATCGGTATGGCCTACCCTTGCCCTATTGTTGCCTATCTTGATCAATTGATTGACCTATTGGATTCTGATCTTGTTTCTTTTCATTGTACATTTTATAAACACCGAATCCTTCTTTGTTAACATAAAATCGCAACCCTTACAACTTGTTATCATGAAATCGTAACTTTCCCTATTTCCCTATCCTTAGTGCCAAAAATTGTATATTAATTAGGGATGGTAATTCAGGTTGTTTCTTGTTAAGTTCTTGACTATCACATCACACATCCAAAAGGGAGGCACCTGCGGCATCTGATCCCTGGTTTTTGAAAGGTTTGGTGAGTGGAATTGGTATGGAAATAGGGTATTTACTTGGTTATTGGGTATACATGCTTAGTTTGGTTTTGTCTTTGCCTTGTGATGCTATAGGTGGTTCAGAATGATTAAATAAAGGCAAAGGAATAGCTTTTTGTTCAGAGACAAGAGAGGTAGGATCTATACCTCATTCGTTTCTCCAGAGATCCTTTTGTTTGCTTGTTTATTTCACTACCTATGCTTGTGTTAATGTTTGTGCATATATGTGAGATAGTATAAGCATGAGTTACGAATTAATTTAAGGCTTATCTAAGCTATACCGAATCCCTTAAGATAGGTTATGAGTTCCCAACTTGCATGTGTTGTGTGTATTGAACATGCTGATTGTGTTCTGACATGGTTAAGAATACCCTGTTGTGGTATTGTGCTATATGCTTGCCTGTGTGTGCTTGTACATGTTTGTGTGTTAAGATCCTTTTCCGGTAGCCATTCAAGGTAAGCGCTGATGCTCCTGGGGAGAGGAGAGGTTCTTACTGGTATGGGAGTCGTATGGGTGGCAATCCCCAGCCTGCGCACGCTGGATGCCTAGTTCTTGTGTGGCTAGACTCCTTGTCCTTGTGTGACAAGATTCCCTTATCCTTGTCTGGTTTGGATGTCCTTGTCCTTGTGTGACTTGGATGCCTTG
The DNA here is from genome assembly GCA_019739055.1 of Passiflora organensis. NCBI lineage: Eukaryota > Viridiplantae > Streptophyta > Magnoliopsida > Malpighiales > Passifloraceae > Passiflora > Passiflora organensis. The sequence goes on along the minus strand of JAEPBF010000191.1, from coordinate 209,421 downwards.
TCCCTATGTGGCAGGATGAATAGGCTTACTGATTAGCTTGTGTGCTAACCCTTTTACCCTTTGTGCAGTGAAACCTTGGACAACACAGGTGGAAGGGGATTGTAAGGACCCAAACCCAACCTATTAGGACCCTTACCGCCATGAAACCCAAGTAAGCCCTCGCAAGGTCCTATTTGAATCCCACAAGGCTTAAGTCACCTAATTGCCAATTTTATTTGTTGATTTATATGCTATTTAAAGGTTGGAGCATATTCATACATTAATGAATTTCTAGTTTATACGGAGTGAAAGAAAGCATCAACAGAAGACTGATATTAATACTTAAAACAAGTGGAAACATAACACACAAGTCCCATAGGAATCTAAAAACATCAACCAATAGTATCATGCATATTTCAGAAGCAACAAAAAGAGAAAGAGGGATTGGAAAGCCAGAATGCAAATCCACACAAGTTCAAAGACATGGCATGCGCATTCAATAGAAAAGGGGTGCAAATTCGTCCAGCCGTGCAGCCTTGATCTCACACCTTTGGTACCAGCAACAAAGTACACACCTAAGCTTGCAAAGGGGGAGAAAAGAAGGGATGAGATTACAAGAATCTCAGTAGGGTCATAGCATCATAAGTCCTACGAATTCCCAATCAAACATCTCCCAAACAACATCAGATTATCCCTACTCATCTAAGGGTATAATGCAATTCGAGAATCAATTAAAAGGGTTAGGGCCGAAACTAAAGCTGAGGGTGGACTACAAATAATTCTGAAAATTAGAAGTACACAGGCAGGAAAACACATCAGGTTACTCTCGGCAGTAGGAAAAGAAAAGGCCATCCCCTTCCACTTGTGTTGTCCAAGGCTTTGCTGCACAAAGGGTAAATGGTTAGACAATCAATATTGTAGCAAGCCTTTTAGTTGTCTCCGACATCCAGACTCGAATTGGCCTAGGAGCACTCATGTAGCAACGCGTACAAGTCATCCTGTCACTCTCAAACAGGGCAACCTAACATCCAGACTCGAACTAGCCTATAGGGCATCTTGACGCCCAGACTCAAACTGGCCTACAAGACTTCTTAACGTCCGGACTTGAATAGGCCTACTAGGCATCCAGCGAGCTCTTGTTGGGAATAACCACCCATAAACCTCCCAGTTCAGTAAGCATCTTTCCTCTCCCTAGGAGCAATAATACTTACCTCGCATGACCAGCGACAAAAGGATCCTTCAAACAAAGCACAAACAGGGCACATACATGCAAACACACATAGTACACGCATACACAAATCACAACAAAGGATCCTCAATCAAATCATAATACAAATCAAAGATCAATCCTCAAAGTCATAACTGAATCAGGCAACCTATTTTCTTATTAACTTCCGAGATTCCCTATTATCATAATCACACACTCCACAAGCATATAACCAAGATAGGCAATCGAATTCACTCATATTCAAACAATCAAACAATAGGGTAACCAAAGGAACCGATGAGGCATATATCCTACCTCTCATGTGTCTGAATCAGATGCAATCTTTTGCCTTTCCAATAAGATCAGAATCTCCTAAACAATTACAAGGCAAAGACCACACAATACCAAAGGCAGAATCTCCTTTGCCATAAGACTACTTAATTAAAAACCAAAGGCATTGGGAATCCTTACCAATTAACCTACCCATATCCAGCAATCCAGATGCAGCAATATCTGTCCCCTGAATGCGTGATGTGATGGCCAATAACTCAGTAAGAATCTACTTGATATTTCACCCTAATTCAATATATAAATTTTGGCAACACCTTAAGGTTTATAGAGCAACTTGCGATTTCAAAATTAGAGAGGTTAGGGGTTGTGATTTCATGAAGTTAAGAAAGGAATAGGTGTTTATAACATGTATAATCAAAAGAAACAAGGTCAGAATCCAATAGGTTAGTCATTTGATCAAGATAGGCATCAATAAGGCAAAGGTAGGGCATGCTGATTTCATGAATAAGGATGATTCAAAGGTTGAATTTATGATTTTAAAATCATTAATGAATGCAAAACAATCATACGAACAGGAGGAACAATAACAGAAATCAATTGAAGGCAGAATACACAATTTTGAAACCTAATCCTGTCGAATTTCGACCTAAATTTCGGCAAAGAAAAACTAACCTCCTGAAGAAAAACCCAAGATGGCTGGATAGAGAACGAAAAAAACTTTCCAATAGGCTATTATTCACAAGAATCCGACCAAGGATGAGAGAGTTAAGCTAAGATGAAGATCAAGGAGTTTCGGTTATGGTTTAGACAAAAATTGGAAATTGAGAAGAAGGGGATAAATTACGAAATTTCTATATGGGTTTCGGTATGTTTAGGTGGGATTGGATGGCCACTCTTTTAAAGGTGTTTAATGAGGTTTAACTAAGAGATAAATCCCTACTTTTAAGCAATTAAAGGATAATTCTATTAGATACGTAATTCTATTTAAAAGGATAAATCTATTACAAGAGATATTCTATTTAAAAGGAAGAATTATCTAATACCTTAGATAATAAGGGATAAAACTAAGGATAATTAATATAAAAATACCAGAATTAAAATAAGAAATATCTGGCAGCAACCATTTTAGGCCATCACACATCCGTTTCTTTAGGGGCAAAATAGTCATTTAAGCTGCATCGGCTCCTGGACTTCATCGACATCTAAACTAGGAAGGGTCGGGGTCTCACAGGGATGGCCTTTTCTGTTGATGAGATTGATTGATGATTTACTTGCCTGTGTACTTTTGATTTTCGGAAGTGTTTATAGTCCACCCTCAGCCTTAGCTTTCGGCTCTAACCTTGGATTGATTCTTGAATTGCGTGTTACCTTTAGTTATATCGGCTGATCAGATGTTTGGGAGATGCTTGTTTGTAATTTCTATAGATCATATGTAGTGACCCTACTGAGATTCTTGTAATCTCATACCATTGTTTTCACTATTTTTCAGGCTTAGGTACATTTGTTGTTCGTGGTACCAGTGTGTGAGAATCAAGTCTGCATGGCGGGTGATATCGCATCACATTTGCATATTTTGTCTCCTTGGTTGTTTGCGCATACAATATGATCATTGATTGGACTATTTTTGTGGTTTCTCAAGCTTCCTCCTTTACTTGTTGTTTCTGAACTATGTTGGGGGTTATTTCCAAGATATTTGGATTTCTATGGGACTTGTGTGTTATGGATTTATTGATTAAATTTAAAGAGTTCCATTGATGTTTTATTCACTCCGTACGGTACCAGAATATTTGTTCAATATCATGCTCCAAACTTTAAAATCTTAAAGGAATTAACATGTTAAAATCGAAACTAGATGGATAAGCCTTGTGGGATTCAGATAGGTCCTGGTTCAGACTTGTTTGGATTTCACGACGGTAAGGGTCCCATTAGGATCAAATTTTGGAATATGGGATTTGGGTCCTATATTCGAAAATTTGTTCCTAATGGGACCCTTACCGCCGTGAAACCCAAACAAGTCCGAACCAGGACCTATCTGAATCCCATTAAGACTTATACATGTAGTTTCGATTTTAGCATGTTAATTCCTTTAAGATTTTAAAGTTTGGAGCATGATATTGTACAAATATTCTAGTACCATACGGAGTGAATAAAACATCAACGGAAATCTTTAAATTTAATCAATGAATCCATAATACACAAGTCCCATAAGGATCCAAATATCTAGCAAATAACCCTCAACATAGTTCGGAAACAACAAGCAAAGGAAAAAATTTGAGAAACTAGAAAAAATAGTCTAATCAATGATCATATTGTATGTGCAAGCAACCAAAGAGACAAAAATATGCATATGTGATGCGATATCGCCCCGTCGTGTAGCCTTGATTCTCACACAGTGGTACCACGAACAAAAAATGTACCTAAGCCTGAAAAAATAGTGAAAACAATAGGATGAGATTACAAGAATCTTAGTAGGGTCACAACATCATAATATTTATAGAAATTTTAAACAAACATCTCCCAAACAACATCAGATCATCCCTACACATCTACCGAGGGATCACACAATTCAATAATCAAACACTAAGATTAGGGCAGAAAGCAAAGGCTGAGGGTGGACTACAAACACTTCTGAAAATCAGAAGTACACAGGCAGGTAAATCATCAATCAATCTCATTAATAGAAAAGGCCATCCCCTTCCACCTGTGTTGTCCAAGGCTTCGCTGCACAAAAGGTAAAAAGGTTAGCACACAAGCTAATCAGCAAGCCTATTCATCCTGCGACACAAGGACAAGTCATCCAAGCCACACAAGGACAAGGGTATCTAAACCAAAAAATGATAAGGACATCCAAACCACACAAGGATAAGGACATCTTGCCACACAAGGACAAGGCATCTAGCCACACAAGGACCAGGCATCCAGTGTGCACGTGCTGGGGATTGCCACTCATACGACTCCTATAGTTGTAAGAATCTCTCCTCTCCCCATGAGCATCAGAACTTACCCCGAATGGCCACCAAAAAAGGATCCTGACACAAAAACACGTACCAGCACACACAGGCGAACACATAACACATTACCACAACAGAGTTTTCTTAATCCTGTCAGAACACAATCAGCATGTTCAATACACACAACACATGCAAACTAAACATTCATAACCTATCTTAAGGTATTCGCTATAGCCTAGATAAGCCTCAGATCTATCCGCAACTTATGCATACATCATCTCACACATGTGTGTACAATATCACAGGTATAGGTACTGAAATCAACAAGCAAACAAAAGGATCTCTGGAGAAACCGATGAGGCATAGATCTTACCTCTCTTGTCTCTGAACAAGAAGCTATTCCTTTGCCTTCATTCAAGGGATCCGAACCACCTATAAGATCATAGGGCAAAGACAAAACTAAACTAAGCATGCATACTCAATAACCAATTGAGTACCCTATTTCCTTAACAATTCCACTCACCAAACCTATCAGAAACCACTGATTAGATGCCGCAGGAGCCTCCCCTTTGGATGCATGATGTGATAACCAAGAACTTAACAAGATTCAACCAAATTACCATCCCAATTAACTTTGCAAATTTTGGCACAAAGAATAAGACACTAGACAAATTGCGATTTCATGCATTCAAGGTAATAGGGTTGCGATGTCATGTTAACAAGGAAGGATTAGGTGTTTATAATATGTATAACAAAAAGAAACAAGATCAGAATCCAATAGGTTAATCAATTGATCAAGATAGGCAACAAATAAGGCCAAGGTAGGGCATGCCGATTTCATGTATAGGGAAGATTCAAAGGATGAATTCATGATTTTACAACATGAATGGATGCTAAAAAATCATACAAATAAGAGGAACAACAACAAAAATCAATTGAAGACAGAATCACAAAATTTTAAAACCTAATCCCGCCGAATTACGATCGAAATTATGAAAAAGAAAAACTAACCTCTAGACAAAAAACCAAAGATGGTTTGATAGAGGACGGAAAGAAATTTTCAACAAGCTATTATTTGCTAGAGTTTGATAAACGATGAGAGACTTATACTATTTTGAAGTTCAAGTAAACTTTGACAGAATAGGTAGGTGTAGGGTTTTTGGTTTGTTTTTTCACCTGCATTGGCTTCTAGGCTTCAAAGACTCAAAATTCGTCTCTCATCCTTCCCTCGTTATAAGAATTTCATCCTCAAAATTTTGGCATATGTACCTAAGAAAATAGGTAAGGAAATTTTGCACGCATAGATTCCTCAGTCTCCCAAGACTGTTCCTTACTTTGGCCGTTACGCCAAACAACTCGTACCATAGACACGCTTCGACTGCGAAGCTAACAAACTGACTGATCTAGTATGGCAACTGGCTGTACGGGATAGGATAGGTCTTCAGCAACCTTGACTGGTGGTTCTCTGAGCAGATGAGCAGGGTCTCGCACATACTTTCTCAATATTGAAATGTGAAACACGTTGTGAATTCTTTCCATATTTGGAGGTAAGGCAAGTCGGTATGCAATAGAGCCAATCCTCTCGATACAGACCAGTGTAACAAGGTGCTCGCTTACCTGGCTGCTGAAAATGAAGGACATCTTTCCACGAGGCGACCTTCAAAAATACTTTATCACCTACCACAAATTCCAGCTCCCTTCGTCGATTATCGATGTAGTTTTTCTGCTTATCCTGGGTTGTCTTTAGTCGTTGTTGAATCAAGTTCAACTGCTCCACTGCTTAATCAATCAATTCTGGATTGTTTAGGTGTCTTTCACCTACTTCATTCCAACAAATAGGTGTTTTGCAGCGTCTTCCATATAGTGCTTCATAGGGTGCCATACCGATGCTTGTATGATAGCTATTATTGTAAGTGAGTTCCGCCAACGGCAGCATCGATCCCAACTAGTATGCTGGTCTAGTACACTCGCATGTAGAATGTCTTCGAGTGTCTGAATCGTCCTTTCTGATTGGCCATTAGTCTGAGGATGAAATGCTATACTGAAATTCAATCTCGAACCCAGCGCATTCTGGAATTTCTCTCAAAATTGTGATGTGAAATGAGGGTCATGATCTGAAACGATGGAAACTTGCACTCCATGCAATCGAACAATCTCCTCTAATTAATGAAAAACCAATTTCTCAGCTCTATCTATCACATGTATGGAAAAAAAGTTTGCAGATTTCATCAATCAATCCACGATCACCCAAATGGCATCATATCCTCGCTGAGATCTAGGCAATCTGGTCACAAAATCCATCGTGACATGCTCCCACTTCCATTCTGGAATCGGACGTGACTAAAGTAGACCTACGAGTCTTTGATGCTTGATCTTTATTTTTTGACATACGAGGCATTGGGCAACGAACTTAGCAATGTGGCGCTTTATGTTCGGCCACTAATACTGCTCCTTTAAATCTCGGTACATTTTTGTACTACCAGGATGGATAGCAAACTTCTAACTATACGCCTCAGATAAAATAAGATTACGAATATCAACATCTTGTGGAACACATACCTAATTTCTGAAGACAAGGACGTCGTCTTCTCGTACTCTGAAATCGCGAGCATTGGCATCAACACCATCAGATAAATGCTTCCGAATTTCAACAAATTTTGGATCTTCTGATTGCTGATTCCGGATCTCTTCAATCAAGGTAGGCATGACTTCAATTCGCTCTAACAATAAACCAGAAAAATTAGTGTCAAGATGCACACAGGTAGCTTTTAAATCCAGCAACATTGGCATGTATTGGGTGCGCATGTAAGCCAAAACTAATGATGAAAGAGGATGAAATTTTCAGCTTAAGGAATCAGCAACTACATTTTCTTTTCCAGGATGATATTCGATGATCAGGTCATAGTCCTTAATCAACTCCACCAATCTTTCTTGTCTCATGTTCAACTTTTTCTATGTAAGGAGATACTTTAGGCTTCTGTGATAAGTGAAGACTTAACACCTCTTGCTTTATAAGTAATGTTGCCATATCTTCAACACAAATACCATGGCTGCAAGCTCGAAATCATGCGTAGGATAGTTGCTTTTGTTTGGTCACAATTTTCGGTAAGCATAGGCAACGACTTTCTCGTCTTGCATCAATACGCATCCATGTTCGGATTTCAAAACATCGTTGTAAACCACATACTCCTTTCTGCCAATAAGTAAAGTAAGGATAGGCGCGAAAACTAACCAGTTTTCCAGTTCTTTGAAACTTCGTTGGCACCTCTCAGTCCACACGAATGGCTCTCCTTTGCATGTCAATTTTGTCAAAGGTCCAGCAAGCAAAGAAAAATTTTCCACGAAGCAACGATAGTATCCAGCTAAGCCAAGGAAACTACGAACTTCAAATATAGTTCGTGGGGGTTCCTAAGCAACTACGGCTTCAATCTTCTTCAGATCAACTAAAACACCTTAGGCATAACAATATGGCCAAGGAAACAAACTTCGCGTAACCAGAATTCACACTTAAAGTACTTTGCGAACAATCGACAATCCCTCAAAACATTCAAGACAATCTGCACGTGCTCAACATGCTCCTCTTCCAATTTTGAATAAATTAGAATGTCATTGATGGAGACTATCACGAATTTGTCCAGGAACTACGGAACACTCAATTCATTAGGTCCATAAACATGGCTGGTGCATTGGTCAAACTGAATGGCATAACCAAAAGTATCGCGATCTGAACGCGGTCTTCGAAATATTAGCATCATGAACTTGCATCAGGACTAGCTATGACGACCCCAATTCCTAACTATTACAGTTTGCTCCTAGTAAGGTCATCACCGCCGTGAAACCCAAATAAACCTAAATGACACCTAGGACCTATCTGAATCTCACCAGGCTTACCATTAACTTCCGATTTTTAGCATGATTATTTTAAAGTTTAACAACAATTGGAGCATGATATTGGACAAATATTCTAATAACATACGGAGTAAATAAAACATCAGCGGAAGTCTTTAGATTAAATCATTGGGTTTATAACACACAAGTCCCATAGGGATCCAAACAATCAGCAAGCAAAGGAGGGATCTGAAAATAAACCAAAAAGTAGCCCAATCATTCATGTTATATGCACAAGTAAACAAGGATCAAGTATGCAAATGTGATGTGATATCGCCCCGCCATGAAGCCTTGATCTCACACACTGCTACCACGAGTAGTGGATGTACCTAAGCCTGAAAAATGGTAAAAACACAACGTATGAGATTACAAGAATCTCAGTAGGGTCGCAGCATCATAAAATCTGCAGAAATCCTAAACAAAAATCTCCTAATTCTCATTAGATCATTCCTAAACAATTAAAGGGGATCACGTAATTCAAGAATCAATTAAAAAGAGGTTAGGGCCGAATCTATGGTTGGGGGAGGACTACAAACACTTTCGAAAAATCAAAAGTACACAGGCAGGTAGAACTCATCAGATTACTCTCAGCAATAAAGAAGAAAGGCCATCCCCTTCCACCTGTGTTGTCCAAGGCTTACTGCACAAAGGGTAGATGGTTAACACATAAACTAATCAGTAAGCCTATTCATCTTGCCACACACGGACAAGTCTTCCCAAGCCACACACGGACTAGGGCATCCCATACCTCGCAAGGATAAGGGCTTCCTGCCTCGTAAGGACAGGGTTCCGGCCTTGCAAGGACAGATATCCGGCGTGCGCATACTGTGGTTTGCCACCCATACAACTCTCATACCAGTAAGAACCTCTTCTCTCCCTAGGAGCATCAAGACTTACCCTGAATGGCCACCGAAAAAGGATCTTGACACACAAACACGTACAAGCACACATAGGCAAGTACAAAGTATAATACCACAACAGGTAATCCTCAATCATGTCAGAACACAATCAACATATTCAATTCATATAACATATGCAACCCATGCACTTAATACCTAACTCATGGAATCGTTATAGCCTATAAGATCCATATCTCACTCTGAATTTCATACTCTCACCCTACAATCCAATCGCATGCAATACAATAAGGGCAGGTAACAAAAATATCAAGAAAATAACAGTTATCTCTGGAGAAACCGATGAGGCGTAGATCCTACCTCTCTTGTCTCTGAACAAGAAGCTACTCCTTTGCCTTTATTAGGTAATTTCGAACCACCTATATTATCTCCAGGCAAAGACGAAAACAAACTAAGCATGCATATTCAATAATCAATTGAATACCCTATTTCCTTACCAATTCCACTCACCAAACCTATTAGAAACCAGTGATTAGATACTGACGGTTCCTCCCCCTTGGATGTGTGATGTGATAGCCAGGAACTTAACAAGATTTAAACTGAATTACCATTCCAATCAACAATGCAAATTTCATCCCTAAAAGTAGGAGATAGGACAATTTCAACTTTAAGCATAAAGAAGTTTAAAAGAAAGAAATTCATGATCATACATCATGAATAGGTGCTAAGCAATCATAAGAACACGCGAAACGACAACAGAAATCAACCGAAGACAAAAACTAGAGAAATCTAAAAAAAGACCTAATTCTGTCGCCGATTTTCGCCTTAACCTTAGACAAGAAAATATTTATGTACAAATAACAAAACATATATGGTTGGAAAGAGGATGAAAGGTTCTTTCTAAAAAGATATTATTTGTTGGGATCCAACAATCAATGAGAGAGTTATACTATTCTGAACTTTAAGAAAATTTGGCAAAAACCTAATTCCAACGCCGATTTTCAACTTTTCTTTAGAGAAACAAATACTAACCTACTGACGAAAAAAAAAAGATGGTTGGAAAGAGGATGAAGAGAGCTTTCCAATAAGCTATTATTTTCAGGAATCCGACAAGCAATGAGTGAGTTATACTGGTTTAAAGTTTCAATGAATTTTGGCAGATATAGGGAGGTGTTAAGGTTTTAGGCTATACGATTTTTGTGTGTTTTCTATGAATGATTTTTGTGGGGGTTGGATTCTATTTATATAAGATGGTTATGAGATTATAATCCCTATCTTCAAGGCTTAATTAAAATAAGATAATTATCAAAATTAAATTCTGTAATTATCTTCTTCTATTTTTAGGAATTTTAATCTCTAAACCAATTACCTATCTATAAGGACTTAGATTAAAGGGAATTTATATCAGAATTAACTACCATACCACTCTTACCAATTTTCGCTATCAAAAATCTTTTCCTTCAGGGTCAAAATCGTCTTTTCACCGGTATTGGCTTCTGGACTTTTAGGAGTATGCTTGAATTGCGGATCAAGATTTGATCCTCTAGGCTATACCAAATCCTTAAGATAGGCTATGAGTGCCTAGCCTGCATGTGTTGTGTGTATTGAACATGCTGATTAAGCTCTGACATGATTGAGAATACTCTATTGTGGTGTTGTGCTATGTGCTTGCTTGTGCGAGTTTGTACATGTTTATGTGTCATGATCCTTTTTTGGTGGCCATTCGGGGTAAGTTCTGATGCTACTGAGGAGAGGAGAGGTTCTTACTTGTATGGGAGTCGTATGGTGGCAATTTCTAGCATGTGCACGTTGGATGCCTGGTCCTTGTGTGGCTAGTCACCTTGTCCTTGTGTGGCAAGATGCCCTTATCCTTGTGTGGTTTGGATGCCCTTATCCTTGTTTGGTTTGGATGCCCTTGTCCCTGTGTGGCTTGGATTCCTTGTCCTTGTGTGGTTGGATGAATAGGCTTGCTGATTAGCTTGTGTGCTAACCCTTTTATCCTTTGTGCAGCGAAGCTTAGGATAATACAGGCAGAAGGGGATGACCCTTTTCTGTTGACGAGATTGATTGATGATTTACCTGCCTGTGTACTTCTGACTTTTGGAGGTCTTTGCAATCCACTCTTAGCCTTAATTTCAGTCCTAACCTTGGATTGATTCATGAATTGCGTGATACCTTTAGATGTGTAGGGATGATTTGATGTTGTTTGGGAGATGTTTGTTTAAAATTTCTGTAGACCTTATGATGTTGTGGCCCTACTGAGACTCTTGTGATCTCATCCTGTTGTTTTCACCAATTTTTCAGGCTTAGGTACATTTTCTGTTCGTGGTACCAGTGTGTGAGAATCAAGGCTGCACAACGGGGTGATATCGCATCACATTTGCATATTTTTGTCTCCTTGGTTACTTGCGCATACAATATGATCATTGATTGGACTATTTTTTTCTGGTTTCTCAAGTTTCCTCCTTTTCTTATGCCTGATGAATGTTTTCAGTGTTTTCTTTGTTATTACTGAATGCGTGAGTATGTCTTATGAAAGTCATGAATGTGTTTATTGCCAAATAATTGCAATGTGTTTGCATGCTATGCTGCCGAGTATGAATTACATGAGTATGTGTATTACCGAATGCATGTGATTGGCTTTAAACATATCGAAGTACATCCTTATGTGGTTTTGCATGATTGTCGAGTATAACTTGTGTGAATCCATGATTGCCGAATGCTTGATGATGATTGTCGAATGCTTGATGATTGTTGCCGAGTGTGCATTTGCATGTATGCATATGTTTTCCGAAATTTGCATACTTGTGTGCATGTGAATTTTTTTTTTCCAGCATATGCATATCGTCCGGTGCACGCCTCTCCACCAGGTACCACTTCTTTTCTTAGTGTTTGTATTTGGTTATATGTTGAGTAATGATCATGTGCTTGTATAGTATGGCAAGGCCGATTTTACAAAGGGATCAACGTGGTAGGTATGGGATTCAGACCGAACAACAACCTTTTGAGCAAGAGGAGTCGAACGTACAAATTGAGTAGGGAGGGCAAGTTGAGCCCGAAAATCAATCTGAGGCACCAGCCGCAACAACTATCGGCCCTGTGATGGCACAAATTCTAAATGTATTACAAGGGATCGCTACGAACTAGCGCATTCTAAGGAAGCCGAGAGACTTCCAGTGATTATAACAAAGTTGCTAAAGGAAGCTCGTTAACTTGGATGTAAAGATTTCAGTGGTCCAGCCGGAGCTGCTGTCACTCATGAATGGATCAACACCTTATACTGAGTGTCCTTGTTCTTACGTATCTTTGATGATGACACTAGAGCATGACATATTCAAATGAATAAAGAATTATAAGAATATTGTAAAAAAAAAATTACTGAATTATTAGATAAAAAATTAATAAGACCAAGTAAATCACCATGGTTATGTGCAGCCTTTTATGTACAAAACCAGGTTGAAATAGAAAGAGGAGTTCTCCGACTAGTAATTAATTACAAACCTTTAAATAAAGTATTACAATGGATTAGGTACCCTTTACCAAAAAAAAGAGATTTAATTAAAAGATTATCAAATACCAAAATATTCTGTAAGTTTGATATGAAATCAGGATATTGGCAAATTCAAATAGAAGAAAAGGATAATTATAAAACAACTTTTATTGTACCTTTTGAGCATTACGAATAGAATGTAATGCCATTCGGGTTAAAAAATACACCATCAGAATTTCAAAATATTATGAATGAGATATTAACTTCTTATACAAAATTTATTATAGTATATATTGATGATGTGCTAGTATTTTCAAAGAGTATAAATAAACATTTTGGATATTTAAATAAAATGCTAAACATAGCCAAGCAAAATGGTTTAGTATTATCAGCCCTGAAAATTAAATTATTTCAAGAAAAATCAGATTCTTAGGATTTGAAATACATCAAGAAAGTTATATCCCAATTAGTAGAAGTTTAGAATTTACAGCAAAATTTTTAGATGAAATAAAAGACAAAAATCGGCTACAAAGATTTTTAGGATGTCTCAATTATATTGTTGATTTTGTACCCGACTTACGAACCACATGTCTTCCATTATATAAAAGATTAAGAAAAGAAAATGGTCTCTAGACAGAAGAATTGACAACACTGATAAAAGAAATAAAGCAAAAGATAAAGTCTTTACCTTGTCTAGGAATACCCAATAATGATGTCTACCTAATAGTAGAAACAGACACTTCAGATAAAGGATATGGAGGAATTTTGAAACAGATACTAAAAGAAAAAGAATAGCTGGTTAGATATCACTCAGGAATCTGGAATACGATCCAATCAAAGTATTCCACCATTAAAAAGGAAATGTTGTCAATCTTGATGTGCATCAATGCTTTTCAAGATGATTTATTTAATAAGAAAATTTTATTAAGAGTAGATTGTAAATTAGTCAAGTATATATTGGAGAATGATGTCAAGAACTTGGTATCAAAATAGATCTTCGCTAGATGGCAAACATTGTTATCCAACTTCGATTTTGAGATAGAATATATCAAAGGAGTTGACAATAATTTTCCAGATTTTCTATCCAGAGAATTCTTTGAAAGGAGGAAATCTTCAAGACTCTCAGGTATGACCTCTTGATCTATTAAAAAATTTGTAGAATATTTCTTATTAATAGATTTCACTAGCACTAATCAGATAAGAAGGTTAATAAGAGAAATAAGGTTAAATTGATCAGCAGAAGTAGATAATGATATGACTCTTCATGATACTATAGGATTAGAAAGATGCAACTGCAATGAGTATGAAGTAAGACACAGAATAAGGAATGTACTGATAAGAGAATTAATAAATATTATGAGAGAAAATAATTAACATTTATACCAACCATATATTGTCAAGTTATTATATTAGAAAATTTGTTTTGTAGGAGAAGACTAATATTAGAAACAAGAACCATGAGCAAGAGAATTATTAGAGAAAACTCCCCTAGGAGTAATCAGAATTCTTCTATGAGCAAAAAGACAAGTGATACTCCATCAGCAAATAATACTAGAACAACCAATTATTATTCAGCCCTAATTAGCCAACCACAAACACCACCCAAACCTTCTAATAGTTTCATCTCTTTTGGAAGGCCTATTCCTATGCCCTCTCCAAGAGCACCACCACAATCACTACTAGAACAAGACAATCTTCACTAGATATTTTTGAATCCCAGTTCAAACTCAAAAACCAGAAAAATTTATTGGTACTAGAAGATGAGCACATAAAAGAACCCTTTGATATTAGACTGTTGATCACCTAGCTTGTAAGGACCCAAACCCGGAAAGCGGGCCCTTACCGCCGTGAAGCCCAGAGAAGCCCGACACGTGGACCAATCCGAACTCCACAAGGCTATTTGACTTTTCAAACGTAAATTCCAAAAATAAAATTTAAAATATTTACAAATTACAGCATGGCTGATAAGTACTAAATACGTGGCACAATAAATTACGGAGTAATATTCAAACAGCGGAAGTCTTTTTATAACAATACAATACAAACCAGTGAAACCATAACACACAAGCCCCAAGTATCTGAAAACGAAACCAACAATCCAAACAATAAATATTCAACAGTGTGCCAATAAAACCATACATGTGCAGATGCAATAGTCCCAGCGAGTAGTCCCGACGCTCACACTGAAAATAGCTACTGACCACGATCTAGTCCTGGGAGGGAAAACTAACACGAAGGGGGTGAGATTTTCGAGAATCTCAGTAGGGGACAACAAAGTGAACTTATCAAAGAAGAGGGACGACAAGGAACTTATCAAAGGAGACAACAACTTATCAGATGAGAGGAAACAACAAGGAACTTATTAGAACATTACTGAACTTGTAATTTCTCAAAACATAAACTTTTACTGTTTACTTTACAAAACATTACTTACTGGACCCAACATGTACTTTCTGTTTACTTTACAAAACGTTTACTTACTGGCCTCGAAAGTGTACTTTCGCTTTCAACAAAGAACTCAACAGGGTCAATAGTAAAAACATGGGCGGACTGGAAATCACTTCCCGAGTAACCCCCGCTAAAGGGAAACCGGAAGCCCACTGGTAGGTTTTATACGTATACTTTTAAAACAATTACATACATAGCCCCTTCTACCAGTGTTGTCCGAGACTAGAGTGATTAATAAAACTTTATACGGAAAAGATCAACTAGTCCCTTTCAGATCATCCTGCGAAGCAGGGAACATACAGTAACCATACAGTAACCATACTCCAACCATACACCTCCCAACAGATGAGTGTCTCTCCGCTTACTCTCAGAGACCGAGCACTCACCACGTTTGGCCAAACGGAACACAAGTACGAGTAACATGAAAACTTACATACTTTACAAAACACAATCTGGTTTAACTTTCAATAACACTGAAATATTATACTTTACAATTAATACTCAATAATACGATACATTATCATATATCGCTATAGAAACCTTTGATTACAACTTTTTTCTTACTTTACGGGCAATGATACGGAATCAGCCCAATTTACACAACAAATCAATCAAATGGACTTTGATTGATCACATGAAATTTTGGAGATACATTATGATACATTACGGGTACATACGGAAAAGTCAATGTAATTTGGACAATGGATCCATCAGATGGGCCCCGATGGATTACACAACAATTCAATGACCAAAGTACGGATTTAAAATCAAAGAATACTTAATATGAGACAAATACGGTAAAGACCCTTCATTATAATACTTTACAGCTACCTACGGAAGAGAACCATGAAATTCTGAACAATGGACCAATCGGATGGGCTCCGATGGACTATACAACGAATCAATCAAAACCAAGGTAAAACGGATTTTTACAACAAGGAAATACTAATGATGAACCACATACGGTAAGGACCCTACCTTACAAGAACATACGGTAAAGGACAAGGTAACTTGGACATGGATCCATCGGATGGACTCCGATGGATTATACAATGATTCAATTTAAAACCAAGGTACGGATACTTATGATTGAACACATACGGTAAAGACCCTACCTTACGGGCCGAAGAAAAGGAAACGATACTCTTGCCTTTGTCCTCAATACTCGTCCTTCCTAAGAATACAATATTCAGGTTAGGCTTAGACAACTGGTATTAAACCTACATAATAAATTTTGAATGACTATAACTCACAAACGACACATCAAATGGAAAAAACCGATCACGCTATCACGTTCAGAACGTCGATATTACCTAACAGGGAAGATTTGACTTTTTGGTCAACGGTCAACGGTCAACGTGGTCAAAGTCAACGGTCAAATAGTACTCGCCGCCAATGTCTACAGTACTCGCCGGTCGGCGGCAACCGGAAAACTGTAACTTCATCCAAAACCGAAAATTTTTACATCAACACGAAGCTACAAACACCAGGACTACGAATCCGAAAACCAAATTTCAAGACTCACCTCCAATCGGCCGGGATCTAAGATTTTCCGGTAAGAATTTCGGAACTTCCGGGCTCCGATCTGGGTGCGTCCGTGGTCCGATGAAGGTGAAACTAACGACAAGTTGATCGTGACGCTGAGAGGAATGCAATGGTGCAAACAATTTGAAAATCGGACGGTTGGTTTTGATACTAGAGGTAATTGAATAAATGGGAAGAAAAATAAAAATAAAATAAAAAAAATAAAAATGGGAGGGGGAAGAAATAAACTCACCGGGAGGGGTTTACTAGTCAGTTGCAGATCTCACAACCTACCCTCCTTACAAAAATTTCGTCCCCGAAATTTACGTACCGTACTACTGGAAGAGATAAAGGTAATATTCCCGCATAGACTCCTCAGTCTTCCAAGAGAGCTCCTCGGAACTACCACTACGCCAAGAAACTCGAACCATAGGTACCAAACGATTGCGAAGCTGTCTAATCGACTCGTCAACAATAGCCACTGGCTGAACTGGTAACGACAAGTCACTGGCAACCTCTACCAGCGGTGCATCCAACACATGTGACGAATCCCGAACGTACTTCTGTAGCATGGAAATATGGAAGACACTATGGATCCTCTCCAAGGACGGTGGCAAAGCAAGACGGTATGCTACTGGCCCAACTCGCTCGGTGATCTCATATGGTCCAATAAAACGCGACACTAACTTGCCTTGCTGCAGAAACCAAAATACTCCTTTTCACGGTGCAACCTTCAGGAATACTTTGTCACCAACCTGAAACTCAAAGTCACGACGTCGGTTGTTTGCATAACTCTGTTGTCTATCCTGAGCTGTCTGCAAACGTTGCCTGATCAAAGCCAACTGCTCTGTCGCCTGATCTATCAACTCGGGATTGTCCAGATGTCTCTCACCTACCTCATCCCAACACAGGGGCGTACGACAACGTCTACCATACAAAGCCTCATACGGTGCCATACCGATACTAACCTGGAAACTGTTGTTGTAGGCGAATTCTGCCAACGGAAGGCATCTATCCCACGTAGTATGTCTATCGAGCGCACACGCTCGTAACATATCTTCCAACGTCTGTATTGTCCTCTCGGACTGACCATCTGTTTGGGGATGGAAAGCCGTACTGAAGTTCAGACGGGTACCCAAAGCACCCTGAAACTTTCTCCAGAAACGAGAAGTAAATCTCGGGTCTCGATCTGAAACAATAGAGACTGGAACTCCATGAAGTCTGACGATCTCATCAATATACCGATGAGCCAACTTCTCCGGTGTATCAGAGACTCGTACAGGGAGGAAATGGGCAGACTTGGTCAATCTGTCCACAATCACCCACACTGCATCAAAACCTCGCTGAGTCCTCGGTAGACCCACGACGAAGTCCATCGTGATATGCTCCCACTTCCACTCTGGAATGGGAAGCGACTGCAACATACCTGCGGGTTTCTGGTGCTCGGCCTTGACTTGTTGGCATACGAGGCAACGAGCAACAAACTCTGCAATGTTTTTCTTCATTCCCGACCACCAGTAATGTTCCCTCAAATCCCGATACATCTTGGTACTACTGGGATGAATCGAGAACGTAGAACTGTGCGCCTCGGTCAAAATCAACTGACGTAATTCCTCATCTCGAGGAACACAAATTCTACCTCGGAACGTCAAAATACCATCACCTCGAACCCTATACTCACTGACTGTGTCACCACTAGTACCACTATCCAACTGCTGTCTCAACTGAACTAACACTAGATCCTCTAACTGCTTGACTTGGATTTCCTCAAGTAAAGAGAGTCTGGCAACAACCTGAGCCAACAACGCTCCAGAACTATCACTGTCAAGTTGGACTCAAGATGCCCTTAAGCACATAAGCATTGGAAGGTATTCTCAACGGATATACGCCAAGGAAGAAGTAGTCTTCATACTCAGGGCATCGGCAACTACGTTGGCTTTACTAGGATGATAATCGATCACAAGGTCGTAATCCTTTATCAATTCAAGTCATCTCCTCTGTCTCAAGCTAAGCTCTTTCTGAGTCAAGAGGTACTTGAGACTCTTATGATCTGTGAAGACTCTGCAAGTCTCACCATACAGATAGTGACGCCGAATCTTCAATGCAAATACTGCGGCCGCTAACTCCAAATCATGTGTCGGGTAATTGCACTCGTGTGGCCTCAATTGTCAAGAGGCGTAGGCAATTACCTTCCCATCCTGCATCAGTACACAACCCAAACCATGCTTTGACGCATCACTGAATACCACATACTCCTTACCACTGACAGGTAAGGTAAGGATAGGAGCGGAAACTAATCTGAACTTCAACTCCTCAAAACTATGTTGGCACTTCTCGGACCACACAAACGGTTCGCCTTTACGTGTCAAACGAGTCAACGGTCCTGCTAGCGTCAAGAAGTTCTCCACAAACCGTCTGTAATAACCGACTAAACCCAGAAAACTTCGTATCTCAGGAACATTACGGGGAGGTTCCCATGATACAACAGCCTCAATCTTCTTGGGATCCACCAATACTCCTCTAGCCGACACAACATGTCCCAAGAAACCGACTTCTCGCAACCAGAACTCACACTTGGAGAACTTGGCGTATAACTGCCGAGCTCTAAGTAACTCCAATACCATCCTCAAATGTTCAGAATGCTTCTCCTCTGACTTTGAATAAATGAGGATGTCATCAATGAAGACAATTACGAACCGATCAAGATACTCCCGGAATACTCGGTTCATCAGATCCATGAAGACGGCTGGTGCATTCGTCAACCCGAAGGGCATGACCAGGAACTCGTAGTGTCCGTACTGAGACCTGAAAGCTGTCTTCGGAACATCCGACTCACGGACTCGTAATTGATGATAACCCGATCTCAAATCAATCTTTGAGAACACCGATGCTCCCTGAAGTTGGTCGAACAAATCATCTATACGGGGCAGTGGGTACTTGTTCTTAACGGTAACACGGTTCAACTGCGGTAATCAATGCACAACCGTAGTGAACCATCCTTCTTCTTTACGAACAATACTGGCGCTCCCCATGGAGAAACACTGGGTCGGATGAAACCACGATCTACCAGATCCTCCAATTGAGCCTTCAGCTCCTTCATTTCAGCTGGAGCCATCCTATACGGCGGGATGGATATCGGGTTTGTCCCCGGAAGCAACTCGATCCCGAACTCCACCTCTCTCTCTGGTGGTAACCCGACTACGTCATCTGGGAATACATCAGGAAACTCACTAGCAATCGGGACCTGACTCAGCTCTAGTGACTCGGCTGAGGTGTCCCTGACATGTGCTAGGAATGCTGTACATCCCTTACTGATCATCTTCTTCGCACTAAGCCACTGAGATCATACAAGTAGGCACAATACGCCTATCTCCCTCGAAGCAGTACTCCGAACTATCGGGTAGAGTAAACCAAACTCGCTTGGTGAAACACTCCATTCGAGCACGATACCGGGCTAAGCAATCCATACCCAATATAACATCAAACTCCCGGATGTCAAGCGGAATCAAATCTGCCTCTAACACAACTGTACTCAACCTCAGAACACAACCTATATACACTTGACTGCATGTCAAAAGCTCACCTAATGGGGTCATAACCTCAATAGGTGGAGTCAACGGGGACAACGGGCAATCTGCACTAGGTGAAATTCTAGGACCGACAAAAGATCTATTTGCTCCTGGATCTAACAAAACTCGAGCAAGAACAGAAAATACAGTAATAGTACCTGTCACCACATCGGGGCTAGCACAGGCCTCAGCATCAGTCAAAGCAAAGAGGCGGGTCTGTCTCGTCTGTGCTTGCTGACTGGACTGCTGACCCTGTGTCTGACTACCAGAAGGTCTGCCTAGTGCTATGGACGGTGGCCTAGTAAGACCCTGAGAAGGTGTACGACTGCCACTGGGTCTCGAAGCATTAAAGGACTGTGATCTCGGTAACTTGGGGCAGTCCCTCGCCAAGTCCAAACTCTGAGCATTTGTAACACTGTCTGCTCTGTGGACACGGCGGAATGCGGTGCCTCGGACATCTGTCGCACCACGACATGAGTCTACCTATACTCTGACTAGAAGTTATCGACTGTAACTGGGAAGGTGTGTGACTATGAGACGGCCTCGGGGAATACTGTACTACTGAACGACTCGGTCGACGGTAAGATCTCAAACTGTGCCTAACTGACAAGGACATCCCAGTTAGTCTAAAGACTATAGGGGACAATTAATACGATACAACGCTGGACTATGCACGTGCAGTGTAGTGAGTTGGAAATCATACTTTAAAAATATTACGAAAACATTTTCAAAACTTGGTTTGTAAAAACCTGGGGCTCCGCTACCACTCCTGTAAGGACCCAAACCCGGAAAGCGGGCCCTTACCGCCGTGAAGCCCGGAGAAGCCCGACACGTGGACCAATCCGAACTCCACAAGGCTATTTTGACTTTTCAAACGTAAATCCTCAAAAATCAAATTTAAAATGATAAGCACTAAATACGTGGCACAATAACTAACGGAGAACGTTTAAAACAGCGGAAGTCTTTTATAACAACATAATACAAACCAGTGAAACCATAACACACAAGCCCCAAGTATCTGAAAACGAAACCAAAAATCCAAACAATAAATATTCAACAATGTGCCAATAAAACCATACATGTGCAGATGCAATAGTCCCAGCAAGTAGTCCCGACACGTACACTGAACACAGCTACTGAGCACGATCTAGTCCTGGGAGGGAAAACAAACACGAAGGGGGTGAGATTTTCGAGAATCTCAGTAGGGGACAACAAAGCGGACTTTTCAAGGAAGAGAGACAACAAGGAACTTATCAAAGGAGAGGTACAATACAACAACTTATCAGATGAAAGGAAACAACAAGGAACTTATTAGAACATTACTGAACTTATAATTTCTCAACACTTAAACTTTATTGTTTACTTTACAAAACATTACTTACTGGACCCAACATGTACTTTCTGTTTACTTTACAAAATGTTTACTTACTGGCCTTGAAAATGTACTTTTACTTTCAACAAAGAATTCAACAGGGTCAATAGTAAAAACATGGGCGGACTGGAAAATCACTTCCCGAGTAACCCCCGCTAAAGGGAAACCGGAAGCCCACTGGTAGGTTTTATACGTATACTTTTAAAACAATTACATACATAGCCCCTTCTACCAGTGTTGTCCGAGACTAGAGTGATTAATAAAACTTTATACGGAAAAGATCAACTAGTCCCTTTCAGATCATCCTGCGAAGCAGGGAACATACAGTAACCATACAGTAACCATACTCCAACCATACACCTCCCAACAGATGAGTGTCTCTCCGCTTACTCTCAGAGACCGAGCACTCACCACGTTTGGCCAAACGGAACACAAGTACGAGTAACATGAAAACTTACATACTTTACAAAACACAATCTGGTTTAACTTTCAATAACACTGAAATATTATACTTTACAATTAATACTCAATAATACGATACATTATCATATATCGCTATAGAAACCTTTGATTACAACTTTTTTCTTACTTTACGGGCAATGATACGGAATCAGCCCAATTTACACAACAAATCAATCAAATGGACTTTGATTGATCACATGAAATTTTGGAGATACATTATGATACATTACGGGTACATACGGAAAAGTCAATGTAATTTGGACAATGGATCCATCAGATGGGCCCCGATGGATTACACAACAATTCAATGACCAAAGTACGGATTTAAAATCAAAGAATACTTAATATGAGACAAATACGGTAAAGACCCTACATTATAATACTTTACAGCTACCTACGGAAGAGAACCATGAAATTCTGAACAATGGACCAATCGGATGGGCTCCGATGGACTATACAACGAATCAATCAAAACCAAGGTAAAACGGATTTTTACAACAAGGAAATACTAATGATGAACCACATACGGTAAGGACCCTACCTTACAAGAACATACGGTAAAGGACAAGGTAACTTGGACATGGATCCATCGGATGGACTCCGATGGATTATACAATGATTCAATTTAAAACCAAGGTACGGATACTTATGATTGAACACATACGGTAAAGACCCTACCTTACGGGCCGAAGAAAAGGAAACGATACTCTTGCCTTTGTCCTCAATACTCGCCCTTCCTAAGAACACAATATTCAGG
The DNA here is from genome assembly GCA_019739055.1 of Passiflora organensis. NCBI lineage: Eukaryota > Viridiplantae > Streptophyta > Magnoliopsida > Malpighiales > Passifloraceae > Passiflora > Passiflora organensis. Next base: position 186,626 of record JAEPBF010000191.1, on the reverse strand, counting down.
TTAGGCTTAGACAACTGGTATTAAACCTACATAATAAATTTTGAATGACTATAACTCACAAACGACACATCAAATGGAAAAACCGATCAAGCTATCACGTTCAGAACGTCGATATTACCTAACAGGGAAGATTTGACTTTTTGGTCAACGGTCAACGGTCAACGTGGTCAAAGTCAACGGTCAAATAGTACTCGCCGCCAATGTCTACAGTACTCGCCGGTCGGCGGCAACCGGAAAACTGTAACTTCATCCAAAACCGAAAATTTTTACATCAACACGAAGCTACAAACACCAGGACTACAAATCCGAAAACTAAATTTGAAGACTCACCTCCAATCGGCCGGGATCTAAGATTTTCCGGTGAGAAATTCGGAACTTCCGAGCTCCGATCTGGGTGCGTCCATGGTCCGATGAAGGTGAAACTAACGACAAGTTGATCGTGACGCTGAGAGGAATGCAATGGTGCAAACAATTTGAAAATCGGACGGTTGGTTTTGATACTAGAGGTAATTGAATAAATGGGAAGAAAAATAAAAATAAATAAAAAAAATAAAAATGGGAGGGGGAAGAAATAAACTCACCGGGAGGGGTTTACTAGTCAGTTGCAGATCTCACAGGTAGTCCTGTATTTGTGATCTAGCAAAGTCTTTGACTATACACATCCCCCGGACGTCATGGATGAATATCCGAGGAGAGAGATATCCATTACTGGATTTTGTAGCTTAATTCAAAACCCATAATTTCCAAAGACAAAAATGTTTTTAAAAAGAGATCACCTCCTATGTCTTTCACCTCCACGTTAATTGGAAGAAGACTTTTCTTAAGGATCCCGTCTCTAGCTGTATTGCTTTGACTTCAGACTTTGCCACGGAGAAAATAAGTTTCCCATTATCACCTTTGATGGAGTTCAGACGGCTCCTTCTCCTCTCGTCGCTGCACTCAAAGCAAACAAAACGTGTGAAACCCAATCGGGTAGCTCTTTTTCTTTGTTTAAAATGAAAAAAAACATCAATAACCGCGGCACAGTCATTAATAACCTTGAATATATATTTAGGATCTACTCATTAGGGATAAAATACACAAAATAAGTAATGACCCTCTTATTATCAAAAAATTTTCCTTGCCTTGGCTCCCAACTTTTGCTTTCTTTATTCTGAGAAATCTGCAATGAGGGCACTTTGGTAGATTTTGGAATGACTTCAATACTATCGAGGATGTTGTGGCTCAAAGTGTTAACAAGTTTTTTTTTTGAAGATGGAATGAATTTTGAGTAAGATGATACGGTTTTGTTTGCTATGATGGGGTTTTGGGCATTGGGAGGTGAAGATTAGATAAAGCGTTTGAAGAGGTTCTCATGATGTCTCTGTTATTGGTTGAAGACGAAGACTTCAACCATAACTTTTGATTTTCTTATCACTTTATGGTTTTTCATTTGTGTTATCACTGAAATTAACGAAATTAACGAAATTAACGAAATTAACGAAATTAACGATGCAATGATCATAATCTTCTTTGAAAATCTTGTAAAACTTGATAATTTTACTTACATAAAAACTGATGGTGCGGCAAAAAACCAATTGTGTATCGGTTTGATTATAAGAGAAATTGCCTAAAACATATAAATGTATTGAACTTGAAACTATATGAACTATTAATGATGGCATTTTAAAAAACAATATACAAATAATATCCTAAACTAATAACAACAATAAAATCTTCTATAATTGAAGAATAATAATATTATTTATTTAAAATCAAATACTAACAAGATATATCAATTTACAAGGAAAAATACAAAAAAAGACAAGATTCCAACAGCAGTACAGACATAATACAAACACAATGAATGAATGAGCAATTAATACAGGGCATGAGCTCCAGCAGCATGAGTTTATGAGATGAATATGAAAGCCAGCTCTCTAACTAAGAACAGTTGTGCGGAAAGACGGCATAGTATGATTGAATCATAGTTAGAATGATGGTGAGACCAGCAAAACCGACGGCAACGGTTCTGAAAGGTGTCTTAAAATATTCATGTGCGGCTTCGGCCAACCAGGATGCAAACGTTATCTTGCTTGTGTTGTCAAAGTAGCCCTGAATGTCATTGTTGACCTTGCTGTATATATTGTAGTTGGGGCTCAGATTAGAGGCCACTAGTTTAAGAAGCTGAAAAATCTCGGCATCGGTGGGAAGGGAGGAGCTTAGTACCTTGGCTAATCGCAACTCAGAGACATCTTTATTGCCTGAAATGAGTGAATTGAGAAACCATACGTATGTGCTCACAACTGGATCCCTTGTGAAATCTTCGCATTTCTCCATTGCTATCAAATTCGCAAGCTTACCACCGGTGGAGTCATCGATAGATAAAAGCGGAACTTCCAGATAGCCTGACACGCATTGAGGCGTAAAAGCAATGTCTTGTAGCCTTACGGATTTCGTAGGCCTGAAATGAACCCGAACTTCTCTGAGGGCCGTAGCACTACGAGCTATCGTAGACGGAGCACTACCCTTATGGGAATGCATACTTTTAGTTGATCCTTCCCCGAGAACATCATGAGGCTCCGTGATTCTGACCCACAGATGCTCTAGAAGATGGGTGGCGTCCCAACCCTTTAATCCCGCTTCTGTTTGGCGTGCATAGTCCTTTGACCATTGTAACCTGACAAATTTATCGATTATTTCTCCCAGGTTTCCTTCCAACTCGCTCCCCTCTGATAACAGCTCCAGTACTCGATAAGGGAGTTGATTCTCCAGCAGGAATAGATCTGTGTTTACCAGTTGTGCTGGGTAGTCTTTGATTAGCTCTTTACCCAAACTGTCTCCCATAAAACAAATTATGTAATATAGGAGTGCACACCCATCCAAGCACAGCATCACACTCAACTCCACATCATCGTAATCTTTTAACATTTCCTCGTCATACAAGTCTTCGATCTCCTTAATTTTCTCAAGGATTCTGGAACATGCAGATTCTTCTCCTATTTTATACTTGTCAAGAAACGCATATGCTAGCCTTCTCTTAATTTTCTCCGACTTGGACGACACATCTTCGTGGTAGAGTGGACCCAAGAAGAATACTTTTGGTATAAGAAGTTTCTTCATTTCTTCGTTGTCACGCAGGCTTTTTGGAGCTTTTCTTACTTTCAGCTTGGCTTTTTGCTTCGGCTTTTTACCGCTTTCTGGTTGAGCAGCCTGCTCCTCTTGTCCATCTTTTATGACTCGGAGCTTCCTTAGCAATGTGGTGAGTTGTGCACTCTTTCCATCATCGCAATAAGCATCTCCCGCACTTGTCTTATGACTAGCTTCATCATCGCCTTCATCCTTCCGCGGAGTCAGACTCCCCACGTCGATTACATGGTTCTTCTCCATCATAAAAGAACACACAAAAGTTTTGTCTCAAATATTTGGTGGAGTGAAAAACAGCTAGCTAGGACTACTAAGCTGATTAAACTATTGCTTTGCTGCTATATATAATTGCCACTCCTTACAGATTCGGGGATACTCTAAACTGTAAATTATTCCCCTCTTCCTCCAGACTTTACTTGTGTGCAACGCATGCAAGGATTCATGCAATGTCGTGTTTCACGTAGCAGCTGGTGGGATCATCAGTACTGTTTCACAGTGCCAAAACTTTTGCTTTCTCATATTTCTCTTTTGTGATGTTGAATTCTACCGACGAATTATTGATTCCCAATAACTCATCACAAACTTATACTAGTGGAATAGGTATCGCTCTCCAGCTTATATTCTTCTTTTCTTCACTTTACTGTCTCTATCTTCTTATTCCGTCCAGTCTTGTCAGTCACTTTGAGTGTTGGCTGCCAACCAAGTAAGTACGTAACATCTCTTCTTGTTTGATGGTTTAAGAGTGGCTTAAGAATGAAATTCTGAGTTCAAAATCCAAGAAAAAATAGTTTGAGATGATTAAAATGTGACTGCTGCTTAAACATCCAAGCTTTAGGGACTATCATTTTCGATTTGCTGCTCCATTATATATCTTCATGGAATATGTTTATACGCCACACTCCAGTCTTGTAACATTAAACGTTGTTCATTAAAAAAGACACAGAAACATTGAGAATAAGGACTCATTCATCGTGCTATATGTGAACTTTAGCCATTATCAGATTTGTGATTGTGATACTCAATTGAGACCAAGATTGTGAATTGTTTGTAACTTGTTCTGTACTATTTTACCTTGTTAGAGATTTTGATTTGATATGGTCATTTGATACTATTGAGATTTGATTTTTGATATAATATTTTGATATTATGAGAATTTGAATTATTTTGGGACTATATTCGATTGAAATTATGAGTAATTACTTTGCACAGTTTTGTTCAGCCTGTTATTTCTTGCAGAGTTTTCTTTTATAATTAGAGAATAAAAACTTGTATTATGCTTTTCAAGAATTTTAGTTCGAGACGTGACAGTGACCACGAACAAAAGATTGTGGATGAGTATGAAGTGTATAGCTCAATTCAGGTAAAGGCATCTGATAGTATGATTATATGCGGTTTTACATTACGTAATAATCGGCTGGTTAGCACTTTCTATTTCCTAATATATGCGTTTATGGAGTTATTACTGGTATCTTACAAGATTTCTCTGAAAGCAGGAATTCACAGGATATTTTGGAGATTTAAAGGCAGATTTCACGAAGGAGAATCAGGAGCCGCGATTTAATAGCTGCTGGAAGATCGGAGATCTTACCGTGACCACGGACCGAGAATCTGACCTGATATCTCGGGTGATCCTAACTAATATAGCAGTAATCTGTTTCTGATCCTGCGAGATCTTGATAGATAGTATATAGAGACCCCGACCGCCTGTGGTCAAGGGGGAACAATTTTTGAGATTTCTCTTTGTTTTAGATATTATTCAAAAGTTTACTCCAGAACTGAATGGAGGGCTAAACTTATTCTTTCCTTGATTTAGTTCATTTACCGGACCAACCCTTGTGAGGTCCTGTTCAATATATTACTCAGTTTCTTTTGTTATCTCTCGTCATTCTTGAGCATACTGATGTCATGGTGAATGATCAACTCCATAACAAATTAGAAGCCAATCACTGTAATCGTGGGTGGTGAGTGAAACACGAGTGACGGAGGGCATACTCAGATTAACTACGTTGTTAATCCGGAGGTGAGGTTTTCTGGAAAGTAGGACACGAAAGGGCGAAGGACGTTCCTTCCCCCTGGAGTGCTCAGTCGTACTGAGCAACCCACTAACTGGAATCCAGCAGAAAAGACGTGAGTGCATCCCTAGAAGACCCGTGATCACGGGAAGGTCTCGGTGTGAACCGAATCAAGGATTATCACAAGCATCTGAATTACACCTTTATTTCTCATCTTCAGAACATTACATTTGTTACACAACCTCTATTCATCACTAAGATCTTATAACCCTTCATCCTCATCGACCGTGGGCACACCGTGACCACGGCCAATTCAAAGACTTCCAACTCTTAAAACCATCTCCCTGAGGATTCGACCTTCCTTACCACTAGCTACCTATTCAGAAGAGGAAGATTATTTTGGTGAGCTTACGACAGCCTATCAGCATCAATCCTGAATAACTGCAGAAAGCATCGAATGGACTCCAGGAGTCAATAGAGTCAAGCATCCAGGATAACGAGGAAGAATTGGGGGCATCCAATTCTGTCCATCCAAGTTCAGTGAAAACTTGTGTGAGGACCTGAACCAGGTAATTGGGCTCCTCACCGCCGTACAGTCCCAATTGGTCCAATTCGTGGCCCAATCAAAACCACATAAGACTTATCTTCAAAACAAATTCAGAAATTATATAAAAACACAAGTAAATTTGAAACTTTTCACTTTCTTTAAAAAAAAAAAGAGCATGTATTTAAACAAGCATCTCGACACCACAAATACAATCATGGAGTACCATTACAAACAACGGAAGTCTTAAATCACATACACAACAGGCCACACGGCCCCAAACATGCTTTATCAGAATAAGTCCAACCAACTCAAAACCCAAGAACAACAAAACATGCCCAAGTCATCATGCTCATCTCATATATCGTAAACTCAAAAGAATACATCAATATCCAAAAATATGCATCAACCCAAGCCCACTAAGGGGTCACAATGTAAATAAGCAAGCATGCAAACAAGTTAGGCAAGCATAACCAAACCCAAAATACAAAAAGAGCGTGTCGAGTTTTCAAACGTATCATATGCAGTAGTCCAGCTCTATGACAAACCAGAAACCTCGACCTAAAAAATAGACGGCTACACAGTCGCTCGACCTAGTCCTGAAAACAACAACAAGAGAGGGGTGAGATCTCGAGGACCTCAATGAGAGTCACAACGTCATAAACAATTCCAGTGGAATAGAGGCATATACGAAAATCAATATAAATATTTTATAGTAAAAATCACAGTAAGTCCATGATACTGATCGTGTAAACAATCTCACATTTAAATATGATCAAATGCATATGCATGAGTTTGATAATATCAACATGTATCTCAGGCTCATGCCCAATAAGTATATAAATCCCGAAATCTCATTCACATGGCTACTATGCCCCAAAACTATCGGGGTGGACCTCTAAAACTGCTTCACTGATAACCCCGGCCAAAGAGAAATCGGAAGCCCACTGGTGGTTAATTAAATGCACCTTTCCAAAATAATAATAAGTCCCCTACCACCAATGTTGTCCTCGGGAAAAGTGGAGAAAATAATTATCACACGATTCCCAACTCACACACAATTCGAAAAGCCCGAAGACACATGTAGCCTGTCCCATCACCTACTCCCACAAAGCATACATAACCCATCCATACTCCTAGGCAGGGACTATCCTTCTATCTAAGGATACTCATCCACTTACCTTCGCATTGGCCAAGCACAGTCCGTCAATTCCAAATTATACCTAGCAATTATATGTATACGTATTCTTTGCAAACAAGTAGAACAAATCCCAAATCATGTTATAATTTAAATAAAATGTAGAACACTCAAAATCAACTCAAAGGCTCCCTAGGTGCCCCCAACAACTCAAGAATTCGATGTATATGAAAATTCTCAAACACATTTTAATCACATCACAAACATGCATATAAGTTCAAAATAAACATTTTATGCATCATAAATATGCTTCACACATAATGAACCTAGCATGCCAAGTCATTCATCAATGCACGTATTGCCCCCATTCAAAAACAAGCATTTACCAATTTAATTAATAAAGCAAAATATTTTCGTGCATGTAAATGAAACATAGTCTCCCACCTTGACGCGCCGACCATTCAACGGCTAAGCTCTTGCCTCTATAGGTCGCCGAAGCACCACCTAAACAATTATGCACACAAAACCACACTAAGAACAAATCCGAAAATAATAAACTCGAAAAATGACCAGAATTAAAAACAACCTAAGAGATCCTTTAAACACTCACCCTAAGTCCTAAATCACTCAATACAACCTCTAGAAACTCAAATCACTCAATTCCTTAAGAAAAACAACGAATCCCTTCACACACTCAATTGATCCTAAGCTCAAATCTCAATTCCAAGTTCCACCAACATCAAAATTGGTTTCCTCAATCGACAAACCTTATCTACAACACACAAACAACCTAACTCAAGTAATGACATCAACCAATTTCATCCAATTCATCAAAAACACAATATTCCCGAATTTACCGAAATGCCATCGAATACTCAAAATGATCAATCATGGATCAAATGATGTTTTCGAGCAATCTAAAGCATTAGACTATAACAATGAACATCTTAGCATGCTAAAACAACCACAAATCGAAAAAGAAAGTGAAGAAATCAAGCAAAAATCCCTAAAATCCGAATTTACCTAAAAGGCTCAAATTCAATTAAAATCTCCACCATCAACCAAAATACCAGTAACAATCTGAAGATAGGAGTTAGAATTAAGATTTGGAACAAGTCTCATTTACTAATTTTGAATAGAAATCAATGGGTGAAGGAAATTGGAATTTGAAAAAAAAAAGAAGAAAAGGGGAGCTTACCTTCGGCTGGTTATCGAGGGAGAAAAGAGCTGAATGAGAAAGTGCTCACTCACGTGAGCTGGTAAAGTAGAGAACCTTTTTTTTTTTTTTTATTTTGACTTTTGACTTTGACTTTGACTTCTTTTTTTTTTTTAAAATTCACAGAATCAGAATTGATTATAAAATAGCTCACATATACCCCAAGTGGGCCAAAATAAAATTTTAAAATTCAAAATATAAAAATCAGACTTTTAAAACGTAATCGGGCCCACGAAAGATAAGTCTGCTCAAAGACCTACGACCACTCAAAACGGGCCTCCAAAAACTTATATGCGAATCAAAAGAGTAAAATGGGATACATCTTCTTGACTCAAGCCTCGAACAACTCACCGATCGACTAATTAATCTAATACACGTTAAAACTCCGAAACGACACGCCGTGCAAATTATCGACACACCACCAACGACATGACGTTCTAGACATCCTAAACTTGACAATTAGGCTCTATAACTGTGTCCAGATCACTCGGTCAAAAGGTCAACTCACTCAATTCGACCAATCCGAAAAATCTGACTGAATGCGAATACTGACTAGACTCTCAAAAAGACGGGGTCTCACAACTAGAGTTTCCCTTCTCGCTACTCTTAATCACCAATTTTGTAGTCAATCCAGTTAATATATCAGAATCATATTAATACTACCAAATTGGATCCAATCATCTCATGCTAACTATATTCTTCCTATTTTTCTTCCAAAATTGAATTTTAATTAATTGGTCAATATTTTTTCTGGAAAGGATCTTGTATTGAATTACTAAAAAATAATACAATACAACTAAGAGAGAGCAAAGATCTTTGCTCAGCATCCTATAAAATGAAACTAAAAGATACTATCGTAGAAAGGACAGTTTCTTAAAATTTCTCAGGCTTCTCTAAGAATCAACAAAGATCTAAAATCACCGGTGGGTAACAGTTGCAATCCATTCATCCACACATTTCTATCGTTTGATCTCGCCCAACTGATCCTGTGGATCAGCCCTTCAAAGAAAGGATCTTGAGGTCGTTTATCCCCCTTACTGGTCAAAATTTTAATGAATACAATAGCTGTAAGCAAGCATAAGGTGAATTCTAACATCAAATGTTGGAACTAGAAAGCAAAAATAGTCCCTGTCTCTTTAGGAACTAGCATCCTCTCCAGGTCTACTGGTTTTTGCTATTTCCACAAAGATCAACCTTCCATCAACTATCTGTACAGATGTCAGAAATGCAAGGAAAATTAGATAACAAAGAGCTCAGTCTTTACATGAAAGAAGATGAGTTAGCAACACATTGACAACATTCAGAATGCAAACCAGACTTGTGGTTTCTTTCTCTCAGATTCAATTAGTTATTGCTTCACACAATGTAGTAATCTTTAACTCTATCTACATTTATTTCCCTTCTAATACAAGGTTCATTAGTACAATGTCTAAATAATAAGACATAAATGAAGTAATAATCATCGGCAACACAATAAACATAAAAAGCTATTGCATCAAACAAAAGTCCGGAACACAAAAGAATCAAATAGATAGCCTTTTCAGATCGCTTGATCAAGCGACAAAATGCAAAACAAAGTTCCACAGACAAGTAGAATCGGCAGAAGCATAAACCAATTTTGGAAACTGTTTGCAAATCTTCGTAAAGGTGAGATTACTGTTCTTGTCACTCTGTCTCCAGCCAAAAGAACATGAAGCTTCAAGAAAGTTTTTCAATTTATTGAGAGATTTAACGAAATTATTGTTCCATTTTTCCACTATCCAACATCCATCCCTCTAAATAGGCATGGATAGATGAGACACAACTTGACCTTGCAATTGAATCCACGTTTTAACAATAGTATAGTTATTCCCTTTAGTTTAAAATCATCAACAACTTAGAAACAATAACACACAAAGTACCTTACCACTACATGGCAACAACGGCTTTTAAACAGAAAGATACTATTCATTAATTAAAAGAAAAAAGGCGAGTCTTCATACTACCCTGCCATTCAAGGTCTTCAGAGCCTTTTGTGCAGCAGTATGAGATTCAAATGTGACGAACCCAAACCCTCTGGGCTTTTTAGTTTGAGGATCCACAACTAATCTGGCTAAATGAACAAAAAATCACATGAAGAAAAGAATTCCAAGGGGATATAGCAATCCATCAGGAAATTATGACGACTAGATTGAAGGAGAAAATTACCTTCTGTAACGACACCAAAGGGTGAAAACAAGCTTCTCAGTTCATTATTCGTTATGTATGACGATAACCCTAGAAAAAATCAAGAAAACAAGAGTAAGATGCTAAGACCATCCTAACTGAGGTCAAGAAAGGAAAAGAGGGAAGACAGGCAGAGAACTGCTAACAAAGAGCTGTAACCCTGGTCGGTTTCCCATTTTCTTCTTTCTCCCGATCCCTCTGAGCAGTCAAACATCAAACAGCAAACAGCTCACTAATTAAAAAATTTAATGATATCAAGCGAGCAAGAATCGCATTACGCACGTATGCCGAAGGCACCTTATCGGAGAAAGATGATCTTGTTCTCACATAGAAACAGAACTCCTATTCTTAAATCCACACCGCATTTTTAAAATGGTTATGCAGATAAAATTCGGTACAAGGGCAGAACTTACAAGGGAAAGAGGAAGAGCGAAGATTGCAGGCGTGTACACGACCTAACGGCTGCAAGTCCAGAAACCAGTGGTGACTGGTGAGGGGGAAAGCCTCCTAGTTATGGAAAACAAGCACGGAAGGCTTGGCTTAGTTAGGCTTGTCCCGAAAGGTTGCGGCTTGGCTTGGCTTCCAGTTATTTTGTTTTATTTTTATTAAAAGAAATCCTTTGTTGTTCTCCACGTGTCAATATGCTATTCATCTACGCAATTTATTGTTCAAATTTACAGCTTTATCCAACTACAAAACTGGCTCCAGAATATAAAGAAATAAAAAAAAGGAGTGCAAAGAAAGACGCCCGCCCGACCAGACAATGACAAGATGAGCTAAAATTAGGACAAAATAAATGGAGCTGCCCTGATACGAGTAGCGGAAGGGAGATCAAAGCTCCATGGGCATATTTACATTTCAGACTGAGAAACAAGTGCCTCTCTATAATGTAGAGATGTCATGGCCCATCTTCCATGCGATTGATTCATGCATCTGTCTCTTTATATATTTAAGTCTTTATCTATTCATTCTACCTGTTCTTAGTTTTAGGTTCGGAGTGATTGGCAGCAAGTCTAGAATCATCAGCTGCATCGGTAAAACCAATTGGGTGCTTGTGCTCAGATCGACTGACCGAACCTCCTGTGCTCTTCCGCCCAGAACAGCTGTTGGATTTTGAGTCAAGGGAAGCGTTCTTGGCGGAGAAGCAATGACGCACTCGGATTCGATGAGTTCTTTCCTCTGTTGAGGTAGTGCCTTGAATGATCACCACCAAGATCACTTGTTTGTCTCTTGTGTCTTCATTCCACCAGTTTTGGGGAATACCATCCGTAGGCTCTTCCAAGCTGTGGAGCTCTTCGTGATGCACCGAGACATCCACAGACTGATCGGGTTTGATAATGCCCGCCACTGGCATCACCTGCCGGCGGACAGAGGAGTATGTCAGTCATGGAAGATTCGTGTTGATTTCAGTGTATTTATTGGAGTGGAAGACATGAAACGAACCTCAAGCCATCGTGGAAAGCCATAGTCGGCTCTTGGGCGATAGTCAGTTCCCTCCCCCTCGGATTGAACTTCACATTTGATTTTGAACACGGCTTTTTTCTTCACACATTTGTTGGTGATTTTCAGAAAGGAGGTGTCCTGGTTCTGAACAACAATCTCGTTAACGCTCACTGTGGTTTCTGGGACATAAATTGATTCTTTAAGCAAAGACTGGATTTTCTCATTAGTCCTGATAACTTCTCCAAGTTGTTGTCTTCTAACCGATCTATCAACATGGGCAACTTGGACATGGAATTTACATCGAACTGGTTTGTGGTCACTCTCTAATACTTCCATGCAAGCTTCGTACCTGTTGCAGGTGTAGATCAAAATATGAAGCATGCCAATAAAAATTAATGTAGTGATTCCTCAAGAAGAAGCGGAGCTCTCAAAAACGTACTGATAGACTGAAGCAATTGCAGGACACTCTAAGCTGCAATCTGACTCCGAAGCGGATTGACTGTCGCGGTAAATTATTCGGTCACACCAAGCTGGAATGCGCTTTTTCTCCCCAGAATCATATCCTGTGACACAACAATCGTCAAAAACTTGCGCAAATGATCCCTAGACGTCCAACCATGTGTAGTGTTTGGTTGAGGTTGAAGGAATTAGAGGATATGTACCTCCTAAACCTGGTTGGTTTTTGGCAAACTTGTAAGTGGGAGGGAAAGTGATGAGAGCCTCACGCATCCCCTGGAAAACTCTCCCAGCTTTCATCTCCGCTCGGAGCTGATCTTTTTCTCTGAGCCAATCAAAGGATCTTTGTGAAACAAGGTCTCTAGCTTCATCATAAGTTATACCGAAAAGCCGGTAATTGAAATCACCAAAAAACACCACCATATCTGCTTCGGCTAAATCAGGCTTCAAGTCATCATTATGGCTATTTGGAGCCTGTGAAAGCCAAAATAAAGTTGTTGTCACTGCAAGTCTTAACCTATACTGGTGATCCAGACAAAAACGATAAACCAGCAAGTGTGGCGATCGTATATAGGATCATACATTTGAGCCCTTGCTAGCTTGAGTTGAAGTTGAGACGCCAGCTGTAGCAAATACGAGCAGCGGCAATCCAGTAATATGAAGCAGCCAAAATAAATATGTGAAGAAGGCAAGAGAGAAACACAAAAACAGGAAGCGCACCATACCGGATTGGTTAAGGTTTGATGACCGACCGAAGGCCATTGTTCGATAAATGTGATCGAAATCGGCATTCCGGCGGTTCACTGCTTCCAAATGTGCGGCCAAATGGCAGTTAACAAAACACATTATCCTGTCATAAACTCTGATTCTTAAGCCAACACCTCCCTGCAATATCAGTGTGCCCCAATGAATTCATTCCTATTCTCAAGAGAAAACGGAGACACTATCATTTTAGGCCATATCTGACCCCTCTGAATGAACAACAGAAAGCAGGAAAGATCAATTAAATGCAGAGAATAAGAACTGCGCATATATGGGAGGACTGACTTTGTTACCAATTGCACGTCCAAACCCACATGCAACGGCTGCAGCATCAACATCCCCAACTTCCGTCCTAAGTTCCTTCCTCACCCTAGTTGATGGTCCAATTATAGGAAGCAAAACAACACACCGGGAAGAGGGAAAATGAATTGAAGCTTCATCAAAGATAATAATAATGAGTTAAATCTGCAAAATCCTCAAATCGTAATCTCCTACCAAATGGATATAAGCAAAGCTGCCAGCTGCCTAGAACCCATGCGTTCGAAAGCTGTTCCCTCTCCTATAGCCTTTCCTATATTGTCCACCCACCACTGCCCAAGAGAGCTACCTTCGAGTCCTACCTACAATCACAATATTGAAAGCAAATGGGTTGACGCGTGACGGCTCAAGGTACATGGATACAAAATAATTCAGGTAGTAACTTTGATCTTACAGTTTCTTTTGCTGCAGACATTGCAAGAAAACCTGCCCCCATCTCCACTTCCTGACAACCAACCACAACTATGCCAACATCTGACGAAACAGAGCCTAACCATGCCTTAAGCGCTTCTTGCGATGCCCTTCCTTGACCGACATTCCATGTCCCAACTAAGACTCTCAAACTATCTCTTCTTCTGTAATCAGTTTCTTTCTCTGCTATTTCTGATCTTATTATGCCGTCAAGGGGGCCCGGAGAGGTTATGTGCCATCCTCGGATTCCTCCATGACTGGCCAAACTATAAACATTGTTATTCCCCACTGCCATTTTCAGCACGGGGTTGCTGTGGGCGATCCATAATGCAAGCAGGTTTCCCTCGAGATCCAAAACTTGGATAAAACCACTCGAGTAGCCCACATATATCTGTGTCCCAAAAGTGCAAAAACACTGAACAGAATGAGAATGATGGGTAAAATCCTGCAAACGGTTTCCATTTCCATCCCACTGGATAAGGAGGCCAGTTGTGCACCCACTCCAGATCATACCATCTAATGTCAGCACTAAGGCTTCTGTTCTCTTGGCTGTATCGTCGGCAAATGCAACTGCTCCCCTGGATGCCACCCGACGAACGGCATCTGCCGCTCCCATTATAGCATTCCTCGAACGTTGCAGAAATCCGGATTTCTCCTTTTTCGATGTGGAGACTAGTTTAGTCTTCATGTCACCTTCCGCCGACTGATCTTGCTGCTGTCCAGATGGCAGGTCCACCCGATGCTCAACACCCTCAATATTGAATACCTTTAGAAGTTCCTTTGTACGAGCATCCCTACAGGCAGCTAACAATTAGATAGTTTTAGATGTAACTTACATAAATTTGCAGCAGCAGAATTTACAAGTTTGGAGATTTCTTCTGTTTCGAAATCCACCCTTAAAGCTAGCAATGCCTTAAGCGAAGCCGAAGCATACCAGAGAGAAAAGAAGAGAGGCTGCGCACACCACACTTTGGCCCTAAAATAGTCGGATAACAAGCACTTCACTTCTGATGACGATAGCTGGCAATTACCATTCACGGTAGTTTGGCTCCTGAGATCAATGTGCGACCTCTCCACCAATAAAGCGGCCATGCGCTTTTCTTCTGTCTTAAGGGAGAGAGACTTCTCAATGGTTTCCCAAGGCCAGATCTTAATGACACCACCCTCTCCACCTGACCAGAGATCACCTGAATAGAAAGCGCGACCAACTTAAATTAAGAATTGGATGCGAATGAAAAATGAGTAGTGACGATGAAAAGATTGTAGCTTGGCGAGAATTAGAAATCATTACCACAAGAACTTATGATTATCGAAAGAACAGGGCCCTTGTGAGCCTGCCATGAAAGTCCTTCCTTAAAAGGAGCATCGTCATCTGAAGGCTGATCCATTTTCCAGGACCTGATTTTTCCGTCTTTGTGGCCGCTCCAGACCAACCTACTCCCGGAATCGATGGTCAAACACATGGTTGGAGGAGTGTTGGCTGAAGCCTGAAAAGGCGCAGCATCCTCATCGCCCCGGCTCACTTTCGTGACAAGGCCGCTCCCAGGTTGGTATGAATTCTCAAAACGCCAAAACCTGATACCGTTCTCCTGTCCCGCCCATAGTTGTGTGTCCGTGCAAGCAATGTTCCTCAGGAATTTGCCAACCTGAGTCTCTCTCAAAGGGTGAGGCCTAAGCTCCAGGTAAGGTGGGCGTCCTGGATGGACAGCAGAGCGGCCGGGACACTTGAAGATGGAAGTACTGCCATTGTTATCACTGCTTGTGAACTCTGGAAGAGGTTGGGAACGGCGGACATCATCTTCACCGTCGAATTCGTGATGGCCGCTGTTGCTGATGAGATAGTCTTCAGAATTTTGAAAGAATTCATCATCAGAAGAATTGTAGGGATCAGAAAGGGCACCGGAGCCAGGTTTTGGCATGCCGTCGAGGCTGTGCTTTCTCACTTTATGATCCTTCTTGTGTTGGGAGGGAGGGCCACGGAGCTGATGGCTGTAAGAGTAGATTTTGCGCTGAGGTGGTGGTACTTGGCTGAGTCCCGCCAATGCCTCTTTGTCCTCCTCTCCTATTCTGCCACTGCTATTGTCCATGGCTAGCTGTGATGGCAATAGGGTATCGAGCACGAAGGAAAGAAGAGCAAAAATTGTGGGAGAAGGTGCGAAATAAACATTCAAAAGAGGGGGATGAAAAATCGGGAATGAGTGTTAAGGAGAGAGTTTCCAGAGCCAAAAGCTAACACGCACGCATGCATACATGCACATTAATCCAAAAATAAGGAGAGAAGAAATGTGGAGTGGAGACCGAGTCCAAGCCGGAGATCCGAAACCAAAATGAACACATAATAGCCACACAGCAAACTGTCAAATTAGCAGCTAAACTTGCGCAATTTTGTAACCTCAAAGGAAATAATACCAAGTTTAAATGAGAAATGCCGAAATACAAGAAAACACATGTATGGTCCATCACCTAATATCTCAAAGACTTCGAGCTAGTTTTCCTAGTCATGGGTTATTTCCTAAGCTATTCTAAATATGAAAGACACGATAATTAGTGATATCACAAGAATCTTGAAAGGGAACCTGTGCATCATACATTGTCCAAGTGTGAACTAATGAACTAAGAAAATCATGAAAAATTTTATGTAAAATACAATATTAAAGGTGAAACCTCATATCTTTTGTATTAGTGTGATAATTAGTGGGTTTAGAGTTGAAAGGATATTGTTTGAGGATTGTTTAGAAACTCATTTCCTTACTATATTTTATTTTGGACCTAACTGTGTTCGTTGTGAGTGGCCGTGGGTTTCTAGCTCTCTTTTTTCTTTTTTTCTTTTTTTTTTTATTTTTTATTTTTTTTAACCGGTGTGGGAGTTTTAAAACTCAGCATGCATTTCCAGATTACAGTATTGTTCATTAATCTATTTTTGTTATAATGAGTTTGTTTGGGTATTTTTCATTCGAGAGGTCCAGAAAATTCAAACCTAAGCCAACTATAAAAACCTAATATGTAAAAAAAATTTCAAACTTCTTCTCATCCTCTTCTTCATGCATGCATGCATGCTTACATCATCTCCCCCTCGATATTTATTTTGTCTTTTTCTTTTAACTCTCTTACTTGGGAGGAATCATGTCTCACATATCTTTTCAATCTATAAAAAATAATTTACACAAGCACAAACAACTTTTTGAGGATCAAATCCTTGTTTTTAGTGGTTAGGGCTATGGGTTTTTTTAGGTAAGTCCAATTCTTGTGTTTTCCTTTAATTTTTTTTTTGGTTGTTTGAGATTTGTTGATGTTGTAAATGCTTCATAAATATATATGTATATTTTTTAAGATATCATATTTTTAGGATTTAATTTCTGAGTATAGTGGTGAAATGATAATTTTGGTGACTTTTTATTCTTGAGTTTGGATGATGTTTTTGATATCTGAGATTTATTCCTTATAATAGTAATTGATATTTGTTAACGAGAGGATATGACTTTTTTTTTTTTTTTTTTTTTTTGAAGAAATCGATATATATATTAAGAATCAAAAGATCAAAGAGCATTGATACAGTTTATGAGTACAATGGATAGACAACAGGGCTCTGAGTTCGATAGAACCAATACAAGAACAATATCCCTAACCAGCAGTACAGCATACTGGCCATCCCACCAGCTGAGAGGGAAAGCTTTGCCGAGTATCCCCAGACCTGTAACCTGTGCAATACCTATCTGCCACCCTGCTATCTGCACCTCAAAAACTGCAGTTCCAACCCAACCAAAGACACCATGGACAATAACATAGCAGGCTAACCAAAATCACACCAATGGACTGCAATGAGAAAGCGATGATTAAACTACTCATTCCACTGCCAAAGCACCCAGCGCACAAGAACAGAACAGAACAGCAAAGTAATTCTGGCACAGAACAGAACAAGACAGTGAAGCATTGTCCCAGCAGAATGAAGAAAATGAAAATGAAAATGGGACCATCAGATAGCAATATTGTAGTACGAGATCTGAGGCTTGCATTCACCGAACTATCTAAGTCGCAAGTAAAGAAACAAAGTCACCTGAGGGAAGTACATCCAAGCTATCAAGACAGACATCCATGAGATTAGTCTTAGCCCAGTAGAACCCGTGCCGCATGCCGTTGTAATACAGATCAGTTGCACTGCTATTTACTCCCCTGAAAATTCTGTTGTTGCGCCCCAGCCAAATACTCCATGTACAAGAGAATAACAGAGCATACCATAAACCGCGCCAGCGAAAGGGGATTGGAAAACCTTCCCATTGTGAAAATAATTCAACCATAGACTGTGGTTGAACCCAGCTGAGACCCCATTGTTTAATTAACATGGACCAAGTTGCCCAAGCTTTCCTGCAATTAAGCAGGATATGAGTAGCATCCTCTTCTACGCATCCACAAGCATCGCAATGCATGGCGGATGCAGGAAGGATACCAAGTCGGAATAAGTAACCTTTGGCAGAAATCTTTTCCCTGCAGGCCAACCACATAAACGCCTGCCATTTAGGTGATCCCGGCTTGCGCCAAACGTTGGGTATCCATTGCTCGCTGGGTAAAACTGGAACCGCTGCTATAGATTGATAGCAAATGTTGGCAGAGAATGGTCGCAGCTGTTCTCCCCAAAGAAGCTGATCCTCTTCCAGGAAGTTTGGCCGAAAACTCTCCAACATGACCAGCAAACGTCCAACTTCATCTGCTTCCCACACAAACAACCGCCGCCTCCAATGAAACCTCCACTGCCAGTCATTGCCAACCCTCAACCAGAACTGCAGAACTGCCCCATCCTTTGTCAAAGAAAGCGCATACAATCGAGGGAAAATAACACGCAAAGGAGATATGCTACACCAAACATCATCCCAAAACATAATTGAATCCCCTCTACCTAATTTCCAACGGTAAAAAGAGGATATGCACTGGCCATTAGGCATTATCAATCTGCTATTCCGTACAATTCCTTTCCATATGATTGAGCCATTTCTGACATCACAAACTATCCCATCATGGCGAAGCTTGGGGCTATATTTTTGAGCTATGACTTGTCTCCACAGGGAACAGGTATCAGTTGCAATGCGATAGCTCCACTTTGTAAGTAAAGCCTGATTCTGCAGTTGCAAGCAACCCACACCCGCACCCCCACTCTCGGGTGATTTTACAACCGTTGCCCATCTCACTTTGCATAGACTACGTCTGTCAACTGTCCCAGCCCACATAAAACGCTTCATCCATTTCTCAAAATCCCTCCTGACTCCCTCAGGCATCTGAAAAAGGTCATATAATACACCGGTAAACTACTCAGCACTGATTTGATCAATGTAATGCGGCCTCCCAATGACAACAAAGAGCCTTTCCATGAGGCTAGCTTTCCTTTAAACCGAGCAACCACCGACGCCCACGTGCTTCGACGACGGGGGTTGGCCCCAAGGGGCACCCCAAGATAATTGAACGGTAAGGTCTGCAATCTACAATGCAAGGAAGACGCCATCCCCTCAGCCGCGCTAGTTGAGACATTGATTCCCACAAGACCAGATTTGAAAAAATTAACCTTGAGGCCAGATAGTAACTCATAACAGCGCAGAATGCCTTGAAGATTAAGTAGCCCTTGTGAGTCTCCGTTGCAAAATAATATGACATCATCGGCATATTGAAGATGCGTGAGCTGTAAATTACCAACACTGATACCTTGTAAAAGATTGCACTCCCCCGCTCGACCAAGCATACTCGACAGGACCTCGGCTGCCAAATTGAATAATAATGGAGATAAGGGATCACCTTGTCGCAGGCCTCGCCCCAGATTAAATTCGACTGTGGGAACACCGTTAATAAGGATGGCAGAACAGACGGAAGAAATGCACTCCTTTATCCAACAGCGCCATTGTACTCCAAATCCCATCTGTTCCATTACCTCTAGTAAAAAGGGCCATTCTACTGAGTCATAGGCTTTCTGAAAGTCCAATTTGAGACACCATCCCTGTCGTTTAGACTGGCGCATGGAGTGAATGATTTCATTAGCCACCATCACTGTATCCGCGATGAAACGTCCTTCCATAAAGCCGGTCTGAAATGGAGAAATGAGCTGAGGCATTACTTGCTTAAGACGGGTTGACAGGAGCTTGGCAATGATCTTATACAGACTATTGATAAGACTGATAGGTCTATAATCCTTCAACTCAGCAGCACCCGGAATCTTAGGAATTAAAGTGATGAAACTGTTGTTTATACCTCTCGGCAACACCCCACGTGAATGGAATTCCTGTATCAGAGTTACAATCTCCGCTCCAATCACCGTCCACGCTTGCTTGAGAAAGTAAAAATTAAATCCATCCGGTCCCGGGGCCTTATGACTACCACAAGCCCAAACAGCACCCTTGATCTCCTCCTCGAGAAATGGTCTCTCCAGGCCGGCTGCAGCAGCAGGTGATAGCCGAGACAAAGCCATTCCACCTAGTTCGAACCACCTAACCTCCTCAGCTGTAAATACACCTTTAAAATAACCTACAGCTTCAGCCTTTATCTCCTCAGGCTGTCTGAGTTCCCTGTCATGAGCACGAATCATGCCAATAAAATTACGACTACCCCGCATGGTAGCACAAGTATGAAAGAAACGGGTGTTCTTATCCCTGAGCTTGAGCCATTGCTGTCTGGATTTCTGTCGCCACATGGCCTCAATCTTCCGTTTGAGATCCCACTTTTGAGACTGCAATTCTTCATACCTCCGCATCAAATCAGGCCTCGAACTTTGTCTGTTCTGATCGAACAAATCAAGTTCAGCTAGAATTAGCTGCAATTTGTGATCTAAATCACCACGAGACCCGATGTGCCAAGCCTTGAGCTTCCTCTTCAGAAAGGCCATCTTTTTAACCACATTAAATGCACCAGGAAAGCAAGTCCCTGCCTCTTGCCAACACTCATCCACCGTGGACAGAAAGCCTTTGTCGTCCCACCACATATCCCACGAACGGAAAGGCCTGATACCCCAAAATAGCGAATCTGCCTTCAGGATTAACGGTACATGATCTGAAAATCCCTTATCACCCGCATACAGTCGATGTGTACTGAATTGTAGACACCAATTGGAAGACACCAGTGCTCTATCAATTCGGGAAGCACTATGGGAGTTAAACCACGTGTAGGCCTTACCAATAAGAGGCAGGTCAACCAAGCCATTGCGATGTATAAAATTTGCAAAACGACGAGCCGCTGCCATATTAAAAGAATGGCCTATCCGTTCCTCCGCAGTAAGAGATTCATTGAAATCTCCTATAACCACCCAAGAGGCCGAGTCTGCTGATTTCCTCCGCTGCAACTCCTCCCATAATAATCTGCGCTCAGCTGCTAAATTCTGAGCATATAAACCAACACAAACAAATCGGTAATCTGAGTCTCGTACCCTCATGTCCAATAACACCCATCGCTCAAACTTTTCAACTCCGAGATTCTGGACTGACTCCTCATTCCACAAGCATGCTATACCACCTGCTGTACCACGTGCATCTATGGCCGTCCACTGGATATTATTGCCAGGCCACAATCGTCGAGCCCAGCTATCTGAAAATCTATCCAGCTTTGTCTCGCAAAGTATCAACACACTCAAATTCTCACTAACTATAAGATTTCTAATTTGATTTACTTTCATCTTACCCCGACATCCACGAACATTCCACATAGCTAGATTAATCATCAATTAGTGATACCCATACACACAATCAGTGAGCTGGACAAACCTATTAGGCGCAATGTTGCTGCCACGCCTGTCTGTCCTCCATAATTCTCCCCTTCAATTTTTGCATTATTGCTGCTTTGGTTTGCTTGCGTTGAAGACCCAACGTTTCGGCTACAGCCAACGAACGCTGTACCTCCACCTCTATAGCACCTGGTTCGGAAACAAGGCCCCTAGAACAAGACTTCTCAGACAGTGCATCCTTCTCATCGCGAGTGACATCCAAAAAGGAAGGGTCATCTACCAATTGAAGAACACCGCCCTGCTCCATATGACTCTCTCTTCCAGATGATAGACTACCTGTGGGTTTAAGGCGTCGGAGCTTTTTCTGCTTCCCCATCCGACTAGTCACTGCCCAACCTCTGAAACCAAACCGTGTAGCTTTGTGACCAGCCCTCCTCATGCGAGTAAATGCTGTATCTTCAGGGAACGTTGCATATGCAGGTGCTTCCACTATTGATTTCATTGGCAGCCGTTCAGAGGGGGCTTTCCGTGAAGGCTGGATCTGACTCCCCCCAGTTGAGTGTTCGCGAACTAGCAATAATGCAGGTGCCGAACAGTTGCTGATTTCTCCCCTGCTAGACGTAGAATGACAAGAAGGACCCTCTTGAAAGTGCTGGATTCGTGGAGAAGAACTCGCATGCCTTGTTTGCCTGTTTTCACCAAGTGGAGATAGCAAGGTAGGGTCCATAGCTCCAAGTGTGACTTTCACTACTCCCACCCTCCCTTTGGCACTGTGCGGCAGCACATCCTGCTGACTAACATCTTGGTTTCCTACAGAAAGCATGGGCCCCTTGTCGGGAACAATTCCACCCTTACTACCGACTGAGTGGGGCTGAGAAAAGTGTGCAGGATGACTAGTGGTCCCTTCTGACACATGATGTCTGCCACCAACCTCGTATTCCATTCTATCTTCTTCCCCAACTTCCACAATTCGCACAGTAAACATTTAGCCATCAACCTGAATCTGCACCAGCTTCTGAACTGTGGAGAGACAACTCGTGGCAACTTGTAGTATAGCCTTATCAAGACGATGCCATGTAGCTGTATTGGGATGGATCTGAACTAGAGAACCAACTGCATGTAGAAGCATCTGAAAGGCTGCCCCAAACCACGCTTGTAAGGGGAGACCAAACACCTCCACCCAACACAATCTTCGACTACCAACATCTGCTGAACACCAGGGATGAAAACCCTCGAACTTAGCAGTCCAGAAGGTGCGGTTGAAGGTGAGTTCATACTGCATGGAGTCTGCAGTGGCAAACGTAAGCAATCTCTGGTTGCCCCCCATATATTTGCACCCAACATTCTGTGGGAGCTGCAACTCTTCATTAAGATCACCTCTAAGAAAACCCACGGCACTCCTATGCAGCCAGTCCAAAGTTCCCTGATGAGTAGGAAGCATCACTGGTGTCTGCACACAAGGTGGGCGAGGAGACCCTCTAGTAACTGCTACATATGATCTACCATCGCGTTCTCGTATGGGAGCCTTAGGGACATCCGTCTGCACTCCCTGCAACGGTTTTGGACCTTTGTCACGTCCATTAACGCCGGTCTCCTTACCATCCTTCCCATGTCTGTGGGGAAAACGAGCCACACTGAAACGCATGCGCGTTTGCTTACCTAAGGAAGATGACAGCCTCCGTAGCCGATAAATCTCCTGAGTGCCACACCGTACAAACTTAACGAATCCAAACCGTACACCCCTCTTGGATTTGCGATTAGGAATGAACACATCTGCTACGGGTTCAATACTTGCTATCTCCGTGAAGAGTCGACTTGATGTCCATCCCTCTGGAATATCGTCAATGAAGTAGGAGATATATCTATCTTCACTGAAAACCATAACAGGATCCCACTTAGGACGAGACTGCACTTCGGGACCTAGATCATCCATTGGAGCCCGGTTAGTTAATGGTGCGTTGCTGACATGCTGACGACCTTGAGGCAACGGGGGAGAGTTGGGAGGGGGGGGTAGGGGCGTGGGTGCAACAATGGGACAAGGGGTAGAGAGATGTGGGAGGTTTTGGGAGTCTTATGCTTCATTTAGGAATTGATCCTTATTGGTGGGTTGATAGTGTTCTTTAGTTGGAAAGTCTTGGTCTTTAATGATGTTAGTATAGATGAGCTATCAGAGTGTTGTTAGAGCCTTAGAGTGTGACAAATATATTAGAGTGTTAGTTTATTTGGCAACAGGAAGGTAGTTGGACTACCAAATATAGAAATTTTATAGAAAAGATACCTTTGTATGGTGATGATCAGAGGTTTCATGTGGGATTCTACTCGGACAATTGGAAGTTGTACCTAGTTGGTTGGGATATCATACGCCAACCTAAGGAGGGAGGTTTGGGTCGTCACCCACAATAGAGTTTAATAGAGTCCTACTAATGAAAATTGTGTGGAGGATTCTCACACAACAAGAAAATCTTTGGACGAGAGTGTTGGCTAACAAATACAGATGGGACCGTTCACAAAAGGGGTTAAGGACAGCCTCGGCCAAACCTGGAAGCTCATCCCTTTGGAGTGTGCTAAAGGGTTGTTGGGATATATTAGTGAAGAATGAGATTTGGAGGAGTGCAAATGACCGAAAACTGTTATTTTTTAAAGATAATTAAGTCAAGGATATAGGGCATTTAACGGGTCTTTTCTATTAGGAAGTAGTGACTATCTTAAGAAACCTACCTATGGCAAGCTTCGTGTCAACATCAGGGGGTGGAATCGGAGTATGTTGTAGGAATTTTTACTGACGTTTGTTTGTCTTAAACTAGCAATATTGGAATATCGACATTACAAGACAGAGAAGACTGTCTCGGATGGAGTTTATCAATGAATGAGAAGTTCTCGAAAAAAAGGGTTAGATCCCTAATTAAAAACATTGAGGAGAGACACTAAACGACTGTGGAATCTTGTGTAGAATTTGCAAAGACCCAAAAAGAGTATGAGTTTTTTTATGGTTGTTAGCCCACAACTGAATACCAACCAAGAAGATGGGTTTTAAGTTCCATTTTATGGTTAATGACATGTGCCCCTGGTGTAATCTACATCCAGAAACTTCACTGCATGCCCTACGTGACTGCATTCACATTAGGAGTATTTGGAACAGTTTGTTACCAGATAGTCTGTGTGCACCTTTCTTTAAAGCCTCTCAAGGTCTGGATGGAAAGAGATTTGGAGACACATATTTCAGTGCAATCATAACTTTGGAACTTAGTGTTTGGTTTTGCACTATGGATGTTGTGGAATTAGCACAACGATTTGGTCTTTGAGAACAAGACATGACATATTCTATGTCAGGTTGATATGCGAAGGGAAATAGAGTTTCATGATACTAATGTACTACTTAAGAAGTCCAGCTTGGTTAGGCAAAGGAGAGAAGGACGTTGGATTCGGTGGATACCACCAATTATAAGGTGGATTAAGTTGATCAGAGATGGAGGAAAAAATCATGCAAAGGGTTTGCTTTCCCTAGAGGATCATTAGAAACGCAGAAGGGAGCTAGATTTCGGATTTTGCATAATCCCTGGGACGGTCCTCTTTGTGGGAGGCTGAGGCATGGGGAATCAAAACTAGCCTTTGGTTAGTTTTATGATGAAGGGTCTCCGAACTATAATTGGAATTAGATGCATGGGAGGTGGTTCAAGCATTACAGAGGGAGAAGCTTGCTACTCCTTGGAGTCTTATTATCATAGAGCATCAAAGTCTCTTGTCACGCTTTAAAGAGAATTTAGGGACATATTTTTAAGGAAGCAAATGGTTTGGCTTAATTATTTAGCCAAATTGTGTCGGGGACTTTCATTTTGCTTTGTATTTATTAATCTCATACTATAGGAGTAGCTGAACTTTTATGCACGGACAGTGCTAGCTTTTGTAATTTCCATCTAGGCTATTAATTTCATGGTCTAAGTTTTATTTACTAAAAAAGATCCTTGGAGTGTAAGGTTAGAGTTTGTTTCCTTTTTTGTCTGAGTTTTAGTAGATGTTGATCCTAAGAGCGCCCTTATGCATGTGTGTTGTTTAGGTAGTCGTGACTATGTCAAGGAAAAATGAATTATCTTTGATAATTTTGCACGATAAGAGGTGAAAATTCTCATTTCATAATCTTAAAATAATATAAAACATAATCGATGCTTGATAGTTAAAATAGATAAATATTTTGTATTTGAATTGAGACTATGATAAATAAATGATTTCATTGTATTTTAGACACCTTGCATAATACCATGTCCATGTGATATGCTACTACTGGATAAACATTGATTATATCTTTTTGCTTGTTTTGCATAATGCGTAAGGGATACATAAAATGGGTGGTTTAAGGGATGCCAAGGATTTACATACAAAATTTACATGTCACACGACCACACATCACCTTATAATTTTATCATAGATTTTATATATGATACGAATCTCACATAACCACTCATCACCCTATAGTTTTACATATACATTATAATTTTATAAATAATTACCTAGTCGTGTGAGTATAATTTTAGTTCTCTTCTCTCTACTAATTTTGAAAGATGAAAGTTTTTGATCGTCTCTCCATATGTTAGATTAAGTATTCTTCTTTCATCGAGTATTATGGTTTCGTACTTACCCCCTTGATCCTTTCAGGTATAAAACTTACAAACTAGGAACGGTTTTACTTAAAGAACTATTTGAGGGTTAGATTTGAGTACTCTTGCATTCATTCACGTTATGAGTTTTCTTATTACTTTCTTTCGATTTTTCGATTTTGATGGGGCTGATTATTGTTGTGTAATTATGAATTACCACTCGCAAGTATATGATAGTCATAAGTAATGTAAGAATTAAGTTCAGATGTCAATCTTATAGGAAAAGTCGGTTAAAATAAACCAAATTATAATTGATGGAACTAAAAATAGAAACTAGACTACTTTACTTGAAATGATAAAAAACAAAATTATTATAGAGTGGGAATTCACTCCAATCCCATACTTTCACTTCAAATTCTAAAATCTGTTCTTAAATAACTTAAGTCTCATAATATCTTTCCAGTTTATTAGCTAATCCAACCAACCCGATTAACTATATTCCTATGATATTCTAATTGCTGGATCGATTAACCCATTTAGTATGAACCCTAGGCTTAGTAGTTATATTCTTATTCTACCAATTTTATTGTTTAACATAAGACTTCTGTTCTATTATCACAATCTAAGTTTTCTTCCAAAGTAATTTAGACTCACCTTAATACAAATTGATTAAATTTGTTTAGTAGTTCCCAAATAGAGTTGGATTCCAGATTTTGTTGTTATGTGATTGGTTTGAATTCTATTTTACTTCAGGCAATCAAAATAATTGAGAATATAGAAGAGAATGTAATGCTAACAACTTATCACTAATTTAAACCCCAAAATAACATACCATAGTTTTGATTATTAATGGATCGAGTAACGTTTCATGCCCGGAATCCTCCAAGACATGACAACTACTGTATAGTTATTTTACAAACTTAGTTGGCCATTCTAAGAATATGCAATAACCATACAAGGAAAAAATAAAACTTGATATAATTTATTTAACATTAAATGCATGATAGGTCTTAGCAATCAAAACCCAAAACCTAGAAAACATGCTAAAAGTTTGGCGCACAACCATTTCTTTTGTTTACACTATGCAAGCTCTGACTCACAATTTTCATACAATGTACAATTTTATAAGGGATCCCAATTTTTACAACATACATGCAAGATGTCATATGCGACCAGTTCATAAGTGTTATCCCAAGTCCTCGATCATACCTCACAGTTGCTTACAATCTGAGAGTCCAGTCTGGGACAAAGCCAATCTTACTCCTTCATCTCAGGTCGCCTATCGAAATCTGGCATGACAACCAAGTGAGTGGATGCTTTTTTAAAAAAAATCTTTCATATTTAAACAAAGATTATGCATTATTTCAGTTATACAGGTATAACGAAAAACTACACCAAAATCAAAGCTATATGTCATTTAGTTTATATCAAAACAATGCATCATGATAAAATCAAGACAAAGCAACAACACACACAATCTACCATGTGTAGCCCCATCATCAGGGTTACGCTCAAACAAGACAATCCAACAACATAGAACTAACATCTCATTCCATACACATCGCAAGAAGTGCACTCCATGCAATGTCCATATCACTGAATAATCAAATTTGTTAATGTGCATTTCGTATACTTATAAACACAGAATACACTAATCATCGGAAAATTAATACCCATACCTTTCTAATTCCTTGTTCATCTATTTATGATTTTCAATCAATTAGCATCTATGGCTCACCAAAGTAACAACCTATATTTGGCATCATCCTACTACAAGTCATGCAATTATTGTTAAAATTCGATGAGGCAGTTTATTACTTATAAGCATGTCAATCTACAGTTAACCCAAAATCATTATGTTAGATTATACATATGATCGTTTTTTTTATCCTCTCAGGCCGTTCAATTTGAAATCAAGGTTAGTACCATGTACACATTCATAACTTCCCTTGAATTGACAATTCATGACAAAATAACCCAACTCTTGATACATAACAACAATTTTGAAATTTATTACAATTAAATGCAATGACCCTCAATGCAAATGAGTGACAACTCAAGCTTATGTGGCATTAACATGTTACCCAATCGGGTAATGGGTATGAAGTGACATTGTGGGACCAAATGCAATGCACACAGACAATGATACAAGAATCGATAGGTTCTTACATAGATCTCATACGAGAGATACTATGTTACAACATGGCATGACAAATCCGAAGATGTCAAATATGACAATGAGTTCACAATACAGAATTATTTTTCGAAATAATGATTTGCTCGACCTAGAAGACCGAGCTGGAGCAGGCCTGTAAGATATAGACCCATTCGACGATTATCAAATGATAAAGATGGCTAACTCAATAATGTTCTCTTAATAAATGAAAACACATCGTGTAAGGAGTTAGTAGAAAATAAAATTGTTTCCAAATAAAGGAAACATGCTCAGCCACCACGTTAGTTGTCATGCCCCGAATCCCAAAAATGTTACGCGACAACTGCCATAGGCTCAATATATACACTATTATAACATACGACGACTCTATATATATAATGAACCCACAAGGCAAATTGTATAGTAATAAAACAGATGAGAATATTTGAATAGCCGTATAAATTAAGACACAATGAATACAAAAGATACACTGATGTCTTGGGGTGACATCGAACAACCCTAAGAATTCACAATTCAAGATGAGCATAACATAATATTTATATGCTCGAATTCAATGTTAATGACATATCAATACAATCAATAGAACCAAACTGACATATGGGAATCAACTATGAATATAGTCCTCATATGATATCTCCGATCCTTACAATCCACCTAAGTCTTCGTGTCTTGCCTAGGAGTGAGCTTTGTTCTTTAATCCTGCAATCATACCAAGAACTCGGCAGAAACTTGCCAGGTGAGCAGACGGGAAAACATGTATATAAAATACACATGCAATCATACATTTATTAAGCACACACGTTGGCATATGATAAGACTCGATGAAACATAGAAAATGCAGCACAGTCACAGTCAAACATGACTAATAGCCCAACAATCAAAACAATCAAGATCATGACCGAGCTGACAATTTCTCTCAGTCTGTTGAGGGCTCAGTATCGGGATTGAGATACGTTAGTGGTAATTTTCTGACTTACCTTTCTCTTAATAACCACATGCCCATTCCACTGACACTGCCGGGTGTTATGTGATGGTAGCTCTACCAAATCGAACCCCAGTCTGCAGGGACCCATCTTGTGTTCATCGCCTTGCTCATGTGATCCCTTTTCCCTTATAGCTTCAATTTTTTTAGAGGCTCCATGCCTTGCTACCATACTCGGAGAACTCTTAAGAGTCGTATAGGTTATCCTATGTTATGCCTGTGCATTCACATCACATTTATCCGACGCAGTCGATACATTCGATGCATTCGATGCATTCGATGTATTGCATACTTAACTTTTATTATGTCATACTAAGCGCGTCACACATATCATATCATAACATAACATGGCACATCAAGCTAAGCATAAACATACCACATTACAATTAATCACACCGTATGTATAGCATTTAACGTATTCACTTATTTAATTACTTCTTTGATAATTATATTAATTCATGCCAACAATGTAAGGACCTTTAACCCATATTCCCGAATTTGCTCATATTTGGACACTTACCGCCGTGAAACCCAAATAAACCCAAAACCAGGACCTATCTGAATCTCACAAGGCTTATCCCCATAGAACCGATTTTAACAAGTTTTATTCTTATGTTTTTAAAGGTTGGAGCATGATATTGGACAAGTATTCTAGTTATAAGGAGTAAATAAAAATATTAGCGGAAGTCTTTAAATTTAATCAATGACATCACAACACACAAGTCCCATAAGGATATAAATATCTAGCAAGTAAACCTCTAACATAATTCAGAAACAAACAAAAAAAGGAGGAACTTGAAGAAAAAGAAAATAGTCCAATTATAGTTCATGTTATATGCGCAAGCAATCAAGGAACATGTATGCAAATGTGATGCGATATCGCCCCGCCGTGTAGCCTTGATTCTCACACACTGGTACCACAAACAACGAATATACCTAAGCCTGAAAAATGGTGAAAATAACAGGATGAGATTACAAGAATCTTAGTAGGGTCATAGCAACATAAGATCTGCATAAATCTTAAACTAACATTTCCCAATCAACATCAGATCATCCTATACCACTAAAGGATATCACGCAAGCATTTAAATGTCCAAAGGTGTAGGGTCGAAACTAAGGCTGAGGGTAGACTACAAACACTTCCGAAAATCAAAAGTACATAGGCAGGAAAAACTCATCAATCATCTCGGCAATAGAAAAAGGGTATCCCCTTCCACCTGTGTTGTCTAAGGCTTCATTGCACAAAGGTTAAAATGTTAGCACACAAGCTAATCAGCAAGCCTATTTATCTTGCCAGCACATAGGACAAGGCATCTAGCCAACACATAGGACTAGGCATCCTAGCCAGCACTTTGGATTAGAGAATCCAAACAATACAAGGATAAGGACATCTTGCCAGCACACAGGACAAGATATTTAGCCAGCACACAGGATTAGGCATTCAGCGTGCACAAGCTAGGGATTGCCACCCATACGACTCCTATACTAGTAAGAACCTCTCATCTCCCAAGGAGCATCAACGCTTACCTCGAATGGCCACCAGAAAAAAGATCCTGACACACAAACACGTACAAGCACACACAAGCAAGTACAAAGCACAATATCACAATAGAGCATCCTCAATCATATCAAAACACAACCAGTATGTTCAATGCACACAACATATGCAAATTAGGCACTCATAACCTCTCAAAAGTTTGGTACAGCCTAAGTGATCCTCAAATCAATTCGCAACTCATGCATACACTATCTCACATATGAACATGCAAATATCAAGCACATGCACCTAAATTAACAAGCAATCAACAAGGATCTCTGGAGAAACTGATGAGGCATAGATCCTGCCACTCTTGTCTTTGAACAATAAGCTATTCCTTTTCCTTTATTCAAGAGATCCGAACCACCTATAATATCATAAGGAAAAGAAAAAACCAAACTAAGCATGCATACTGAATAATCAAGTAAATTTCCTATTTCCTTACCAAACCTATCAGAAACTAGTGACCAAATGCCGCAGATGCCTCCCCCTCAGATATGTGTTGTAATAGCCAAAAATTTAACAATATTCAACCTAAATTACCACCCTAATCAATCATACAAATTTTGGCACTAAGATGGGGTTTACAAGGCAATTGCGATTTCATGATTACAAGGTATAAGGGTTGAAATTTCATGATTACAAAGAAGGATTAGGTATTAACAACACATACGATAAAAAAGAACAAGATCAGAAACCAATAGGTTAGTCAATTGATCAAAATCGGCAAAAATAGGAAAAAGTGTAGGGCATGTTGATTTTATATATAGGGAAAATTCAAAGAATGAATTCATGATATTACAACACAAATGGATGCCAAATAGTCATATGAACAAAAGGAACAACAACAGAAATCAATTTAAGGAAGAATCACACAATTTCGATACTAAACCCTATAAATTACAATTAGATTTTTGACAAGGAAGAAATAAACTTCTGATTCTCAAACTAAGATAGATAGATATAGGATGAAAAGAGCTTTCCAACAAGTTATTATTTGTAGAAATCTGACAAAGGATGAAAAAATTATGCCAAAATGAATGTTAGAAATTTTCGACAGCAATCAGATAAGGTGTAAGGTTTGATTGCTTGATAATTTTGTGTATTTTTGGTGTGTATGGACAATTGTGGTAGACTACTCTTTATTTAGGGTGTAATAGGATTAATTTTCCTACTTTAAAAGCTAGATAATGGAAGATAATCATTAGAATTAAATTATGGAGTTATCCTTCCTTAATTTTAGGAATTTCTCGCCTAAGGTAAGATTGAACCAATAAGGAAATGAATCAAAGGGAAATGAAACCAGAAATAAATACTAAACCTTCATTACCAATTTACGCCATCACACATCCTTTTACTCAGGGAAAAAATGGTTATTTCACTTGCATTGACTTCTAAACTTCTAGGACTCAAAATTCGGGGTTTCACAAGCAAGCAATAGAATGATAAACCAAATCCGTCCACTCACGGATTTCTGAAGTTCGAAGAGCCCATACTTGATCCTCGATAGCTGGACCGATTCCTCGAAATCCAACATCATTAGGTATCCATCTATATGTAAAATCATAGTCGATTCCTCAATATTATAAACTAGATCACATAATCACGCATAAAATTATGCATCTATAATCTTAATTCGATGCATTTCTTCCCGAAACCTGACTCATAATCGATTCAGATATTTTTTTCTATATTTCTATATTTTTTTGAATCTTGTTCTAATTTTTTAACCCATAATGTAAGGACCTAAATCCAACCTATTAGGACCCTTACCACTGTGAAACCCAAATAAACCCAACCTAGGTCCTATCTGAATCTCACAAGGCTTATCTCCCTAAGTTCTGATTTCATTAAGTTTCTTTCTTATGCTTTTCAAAGGTTAGAGCATGATAATGGGTAAACATTCTGACAATATACAGAGTAAATAAAAATATCAGTACAAGTCTTTAAAATTATTCAAAGGAACCACAACACACAAGTCTCATAGGGATCTCAAAATCAAGCAAGTAATCCTCTAATAAATTCCGGAAACAAACAACCAAAGGAGGGATTCAAAGAACCAGAAAATAGTCCAATCAAAGTTCATGTTATATGCGCAAGCAATCAACAAGGAAAGAGGTATGCAAACATGATGCAATATTTTCTTGCCGTGCAGCCTTGATCTCATACACTGGTAACATGAACATATGATGTACCTAAATCTGAAAAATGGTGAAAAGAACAGGGTGAGATTACAAAAATCTCAGTAGGGTCACAACATCATATGATATGCACAAATCTAAACAAACATCTCCCAAAAAATATCAGACCAGTCTACACAACTAAAGGGATATCAATCAATCATCAAAAAATCTCAATAGGGATAGGGCTGAAATCTTATAGGCTGAGGGTGAAATGAAAACACTTCTAAAATAGAAGTACAAAGGCAAGTAATTCATCATTTTAATTATATCAATGAAAGGCCATCCCCTTCTAACTGTGTTGTCCAAGGCTTCACTGCACAAAGGGTAAATGGTTAGCACACAATCTAATCAGCAAGCATATTCATCTTGCCAGCACACAGGACAAGGCATCTAGCCAGCACACAGGACTAGGCATCTAGCGAGCTCTTGCTGGAGATTGACACCTATATGACTCCCATATCAGTAAGATTATCTCCTCTCCTCAGGAGCATTAGTGCCTACCCCGAACGTCCACTGGAAAATGATCCTGACATACAAACATATACAAGCACACACAAGCAATTACAAAGCATAACACCACAACAGGGCATCCTCAGTCATATACAACACAATCAGCATGTCATATGCACACAATACAACCGCATTAGGCATACACAATCTACCTTAAGAGTCCAAAATTGCCAAAAAATTTAATGGTTCAATTCGTAACTATTCATACCAAACATATGGCATATGCATATACCAACAACAAAGACATATACCCAAAAAATCAATCAAACAACAAGGATATCTGGAGAAACTGATGAGGTATAGATCCTACCTTTCTTATCTTTGAACAAGTAGTTATTCATTTGCCTTTACTTAGAGGATCCGAACCACCTATATCATCATAAGGCAAAGACAAAACCATACTAAGCATGCATATTCAACAACCAAGTAAACATCCTATTTTCTTACCAATTTCGCTTACCAAACTTATCAAAAACTAGTGATCAGATGCTGCTGAGACCTCCCCCTTGGATGTGTGATTTGATAGCCACGAACACAATAAGAATCAACCTAATTTACCATCCTAATTAACCATACAAATTTCAGCAATAAGATAGGGTAATATAGCAAATTGCTATTTCATGCATAAGGGACTTAGGGGTTGAGATTTCATAAAGAAAAGGAAGGATTAGGTGTTTATAACATTTACAAATAAAAGGAACAAAATCAGAAACCAATAAACATGTCAATTGACCAAAATCGGCAACAATAGGGCAAAGGTATAGTGTATGCCAATTTCATACATAGAGAAGATATAAAGGATGAATTCATGATATTATAACGTGAATAGATGCAAAAAAATCATATGAACAAAAGGAACAACAATAAAAACCAATTGAAGGATCAATCAAAGAATTTCAGCACCAAACCCTAGGAATTACGAAAAGGAATAATACAGGGATGAACTATCCTTCTGATGATGAAACCAAAATATCAAGATGGAGGATGGAAAGAGATTTCCAACAAGCTATTATCTACAGAAATCTGATAAAAGATGAAAGAATTCGGCTATGGTGAAGGTTAAGAAAATTCGGTAGAAAGGATAAGGAGTAAGGTTTGATTGCTTAATGATTTTGTGAGGTGTTGGTGTAGGATTTCTGTACGGCTGACTACCTCCTTTTATAGGGTGTAATGAGATTAATCTTCCTATTTTTAAGGCTAGATATAAAGAGATAATCATTAGGATTTAATTATGGAATTATCTCTGATGAATTAATAATGCATCATTAATGCTAGAAATGAAATAAGGAAGAAAGAAAATCAGAAATGAACACTAAACCTTCAATACTATTTTCGGGTACCATACATCTATTTCTTCAGGGGAAAAATGGTCAATTCAGTTGCACTGGCTTCTGGACTTCTTGGATACAAAAATCAAGATTTCACATCTTTCCCTCTTTATATAAATTTCATCCTCGAAATTTCAGCACAAGTACCTAGGAAAACAAGTAAGGAAATTTTCACACATAGATTCCTCAATCTCCCAAGACTATTCCTCAATTTGGTCATTACGCCAAACAACTCGTACCATAGGCACGCTTCGACTACGAAGCTGACTAACTGACCGATCTAGTTTGGAAACTGGCTATACGGGATAGGATATGTCTTCAGCAACTTTAACTGGTGGTTCTTCAAGCGAATGTTTAGGGTATCGCACATATTTTCGCAAAATCGAAACGTGAAACATGTTGCAAATTCTCTCTATGTTCGGAGGAAATGCAAGTCGTTATCCAACAAAGCCGATTCTTTCAACAATATCATATGGACCAATGTATCGAGGTGCTAGCTTACCTTGTTGCTGAAAATGAAGGACACCTTTCCACTGGGCAACTTTTAGAAACACCTTGTCACCCACCACAAATTCTAGCTCCATTCGTCAATTATCGACATAGTTTTACTGTCAATCTTACACTGTCTTCAGCCTTTGTCGAATCAAATTCAGCTACTCCGTTGCTTGATCAATCAATTCCGGATTCTCTATGCATCTCTTGCCTACTTCATTCCAGCAAATGGGAGTTTTGCAATGTCTCCCATATAATGCTTATAAGGAGCCATTCTGATGCTTACAAAACTATTGTTGTAAGTGAATTCTGCCAAAGGAAGACTTCAATCCCAACTAGTATTTCGATCCATCATGCATGTACGTAACATGTCTTCAAGTGTTTGAGTTATTCTTTCAGATCGACCATTAGTCTAGAGATGAAATGCTGTACTGAAATTCAGTTTTGAACCCAAGACATTCTAGAATTTCTCCCAAAATGTGAATTAAAACAAAGGTCAAAATTTGAAACAATGGACACTGACACTCCATGTAGACGAACAATCTTGTGCAAATAACGAACAACCAATTTCTTGGGGGTGTCTGTCATACAAACTGAAAGGAAATGTGCAGATTTCGTCAGTCGATCCACGATCACCCAAATTGCATCGAATCCTCACTGAGATCTAGGTAAATCGATCACAAAGTCTATCGTGACATGCTCCCACTTCTATTCTGGAATCGGAAGTGAATGAAGTAAACTAGTGGATCTTTGATGCTCGATCTTCACTTGTTAACATACAAGGCATCGGGCTATGAACTCAGCATTGTGATGCTTTATATTCGGCCACCAATATTGTTCCTTTCAAATCTCGGTACATCTTAGTGCTACCAGGATGAATAGTAAACTTTGAACTATATTTTTCAGATAGAATCAGATTCCGAACATCGACATCTTGTGGCACACACACTCAGTTTCTGAAGACAAGAACTTTATCATCTCGCACTCTAAGATCACAAACTATGGCATCAACACCATCAAATATTTGTTGCCGAATTTCAGCCAATCTTGGGTCTTCAAATTGCTGATTTTGGATCTCTTCTAGCAAAGTAGGCTTGACTTCGATTTAAGCCAACAACGAACTAGAAAAATCAGTGCCAAGATGCACACGCATAGCTCTCAAATCCAGCAACATTGGCATGTATTGCGCACGCATATAGCCTACAATCGATGGAGAAGAAGAATGGGTCTTCCAGTTTAAGGCATCAGTAACAACATTCGTTTTTCCAGGATGATATTCGATGATCAAATTGTAGTCTTTAATCAGTTCCACCCATCTTTGTTGTCTCATGTTCAACTCCTTCTGCATAAGGAGATACTTCAAACTTTTGTGGTCGGTGAAGATTCTGCACGTCTCACCGTACAGGTAGTGGCGCCATATCTTCAATGCGAACACCACGGCTGCAAGCTCCAAATCATGAGTAGGATAGTTGCTTTCTTGCAGACGCAACTGCCAGGAAGCATAGGCAATGACTTTCCCATTTTGTATCAGCATGTATCCAAGTCCGGATTTCGATGCATCGTTGGATACCATATACTCCATTCTTTCGACCGGTAAAGTAAGGATAGGTGTGGAAACTAATCGGTTCTTCAATTCTTCAAAGCTTTGATAGCATTTCTTGTTCCACACAAACAACTCTCGTTTGCGTGTCAATTTCATGTAAGGTCCAGCAAGTGATGAAAAATTCTCCACGAAGCAACAGTAGTATCCAATTAAGCCAAGGAAACTGCGAACTTTAAACATAGTCTATGGGGGTTCCCAAGTAACTATGGCTTCTCTCTTCTTTGGATCAACTAGTACACCATGAGAGGAAACAACATGGCCAAGGAAACCAACTTTGTGTAACCAGAATTCGCATTTGGAGTACTTTGCGAACATGCATCGATCCCTCAAAATTTTCAGCACTCATATTCCGATTTTGAGTAAATCAGAATGTCATCGATGAAGACTATCACAAATCTGTCTAGGAACTCTTGGAATACTCGATTCATCAGGTCCATGAACATGACTGGTGCATTGGTCAAACCGAATGGCATAACTAGATATTCGAAGTGGCCGTCTCGCGATCTGAATGCAGTTTTTGGAATATCAGTTTCACAAATATGCAACTAATGGTATCCCGATCTGAGATCGATTTTGGAAGACACGACTGCACCTTAAAGCTAGTCAAACAAGTCATCAATGTGCAACAAAGAGTACTTCTTCTTCATGATCACACGATTCAGCTGTCGATAGTGGATGCATAATCGTAGCGAACCATCCTTCTTTTTAACGAACAAGACAGGTGCTCCCCAAGGTGATGCACTGGGTCGGATGAAACCATGATCCAGTAAATCTTCCAATTGCGTCTTCAATTCCATCATTTCCAGGAGCCATACGATAAGGAGGAATGGAAATCGGATTCGTATCCGGCACTAGTTCAATGTCGAATTCTACTTCTCTTACTGGCGGCAAACCAGCTATGTCTTTTGGAAACACATCCGGAAATTCACGAACCACTGGAACAGAATCCAGATCTGAGGACTCTTTAGAAATGTCATGTACATGTGCGAGGTATGCAGTACATCCTTTGTTGATCAATTGGTTCGTATCGAGCTAGGAAATTATACAAGTTGGAACAACTCGCTTGTCAACTTCAAAGCAATACTCGGAATCATCTGGAACATTGAACCACACACGCTTGGTGAAACACTCTATTCAGGCTTGATATTTTGCCAGAAAATCCATGCCTAAGATCACATTCAGCTCTCGGATGTCCAATGGAATTAGATCCACTTCAAGTATTTTCAAACCCATATGTACAAGACAGCCAATGTAGACTAGATCACAAGTCAGTTGTTCTATGAAAAGAGTCAGAACCACAATAGGAAGAGACAGGGGAGACAGAGGCCGATCCGAACTAAATGTTATCCTTGTACTTACAAAGGATCTATTCACTCCGGGATCTATTAACACTTTAACATTTTGAGAAAAGACTGAAATAGTGCCTGTGTAACGACCCCAATTCCTACCTATTAATATTTGCACCGATGTTCGATCTTTACTTGTTGACATACGAGGCATCGGGCAACGAACTCATCAATGTGGCTTTTCATGTTTGGCCACCAATATTGCTCTTTCAAATCTCGGTACATCTTAGTGCTTCCGGGATGGATAGCGAACTTCCAACTATGCCCCTCCGATAGAGTAAGGTTACAAATATCAATATCTTGTGGAACACATACCCGGTTTCTGAAGACAAGCACTTTTTCATCTCGTATTCTGAAATCACGAACTATAGCATCAACACCATCAGATAGTTGCTTCCAAATTTCAATTAGTTTTGGATCCTCTAATTGCTGATTCTAGATTTCCTCAATCAAGATAGGTGTGACTTCGATTCGTGCCAACAATGAACCAGAGTAATCAGTGCCAAAATACACATGATTAATCCTCAAATCCAGCAACATAGGCATGTAATGGGTTCACATATAGGCCAAAACTGATGGGGAAGGAGGATGAAACTTTCGGCTTAAGGCATCAGCAACAACATTTTCCTTTCCAGGATGATATTCGATGATATTCCACCAATACTACTCTTTCAAATCGTAGTCTTTAATCAGCTCTACCCATCTTCGTTGTCTCATATTCAATTCTTTTTGCGTGAGTAGGTACTTCAAGCTTTTATGATCAGTGAAGATTCGGCATGTCTCTTGGTATAAGTAATGTCGCCATATTTTCAACACAAACACCATGGCTGAAAACTCCAAATCATGTGTAGGATAGTTGCTTTCATACGGTCGTAACTGTCGGGAAGCATATGCAATGACTTTCTCATCTTGCATCAGTACGCATCCAAGTTCGGACTTCGACACATCACTATAAACCACATACCCCTTTCCGTAAATAGGTAAAGTAAGGATAGGTGCGGAAACTAACCGGTTTTTCAGTTCTTCAAAACTTCGCTGGCATTTCTTGTTCCACACGAACGGCTCACCCTTGCGCGTAAGTTTTGTCAATGGTCCGGCAAGTAATGAAAAATTTTCCACAAAGCAACGGTAATAACCTGCTAAGCCAAGGAAACTGCGAATTTCGAACATAGTCCGTGGGGGTTCCCAAGCAACTACGGCTTCAATCTTCTCTAGATTAACTATCACACCTTGGGAAGAAACAATATGGCCAAGGAAGCCAACTTCGCGTAACCAGAATTTGCATTTGGAGTATTTTGCGAACAATCGTCGATCCTTTAAAACTTTCAGCACAATCCACAAATACTTAGCATGCTCCTCTTCCGATTTTGAATATATCAAAATATCGCCAATGAAAACTATCAAAAAACTCATGGAACACACGATTCATCAGGTCCATAAACACAGCTGGTGCATTGGTCAAACTGAATGGCATAACCAGAAATTCGTAGTGACCGTATCGCGATCTGAATGCGGTCTTAGGAATATCAGCATCACAAACTTGCAATTGATGGTATCCAGATCTGAGATCAATCTTGGAAAATACGGCTGCACCCTGGAGTTGATCGAAAAAATCATCGATGCGTGGCAAAAGGTATTTATTTTTCACAGTCACATGATTCAGCTGCCGATAGTTGATGCACAATCGCAGCGAACCATCTTTCTTTTTCACGAACAGGACAGGTGCTCCCCAAGGTGACACACTTGGTCGGATGAAACCATGATCCAACAAATCTTCCAATTGTGTTTTTATTTCCTTCATTTCCACAGGAGCCATACAGTACGGAGGAATGGAAATCGGATTTGTAGCAGGCACTAACTCAATGCCAAATTCCACTTCCCTTACTGGTGGTAGACCAGCTATGTCTTCTGGAAATACTTTTGAAAATTTGCAAGCCACTAGGATAGAATCCAGATCCAAGGATTCTTTTGAAATATCATATATGTACGCGAGGTATGCTGTACGTCCTTTGTTGATCAATCGCTTCGCATCAAGCTAAGAAATCATGCAAGTTGGAACAACTAGCCTATCACCTTCAAAATAGTACTTGGCACCATCAGGAAATATGAACCATACACGTTTGGTGAAACACTCTATACGGGCTTGATATTTCGCCAGACAGTCCATGCCTAAGATCACATCGAACTCTCGGATGTCTAATGGAATCAGATCCATTTTAAGTACATTTGGACCCATATGTACCGCACAGCTGATGTAGACTAGATTACACATCAGTTGCTCTCCGAATGGAGTTAGATACGCAATAGGAGGAGTCAAGGGAGATAGAGGATGATCCGTGCTAAGTGCTATTCTTGGACTTACAAATGATCTATTTGCTCCGGGATGTAATAATACTTTAGCATTTTGAGAAAAGACTGAAATAGTACCTGTCACCACATCAGGACTAGCCTCGGCATCAGTTAGGGTGAAGAGCCTTGTTGGTCTTGGTTGCGCCTCGCTTGTGGATCCGTTGGGTGGTCCTCCTGGTGTGCGTGTTGGTGGTCTGGCAGGGTTGGCATTCCCACCTCGGCCTGCGTTTGGTACACCTGTGATTCGTCTTGGTTTCGGGCATTCCCTTTGAATATGTCCCATCTCGCCACAGTTGTAACATCGACGTTGCTGAGAATTCCACGAAGATCCATTGGAATTTGAACCAGAAAAACTCTTCCTGTGGGTATTTCCATTGCTATTAATTTTCGAAGGATAGGACCTTAAAGGATAGGGTCTCGTTCATCGATTGAACTTCGAATCTCGCCTATAGGATCCGCCACTAGTGGCTGCCGATGGCTTCTTGGTTTGCACGATCCTTTCGGCTTCGGTTGCGGCAATGATTAGTTCTTGCAAATTCTGCACCAGTGTTGTAACTATGATGGTTTTGAGTTCGGTACTCAACCCATC
Source organism: Passiflora organensis (assembly GCA_019739055.1). Taxonomy (NCBI): domain Eukaryota; kingdom Viridiplantae; phylum Streptophyta; class Magnoliopsida; order Malpighiales; family Passifloraceae; genus Passiflora; species Passiflora organensis. Next base: position 145,618 of record JAEPBF010000191.1, on the reverse strand, counting down.
ATGAAATCGTCTTGCAAGCTGGTACGGTGTACGATCTTCTTCTGGTAGAAAATCGTGACAACTCCCTTAACACTTTCTCATATTCCAGCACCGAATAGTTGCCTTGTTCATGTTTGTAAAAAACTTGTCGATGCTTGCTTTTATGGAACCTCGTATAAAATCTTTCGTCAAATTCGTACCGAAATTCTTCCCAAGTTGGAAAACGATCCCCGAATCGCAAGCTAACAGATGTCCACCATGCGAGGGCTTCTTCCTTGAGTAGGATAGTGGCGATGGAAACTTTGTCATGATCCGAGATACGTAAGAACAAAGATACTCGGCATAAGGTGTCTATCCACTCATGAGCGGCAGTAGCTCTGGCTGAACTATTGAAATCTTTATATCCCAATTGTCGAGCTTCCTTCGACAATTTTGTAATCACGACGGGAAGTCTATCGGCTTCCTTAGGATGTGCCCGCTGTACAGATTCAAGTAGAGGAATAGGTTCTTCCACTAGTGCAAGTGCAGGAGCATTCTGAAATTGCACCTCCATACATTGTTGATTTGCAGTAATTCCTTGTAATACTTTTAATATTTGTGCCATCGCAGGATCGATGATTGGTGCAGCTAGTGGCTCAGGTTAATTTTCGGGCTCAACTTGCCCTTCCTGCTCAATTCGTGCATTCGGCTCCTTTTGCTCAACAGGTTGTTGTTCGGCCTGAATCCCATTCCTACCCCGTCGATCCCTCGTAGCGTTCAACCTTGCCATACTATTTAAGCATACGATTGTTACTTACACATAACTAAATACGATACTAGGAAAAAAAATGGTACCTGGTAGAGAGTCGTGCACCGGACGATTCGCGTATGCTGGAAAGCAACATACAAATTCTCGGAAATCACATGCACACATGCAAAGGTATTCTCGACAATTACATAAACACTCATATATACTCTCGAAAATCATCATCAAACATCAAGCAAGCATGGATTCACACAACATCCATATTCGACAATACACACCAGCAATCACATACATATACATTCAGCAATACAGGAGTCAAATAGGGACACTCGGCAGCATGCATAAATCAACACACACATTCTCAGCAATGATAAGAAACACAGCAAACACTCACCGAAACATATCATGGCATACCAAGCATAAGAACATACACGAACAAACATCACATCAGATTATCATTCTCATCATTTAAATCTTACAAATCAATCCCATTTTAGCATTAGTTCACTTTCGGTATTAGCCCCTAAGTGAGTGAGTGTGTGCGCATGTCCTTACCTACAAACACCAAAATCAACAAATAAGTTAGCATATAACAAATTATTTTCCCTAAACCATGCTCCGCTACCAAACCTGTAACGACCCCAATTCCTACCTATTAATATTTGCTCCGATTAAGGTCATTACCGCCGTGAAACCCAAACAAGCCCAAAGACACCTAGGACCTATCTGAATCCCACCAGGCTTACTCACTAAGTTTTCGACTTTTAGCATGTTCATTCTACATGTTTAATAACAGTTGGAGCATGATATTGGACAATCATTCTGGTATCATACGGAGTGAGTAAAAATATCAGCGGAAGTCTTTAAATTAAATCACTGGATTCATAACACACAAGTCCCGTAAGGATCCAAATAACCAGCAAGAATTCCTCCAACATAGTAATGACCCCAATTCCTAACTATTATTATTTCATATCTCTTTCCGAATTTCATACTCTCACCTTATAATCCAATCGCATGCAATACAACAAGGGCTGGTAACAAAAACATCAAGAAAATAAGAGCAGTCTCTGGAGAAACCGATAAGACGTAGATCCTACCTATCTTGTCTCTGAACAAGAAACTACTCCTTTGCCTTTAATAAGTAAATCCAAACCACCTAAATTATCACTAGGCAAAGACAAAAGCAAACTAAGCATGAATATTCAATAGTCAATTGAGTACCTTATTTCCTTACCAATACTACTCACCAAACCTATCAGAAAACCAGTGATCGGACATTGCAGGTGCCTCCCCCTTGGATATGTGATGTGATAGCCAGGAACTTAACAAGATTCAACCTGAATTTACCATTCCAATTAACTATGCAAATCTTGTCACTAAAAGTAGGGCATAAGACGATTTCGTGTTAACCTTAAACAAGAAAATATTTACATCCAAGCTTCGATTTATATATGGTTAGAAAAATAATGAAAAGAGCTTTCCAACAAGCTATTATTTGTAAGAATTTGACAAACGATTAGAAAGTTATGCGGTTTTGAAATTCAAGAAGATTTGACAAAAACCTAATTCCGCCGCCGATTTTCAAGTTAACCTTAGACAAAGAAATACTAACCTTCTCACGAAAAAAAAAGATTGTTGGAAATAGGATGAAGAGATCTTTCCAACAAGCTATTATTCGCAGGGATCCAACAAAGGATGAGTGACTTCCTATTTATAATGAATGAGTGTAGAATTATGATTACTACTTTTAATCACTCTATCAAAATAATATAATTTACCAGATAATTAAACTCTTAAATTATCTTCCCTATTTTTAGGGACTTTAATCTCTAAGGAAACTATCTATCTTTAAGGATGATTCCTAAGGAAATTACCCATCTATAAGGATCTAGATCTAAAGGAATTTAAAACAAAATTAACTACTAAACAATCTTACCAATTTTGGCCATCACACATCCTTTCCTTCAGGGGCAAAATCGTCTTTTCACCTGTACTGCCTTCTGGACTTCTAAGACTCAAAATTCGAGGTCTTACAAACATAGTTGAAAATAACAAGCAAAAGAGGAATCTTAAAATAAACCAGACAGTAGTCTAATATTTATTCAAGTTATATGCGCAAGTAACCAAGGAACAGGTATGCAAAAGTGATGCGATATCGCCCCGCCGTACAGCCTTGATCTCACACACAAGTACCACATGCAGTGAATGTACCTAAGCCTGAAAAAAATGGTGAAAACAACGGAATGAGATTACAAAAATCTCAGTAGGGTCACAACATCATAAGATCTGCAGAAACCATAAACACAAATCTCCCGAACAACATCTGATCATTCCTACACAACTAAAGGGATTCATGCAATTCAAAGATTCAATAAAAAAGGGTAGGGCCGAATCTAAGGCTGAGGGGGACTACAAACACTTCTCAAAAGTATCAGAAGTACACAGGTAGGCAGAACTCATCAGATTGTTCTCGGCAATGAAGAAGAAAAGGTCATCCCCTTCCACCTGTGTTGTCCAAGGCTTACTGCACGAAAGGTAATTGGTTAACACACAAGCTAATCAGCAAGCCTATTCATCTTGCCACACAAGGACAAAACATCCCAAGCCACACAAGGACAAGGGCATCCCAAACCACACAAGGATAAGGGCTTCCCAAACCACACAAGGATAAGAGGTTCCTGCCATACAAGGACAGGGCTTCTGGCCACACAAGGACCAGACATCCAGCGAGCTCTTGCTGGGATTTGGCACCCATACGACTCCCATACTAGTAAGAACCTCCCCTCTCACTAGGAGCATCAACGCTTACCCCGAATGGCCACCGGAAAAGGATCCTGACACACAAACACGTACAAGCACACACAGGCAAGCACAAAGCACAAAACCACAATAGGGTATTCTCAATTCTGTCAGATCACATTCAGCATGTTCAATACACATCACACATGCAAGCTAGGCACTCCTAACCTACCTTAAGGGATTCGGTATAGCCTAGAAATTCCTCAATTCAATCCACAACTCAAGCATGCATTATTTAATATGAATGCGCATACAGTTTCACAATCATAGGTACCGAAATCAAATAAGCAAATAACGATATCTTTGGAGAAACCGATGAGGCGTAGATCCTACCTCTCTTTTCTCTGAACAAGAAGCTATTCCTTTTCCCTTACTAGATACTTCCGAACCACCTAAGTCATCATTAGGCAAAGACAAAAAACACAAACTAAGCGTGCATACGCAATAACCAAGTAAATACCCTATTTCCTTACCAATTCCACTTACCAAACCTATTAGAAACCAGTGATCAGATGCCGCAGGTGCCTCCCCCCTGGATGTGTGATGTGATAGCCAGAAACTTAACGATTCAACCTGATTTACCATCCCAATTAACTATGCAAAGTTCGGCACTAAGAGTAAGGCACAAGACAATTTTTGACTTCATGCATTCAAGGAATGAAATCATAATTGTTCACTATGAATGGATTCTAAAAAATCATATGAATAAGGGAAACAACATCAGAGATTAATCAAAGGTAGAATTATAAAAATCTGAAAACCTAATTCCGCCGCCAATTTTCAACTTATCTTTTGACAAAGAAATACAAACGTCCAAACAACAAAACAAAGATGGTTGGAAAGAGGATGAAGAGAGTTTTTCAACAAGCTATTATTTACAGGAATCCGAAAAACGATAAAAGATTTATGCTATATTGAATTCAAGAAGATTTTGGCAGTTCTGCCGAGTTTCGACTTTTTTTAAGAGAAAGAAATACTAATCTCATGACAAAAAACGAAAGATGGTTGAAATTAGGATGAAGAGAGCTTTCCAACAAGCTATTATTTCCAGGGATCCGATAAACGATAAGAGAGTTATGCTGGTTTAAGTTTCAGCGAATTTTGGTAAATATAGGGAGGTGTAAGGGTTTTAGGCTATACGAGTTTTGTGTGTTTTCTATGAATGATTTTTGTGAGGTTGGCTTCTTATTTATAATAGATGGGTATGGAATTAAGATTACTACTTTAAAGGCTTTATTAAAGTAAAATAACTACTAGATTTAAATTTTGTAATTATCTCTTTTTTATTTTAGGGATTTTAATTCCTAAGGTGATTACCAACAAATTAAGAACCAAATTAAAGGGAATTAATACCATAAATAATTACCAAACGTTTCCTACCAATTTTGGCCATCACACATCCTTTTCTTCATGGGAAAAATAATTTTTTCACCTGCACTGGCTTTTGGACTTCTAGAACTCAAAACTCGGGGTCTCACATCTAGAATACTCGGAATACTAGAAATACTCAGAATCATCTGGAAGATTGAACCACACACGCTTGGTGAAACACTCCATTCAGGCTTGATATTTTGCCAGAAAATCCATGCCTAAGATCACATTCAGCTCTCGGATGTCCAATGAAATTAGATCCACTTTAAGTATATTCGAACCCATATGTACAAGAAAGCCGATGTAGACTAGATCACAAGTCAGTTTTCTCTGAAAGGAGTCAGAACCGCAATAGGAAGAGACAGGGGAGACAGAGGTCGATCCGAACTAAGTGTTATCCTTGTACTTACAAATGATCAATTTACTCTGTGATCTAATAACACTTTAACATTTTGAGAAAAGACTGAAATAATACCTGTCACCACATCAGGGCATGCTTTGGCATCAGTCAAGGTGAACAATCTCTTTTACCTAGGTTGCGCCTCAATTGTAGATCCGCTGGGTGGTCCTCAAGGTGTGCGTGCTGGTTGTTTAGTAGGATTGGCATACCCACCTTGGCCTGCATTTGGTGTGCCCATGATACGTCTCGTTTAAGGATAGTCCCTCTGAATATAGCTTATTTCGCTACAGTTGTAGAATTGACTTGGCTGCGAACTCCATGTGGATCCATTGGGACTAGGACCAGAAAAATTCCTTCTGAAGTTACCCCCATTGCCATTATTCTTCGGAGGGTAAGACCTTAAAGGATAGGGTCCCGTACACTGGTTGAACTTTGAATCTCGCCTGAATGGTCCGTCAGTACTTGCTGCGGATGTTTTCTTTTTTTGCATGATCTTTTCGACTTGAGTCGCAGCAACGATCAATTCTTGCAAATTCTGCACTGGTGTTGTGCCCACAATGGTTTTGAGCTCAGTACTCTGCCTATCTTGAAATCGTCTTGCGAACAGATAAGAGGAGCGATCTTCCACTGGTGCAAATCGGGACAACTCCCTCAATTCCTTCTCTTATTCCAGAACCGAATGGGTGCCTTGTTCTAGCCTATAGAAAGCTTGTCGCTGCTTGGTTTTGTGGAATTGAGTGTAGAAACTTTCATCGAATTCATGTCGGAATTCTTCCCACGAAGGCAAACTATCTCCGAACTGCAAACTTATGGCTGTCCACCATGCGAGGGATTCTCCCTCAAGTATGAAAGTGGTGATGGCAACCTTGTCATCCTCAGAGATGCGCAGAACAAGGACATTCAGAATCGGGTGCCGATCCATTTGTGAGCCGCAGCAGCACCTGCTGAACCACTGAAATCCTTACATCTCAGTTGACGGTCTTCCTTCAGCAACTTCATAATGACAACTGGAAGTCTCTCATCTTCCTTAGGATGAGCTGGCTGAACAGATTCAAGTTGAGGAATAGGGTCTTCCATAGGTGGTGCGGGTGCAGGAGCATACTGAAATTGGGCCTCCATTCGCTGCAATCCCTTGCAACATATTTAGTATTTGTGCCATTACCAGATTAATGGCTGGTGCCTTAGGTTGGTTTTCGGGTTAGGTTTCCCTTCATGCTCATTCTGTGCAACAGGTTCATTCTGCTAGACGAGTTGCTATTCGACTTGAATCCTAGACCTACCCTGACGATCCCTGGTTGCATTCTGCCTTGCCATACTATATAAGCACATGAAATCACTTAACACATAACCCAATTAAGAAACTAAGAAAAGAAAGTAGTACCTGGTGAAGAGGCGTACACCGGATGATATGCATATACTGAAAAATAAAACACACATGCACACAAGTTTGTAGGTCTCGACAATCACACACCTGCATACAAGTATGCAGGTCTCGGCAATCACACGCATCCATGCAAAAATATATCAAGCAATCATATAACATACACACATACATAGAGGCATTCAGAAACACACATCATAAAAGCACAATCAACATGCAGCAAGCTACACACATACTCGGCAATCATAAGAAAACAAAACACTCATCAAAACTCATTAGAACATATCAAATCATACAACATTCAAATGCCCACAAAAACAGATAGAAAACTACACAATTAATCATAGCATGTAAAAATTTCAAACCAGACAGTTGAACATCAGATTACTTTCAATATTAATCCTTTAAGTGTGTGGGTGTGTACGCATGTCCCTCTCTACAAACCCAAAACCAACAAACTTGTTAGAAAATAACAAATCACATTTCTTAAACCATACTCTAGTACAAAACTTGCAAGGACCCAAGTCCAACCTATTAGGACCTTTACTGCTGTGAAACCCAAATAAACCCAACCTAGGACCTATCTGAATCTCACATGGCTTATCTCCCTAAGGTCTAATTTTATTAAGTTTATTTCTTATACTTTTTAAAGGTTGGAGAATGATAATGGACAAACATTTTGGCAATATACAAAGTGAATAAAAATATCAGCGGAAGTCTTTAAAATTAATCAAAGGAACCACAACACACAAGTTCCATAGGTATCTCAAAATCTAACAAGGAATACTTTAGTAAATTTCAGAAACAAACATGCAAAGGAGGGATTCAAAGAACTAAAAATTAGTCCAATCAAAGTTCATGTTATATGTGCAAGCAATCAACAAGGAAGGAGGTATGCGAATGTGATGCAATATCATCCTGCCGTGCAATCTTGATCTCACACACTGGTACCATGAACAGATGATATACCTAATCTTGAAAAATGGTGAAAACAACAGGAGATTACAAGAATCTCAGTTGGGTTACGACATAATAACATCTATAGAAATCTAAACAAACACCTCCCAAATAGCATCATATCAACTTACACAACTAAAGGGATATCAATCAATCATCAAACAATCTCAATAGGGATAGGGCCGAAAGCTTATAGGATGAGGGTGGATTGCAAACACTTCTAAAAACTGAAGTACATAGGTAGGTAATTTATCATTTTAATTATACCAAAGAAAAATCATCCATTTCCACCTGTGTTGTTCAAGGGTTCACTGCAGAAAGGGTAAATGGTTAGCACACAATTTAATCAGCAAGCCTATGCATCTTGCCAGCACACAGGATTAGGCATTCTAGCCACACAAGGATTAGGGCATCCAAACCATACATGGATAAGTGCATCTTGCCAACACATAGGACAAAGCATCTAGCCAGCATATAAGACTAGGCATCCAGCGAGCTATTGCTGGGGATTGTCATCCATATGACTCCTATACGAGTAAGAACCTCTCCTCTCCTCAGAAGCATCAATTATTATCTCGAATGGCCACCGAAAAAAGATCCTGACACACAAACATGCACAAGCACACACAAGTAAGTACAAAGCATAGCACCATAACAGGGCATCCTCAATCATACACAACATAATCAGCATGTTATATGCACACAATACAACCACATTAGGGATACACAACCTACCTTAGGGGTCCGAAATTGCTTAACAATTCCATGGTTCAACCCATAACTATTCATACCAAACATATGGCATGCGCATATACCAATAACAAAGATATATACCCGAAAACATCAATCAGACAACAAGGATCTTTAGAGAAACTGATGAGGTATAGATCCTATCTTCTTGTCTCTAAATAAGTAGCTAATCCTTTGCCTTTATTTAGAGGATACAAACCACCTATATCATAAGGCAAAGACAAAACCATAGTAAGCATGTATATTCAATAACCAAGAAAAAATCCTATTTCCTTACCATTTCCACTCACCAAACCTATCAGAAACCAGTGATCAGATGCTGCTGATACCTCCCCCTTGGATGCGTGATGTGATAACCAGGAATATAATAAGAATCAACCTGATTTACTATCTCAATTAACCATGAAAATTTCGGCAATAAGATAGGGTAATAAAGCAAATTGCGATTTCATGCATAGGGGACCTTAGGTTTGCGATTTCATGAAAACAAAGAAGGATTAGGTGTTAATAACACATCCAATCTAAAGGAACAAGATTAGAAACTAATAGACATGTCAATTGACCAAAATTTAGCAACAATAGGGAAAGGGTATAAGACATGCTAATTCCATACATACGAAAGATTTAAAGGATGAATTCATGATTTTATAACATGAATAGATTCCAAACAATTATATGAATGAAAGGAACAACAATAGAAACCAATTGAAGGATCAATCAAAGAATTTTGACACTAAACGCTAGGAATTGTGATAAGGAATAATATAAGAACGAACTATTTTTCTGATGATGAAACCGAGATAGCAAGATAGAGGATGCAAAGAGGTTTGCAACAAGCTATTATTCATAGAAATTTGATAAATTATGAAAGAATTCGGCTATGGTGAAGGTTAACAAAATTTGGCAGAAAGGGGTATGGAGTCGGGTTTGATTGCTTGATGATTTTGTGTATTTTTGGTGTAAGATTTATGTATGGATGACTACCTCATTTTATAGGGTGTAATGGGATTAATCTTCCTATTTTTAAGACTAGATATAAGAAGATAATCATTATGATTTAATTCTGGATTTATCACTTATGAATAAATAATGCATCTTTAATGCTAGAAACAAAATAAGGAAGAAATGAAATTAAAAATGAGCACTAAACCCTCAATACTAGTTTCAGCTACCACACATTCATTTCTTCAGGGACAAAATGGTGATTTCAGCTACACTGGCTTTTGGACTTCTAGAATACAGAAATCAGGGTTTTACGCATCAAATCAGCTCTAATTTTAGAATTCTTGATATCAATAGATTTCTTATTAATTCTAGTTTTTTATGTTTTTTTAGGAATTTTTATAATTTTTAATATCTTTTTCCAATTCTTTTTTTATTTTTTTCGATTTCTTTTTTTAATTTACTTATATTTTATTTGATCAGAATGATACACTTGCCAGCTCTAGGCACTGCCAGGCCATCTCTAAACCTTTTGCTTCGTGACATGTGCCTAGGCCAACTCTAGGCTCCTTTAGCTTTGTCATTTGTGAGATATGAGCTTTTAAAGATTTTCTCGTAAATTGTATTTTGGTTTTAAATGGTAAATTATGGTTTTATAAATAATATTATGTAAATAAAAATGTAATTTCAAGGGTTATTAATCTAATTTCATATTTCATGGTTAATTTAAAAAAATGTATTTTTGCCTCGTTTTGTATGTTGGTTTGTATAGAAAGTGACTATATGTTTGGTATGTTATGCAAACATGTGACCTATATTGATTGGTGTGGATTGTGGTTTAGTTATCTGTTATGCTTGTGGATTGGTTGTGTTGTGGCTAAATATAGGTGAGTGGGGACCTCACACTTGTTTTGTTTTAAAATGCATGTTTGCGATTTTTGTTTTTTCAGAAAATAAAATGATGAATCGTATTAATATTTGGCACTTTTATTGATTTTACTATGCTTGGTATTAGGAGGCATATTGTGATAAGGTGCATATGGTTGCTCATATTGTTGGGACATTTGATAGTCTGTGAGAATATATGCCTGTTTGTGATACTGTGATTTTGGGGTTGTGTATATCATGTTTTGACTGGTTTTACTTCTTATTCTGGTTACTGAGTATTCTAGTGCACTGATGACCCTTGATTGAGATTAGTGGTGGATGGGTCATATGTTTAGATGGTCACAAAGAATTTGACTATAGAAGGCTTCGGCAACACTAGTGTGAGCTAAGTTTTGATAAAATATTAAAGGAACCACTAGTAAGCCTTATCTTCTCCCCAAGCCCAGGGGTAGGCTGGAGTTTTGTTAACTGACTTTCTAGCCCATTTTAAATAAAGAAGAGTATACGTGTGGACGATTCATCATTTTTGTATTATTGCTTCACTTAATTTTGAGTTTGAGTACTATTGAGAGTTTTTCATAGATTTTACAAATTTCAGTATTGGTTTTTGACAATGTTTGTTATTATGTATTTTGTGGTCCCCATTTTCCCTCATACGGATATTTAACTTATTATTTTAGTGCCGTCCAGATTGTGCTACAAGTGCTAGTTGCCAGCCATCTACCTCATGTGGCTGATTTGTACATATAGACCGGATTTGTAGTTTTGATTTTATATAGTTGATTATCATTTTGGTTTTATTCATACTATCTGGTACTTTTATTCTATGGACAATATTTTGATATATGATATATGATATATGATATTTGTGGTTGGGTTTTTAGTTGTTCGTTTTAGAAGTGAATTAGATATCGTTTTCCCTACCATCTAATTTTATTCCACTGCAATTTTATACTTTTTTATTTTACTAGCCTTACGGGATTCTGAGGGTAGTATCGTAATATCCACTCTTAGGATTTCGTGGCAAAGGTGTTCACCCCTTGAGTAGGGTACGGGACGTGACATCTTTTTGGTGGTAGCAGAGCACCATATTTGTTTTTGACTAAAATATTTTTGTAGTGATTTGGTTTTCAAGTGTAATATTTTTAAAGATTACATTCAGAATCTGTGAAAAATATTTTTTTTTTTAAATAGTCCAATTGCACAATCAAATCTGTTAAGTTCTGGTCTTTCGAGTGGTTTAGTTTTGTGTTTTAATACATGTGTTGTGTTTGTTTGTTATGATTAGATGTGTCGCCATGTAGAGGTAGAGACGCTAGAGGAGATCAGAGTTCTAGCAGATAGGTTGAGGTGGAGGAGTCTAGTGTAGCGGTGGAGGGTTCTGTATCAGCTTGAAGGGGTAGAGTTGGTAGACCTTCTAGTTCACAGAGCGTAGTAGAGGCCCGAGCAGAGACAGATCTACCTTGCCCAGATTTTATCAAAACTGAGTATTCAACTTGGAGGGAGATGAGAGCCCAGGAGGATGCTTCACATGAGCCTGATGTTGAACCGGGTCAGAGTGTAGCCCTAGCTCAAACTGTAGCTCCAGCTCAAACTACAGTTCCGATTTAGGCTCATGCCCAATTCAGACTACTGCACCAGCTTGGGAAGTTATTGGCAGAGATATGCTCAAGAAATTGAAGAGCCTGAGGCAGTTGGGATGTTCAGATTTCTTTAGTAGGAGGATAGACCACATAGAGGCAAAAGAGAGGCTAGACCGGGTGTCCAAGGCCATTGACGATTTGGACTTAGCAGAGGATGACTGGTTGAGGGCAATTGTTAAATTATTAGAGAGGGATGTTCCTACTTGGTGGGAGACAGTTGTAGCTAGGTATAATGAGGCTGTTAACTGGGTGACTTTTGAGACAGAGTTCATGGCGCAGTTCTTCACCCGAGTTCACAAAGATTGGAAGCGGCTTGAGTTTTATGATCTAAGGAAAAGTACGATGACAGTGGTGGAGTATGAGGCACGGTTCAGAGTGCTGGCCAAGTTTGTGCCAAAGCTGTTGGTGACAGATGAGGAGTCCCTCCAGAGGTTTAAGGAAGGGTTATTAGTGGCAGTGAGAGGGCGTATGAGTGTGACTTCAGATATGGATTTCACCACCATCCTTTACTTAGCCCAGAGAGTGGAAAATATTTTGCAGGCTGAGGCATCAGAGGCTAGAGTTGCAGCTCGACTTGGCCTATTCCTTCAGGTGAAGTTCAGAGGAACAAGCCATTCTTTCAGTGGTTTGGACTTCAAAGGACTAGTGGCACCTCATATACACCTGCTGCTCAACCCGTTCCTTCCAGATTCTTGAGAAGAGAGCCCAAGAAGTGTTTTCCATGTCATAGAGTGGGCCATGTGGCAAGGTTTTGTACATTTAGTGGTAGTTTCATAGTATCTCAGGTCAGTGTGGGAGATTCTTCGAGGAATGGTAGTTACAAACCCCCAGTAGCTTCATTCCAGGCTCAGACCCAGCCTGGAGGTTCTTGAAAAGTGCAGACTGCTGCCCTGGCAGTTGCTCCTCCTATTGCACCTTTGACATTGGATAGACCTGGATGTCCCACTACCAAAAGTCACACCAGACTCTTCAAGCTTGCAGATGCAGAGGTAGTTGCCAGCCTTGTGGTTGATATCAGTACGACCCTGATCTTTTCTTTTACTGCTTGTGTGAGGGATGTGGAGTTTTTCTGTAAGGACCCCAAATCCTAATCTATTATTAATTGCTCCTATTAGGACCTTTACCGCCGTGAAACCCAAACAAGCCCGAACCAGGACCTATCTAAATCCTATAAGACTTATCTATCTAGTTTCAATTTTAGCATGTTAATTCCTTTAAGATTTTAAAGTTTGGAGCATGATATTGGATAAATATGCTGGTATCATATGGAGTGAATAAAACTTCAACAAAAGTTTTTAAACTTAATCAATGAATCCATAACACACAAGTCACATAGGGATCCAAATAACCACCAAGTGAACATCCAACAGTAATTCGGAAATAACAAACAAAGGAGGAATCTTGAAAAACCAGAAAATAGTCCAATCAATGATCATGTTATATACACAAGCAACCAAGGAGACAAGTATGCAAAAGTGATGCGATATAGCCCCGTCATGCAGCCTTGATTCTCACACACTAGTACCACGAACAGCGAATGTACCTAAGCTAAAAAAATAGTAAAAATAATAGGAAGAGATTACAAGAATCTTAGTAGGGTCACAGCATCATAAGATCTATAAAAATCTTAAACAAACATCTCCCAAACAACATCAGATCATCCCTACTCATCTAAGGGTATCACACAATTCAAGAATCAACCAAAAGAGTTAGGGCCGAAACTAAGGCTGATGGTGGACTACAAACACTTCCAAAAATCAGAAGTACATAGGCAAGAAAACACATCAGGTTACTCTCGGCAGTAGCAAAAAGAAAGGTCATCCCCTTCCACTTGTGTTGTCCAAGGCTTTGCTGCACAAAAGGTAAAAGGTTAGCACACAAGCAATTCAGCAAGCCTATTCATCTTGACAGCACATAGGACAAGGCATCTAGCCAACACATAGGACTAGGCTTCCTAACTAACACACAGGATTAGGGTATCTTGCTAGCACACATGAGAAGGTATCTAGCCAACACAAAGGACAAGGCATCTAGCCAGCACACAGGACTAGGCATCCAGCGAGAGCATGCTGGGGATTGCCACTCATACAACTCCCATACCAGTAAGAGCCTCCCCTCTCCTAAGGAGCATCAGAGCTTACCCGGAATGACACCGAAAAAGGATCTTGACACACAAATATGTACAAACACACATAGGCTAGCACAAAGCACAATACCATAACAAGGTATCCTCAATCATGTCATAATGCCATCAACATGTTCAATACACACAACATATGCAAATTAGGCACACATAACCAATCTCAAAGATTCGGTATAGCCTAAGTAATCATATCTTAATCCGCAGTTCATGTATACATCATACAATCAATTCACATGCAATAATAACAAGGGCGTGTATGAAAAACAACAAACAAAAAACAAGGATCTCTAGTGGAAGGCATAGATCCTACCTCTATTGTCTCTGAACAAGAAGCTATTATTTTGCTTTTGTTTAATAGTTCTGAACCACCTCTAGCATTACAAGGCATAGAAAAAACCAAACTAAGCATGCATACTCAATAACCAAGTAAATACCCTATTTCCTTACCAATTTCACTTACCAAACCTATCAGAAACTAGTGATCAAATGCCACAGGTGCCTCCCTTTTAGATTTGTGATGTGATAGCCAAGAAATTAATAAGATTCAACCTGAGTTATCATCCCAATTAACTATACATATTTCGGCACTAAGCATAGGACACAAGACAAATTGTGATTTCATGCATACAAAGTGTAAGGGTTGCAATTTCATGTTAACAAAGGAGGATTAGGTGTTTATAACTTGTACAATCAAAAGAAACAAAATCATAATCCAATAGGTTAATCAATTGATCAAGATAGGAAACAGTAGGGCAAGGGTAGGACATACTGATTTCATGTATAGAGAAGATTCAAAGGATGAATTCATGATTTTACAACATGAATGGATGCTAAACAATCATACGAACAAGAGGAACAACAATAGAATTCAACTAAAGGCAGATTCACATAATGTTGAAACCTAATCCCGTCGAATTACAACCTAACTTACGGTAAAGAGAAAATACCCTAAAAAAAAAAACAATATTGTTGGAAAGAGGACAGAAAGATCTTTCCAAAAAGCTATTATTTTCAAAAATCCGACAAACGATAATTAAAGGAAGATTAAAGTAATTAAACGATAATTAAACGATAATTATTGGAATTAATAATTATATAGGGTGGTATGGGATTAATTTCCCTACTTTAAAGGCTAGATTAAAGTAAGATAATTATTGGAATTAAATTATGTAATTATCCTTCCTTAATTTGAAGGATTTTATTTTCTAGGATAACTATCAACCAATAAAGAACCAAATTAAAGGAAATTAATACCAAAAATAATTACTAGACATTCCTTACCAATTTCAGCCATCACATATCTTTTTATTCAGAGACAAAATGGTCTTTTCACCTATACTGGCTTCTGGACTTCTAGGACTCAAAATTCGGGGTCTCACATTTACATTAACTTACCTCCAGGTTCTGCAGCTATCTCTATTCCAACCTATAGGATGGCTCCGACTGAGATGAAGAAGTTGAGGACTCAGCTACAGAAGTTGGTGGAGAAGGAATTAGTACACCCCAGTGTTTTAGACTCTTGAGGATATGATAAGAGTTTGTGTAATGGATTTTCAGAACAGATGGGATCGATAAATGTCATTGGTTGAGTTTTCTAATAATAACACTCTTCAGGCGAGTATTAATATGGCGCCTTATAAGGAATTTTTTTGGAGAGCTTGTCGCACTCCGTTGTTGTGTTGTAAGGTTCAAGAGGGTAGATTGAGTGGAGTAGAGTTGACATTCCAAAACTCAAAACCACAGACTCGCTAGTTCCAATAGTTTTAATATCTCTAGCCCTCTACAAGGCTCTGTTCTTATTTGCAGTAATTGATTCATTCTTTTTATCTTACCCACTGTACAATTCCATAAATCCAATCCTGTTGTCTCTGGCCAATTCAATAGGATAGTTTCTTATAATTAAAAACCAATAAAAATTTACTTTCAGGTAAAAGTCACCCTTTCAATGAGTGACACACTAGCCGAGAGTTTGAGTGAACCGATTAATTGGTGAGTGATACACAAGAGAGTGAGTAAGTCTGAAGATTGACTACACTAGCAATCCGAGGTCTTGAAATCGAAGGAAAGGAAAGTGAAAGAGCCTCTGGTCATATCAAGCCCCTGGAGTGCCACGATCGTACCTGGCAGCCTTGTCGGAGGTCTTTGAACAGAAGAAAACTGCAGTTCTCCCTACGCTACCTACTTTCTACGGTCGTTCCAAAGAGGATCCAAACACCTATATCAAAGATTTTAAGGCTATTTGTTCAAGCTTCAAACCAAGGGTCATGGAGGAAAATGATATAAGACTAAGAGCCTTCCGTTTTTCCCTAAAAGATTCAGCTAAAGAATGGCTAAGATGTCTTCTGCCGAGGTCTATAACACTAGGGAGGAATTAGTATATGCTTTTTTGACCTGGTTCTTTCCTGAAACCTGAGAATCAACTCTTCATAAGAACATATCAGGGGTCAGACATTAAAAGGATAAATCATTCAATGAATATTGGGAGCGTTACTAGAAATTATATTTGGCTTGTCCCACTCGTGGATTCTCCAATAGGAAACTCATTCAATACTTTTGCAGGGGCTTGACGAAGACTGAAAAATTGATGCTGAATTCACACAGTAGAGGAAATGTCATGAGCTTGAATTATCAGGAAGCTCGAGGGGTCATTGCTGACTTGGCATCACAAACTTAGCAATACACAGACAATAAAGATGAGCCATCACAACCTATGATGGAGGCCATGGTTGAACTAAAAGATTAAGTAACCCAATTAACTTCTATAGTTAAGAAGATGACTTTTACCAACTCTCTGGTGAAAATGTGTGGTTACTGTAGTCCGATGTATCATATTACTGATAACTATCCATCCATGACCATCGAAGAACCCCAGTCAGTCAAAGCCTATAATGATTATGATATGAACAAGATAAATCATGAGCAGTAGAAGAAATATCACCCTGGATTATCTTATGCTTATCAAGGTCATGAACTAGCATAGAATTTTCAGCCACTGTTGAACGATCCACCACAACCAAATTTTCCACCTGGAATGTATCATGTCAAGGATGGTAGCAGACCATCAAATGCTGAACCCTCAATTGAGGACATGGTTAAGCAATTGGTCATGAGTCAGAAAATTCTACAATCCGAGATCAGACAGATGGCCTAAGCAATCAGTCGATTAGCAGCATAAGGGAAGTTACCTTGTCAACCAGAGGTCAATCCTATGCAAAACATCAGTATGGTAATGGTAATAAATGACAAGCAGAAGCAGGTGGTCTCTGATGCAATTGATGAGATGATGAAGACCACCGATAAACAAGTCCCAGCCAAGATAACAGATGAATTAGTATTGACCAAGACCATGGAGGAACCAATCCCAGCCAAGACCACAGACAAGATTTCTATGCACATTTCTAAGTTCTCGGATCAAGCCAAAGCATCCAGCAGCAAGACAAGGAAGAATGGTCGAGGTTGGAATAAGCAACCTATCAGCAAATCAAAAGCCGAGTTAGAAGTGATTCCACAACCTAAGATCACTATTCCACCTCCATTTCCATCTCGACTGGCAAAGACTCGCAAGGCAGCTAAAGAACAATCCATACTTAAGGTCTTCAGGAAGGTGGAAATCAATATTGGCTCCTTGAGTCAATTAAACAAATTCCAAAATATGCCAAATTCTAGAAAGAATTATGCACCAACAAGCAGAAGCTGAGGGATTGTAACAAGATCACCATGGGAGAGAATGTCTCAGCAGACTTGCAGAGGAGGTTACCCAAAAAGTTCACCGATCCAGGTATATTTTCTGTTACTTGCAGGTTCGGAGGGAAGGAAGTTATACAAGCCATGTGTGACCTTCGAGCATCAATTAATGTAATGCCATTATCAGTGTACAAATCTTTGAACCTTGGTCTGTTGAAGAAGACAGGGTCTTGGTACAACTTGTTGATCAATCTTTGTACATCCGTTAGGGATCTTGGAGAATCTACATGTCCAGGTTAAAGGACTAGTTTTCCCAGCTGACTTCTTTGTTATGGAGATGACGAACGATGAAGCACAAATGATCATACTACGAAGGCCATTCTAAAAGACCTTTAAAACAATGATCAATGTAAATAATGGGTCACTAACCATGGAGTTCAATGGTGACAAGATAAAGTTCAACATCTATGATGCTTTAAAGTATCAACGTTCAGAGGTCTGTGATGAATAGGCTTCACCTAAGGTTTGTGATGAACAGGCTTCACCTGAGGTCTCCACGAAGGATACCAACTCAACACCCATCTCAAAGAGCTCCACGAGGTTTCCAATATAATCAAAGTAAAACAATAAATCTTTGAAAGTAGAGATACTCCTACATGCACAATTTCTACATCTTTAAAGCAACAGATGTCAATTTCATTTTAAGCATTGCTTGCATCTATAGATGAGAAATTTAGTAAGATATCACAGTGATAGAAGGAGATAATGGAGATGCTGAAGGTGGTGATAGGATCGGACCGGCCACCGCCCGCACCTTAGTCCCACAGTCGGTCGTACAGGTTCTTTTAAATTATGTTTTATTTACTTGCTTTATTTTAGTTTTAATTATGCTTTTTACTATTTTTTTATATTTATATTTATATTTTATACCTCATTTAGATGCTTAGAGACAAGCATTGTTTAAATAGGAGGAGGTTTTTTTATCCATGCATGATACTTTTGTGACCTCTGTAGATTGCATATGATTATGATCTTAACTGTATTACCATGACTGTATAGAAGTCTCTACTCTTGATTGAAAATTTTTTATCAAAGGTCTTGCTTAGACAAATGTTAGAATAACTGTATGCTTTGAAGTAATATCACACACACACACACATATCTATGAGACTTGAGCTTATTAAGGCATATTTTCTGCCTTAGAAAATTTTCACTCTTTAGAGGTCTTCATGTGTTGATAGACTTTAGAACTTTCCATGTATGCCTTTGTAAAGCTTAGAAAGAACTATACACATAGGAAGATGACTTGGGCACAATAGGTTTTAGCCAGTTTTGATTATGGACTTTTCCTTTTCGACCACCTTGTAAATATTACCCTATAAGGAAGCACCTTAAGCCGAGATCTCTATTCATTCATTCACTCAAGACTTGAAACCAAACCTAATCCAATTTTGATCCTTTTATTTCTAAGTCCTAGTAGTTAGTCAGAATTATTTAGACATACAAGAACAAACAAAGGTCTCTGAAATTATTGACATTCCTTAAAGGCAAAGAATGGTAAAGGCATCTCAGTCGAGCCCTCGAATGATTCAAATACAAAAAAATAGATAACCTACACAACAAATGAGAAGGAGTACACCACAAAAAACTCCAAAAAGAGATTGAGGGACAAAATAGATGAATCCAAGATAAAGAAAAAAAGGAAACAATAAGAAAAAATGAGATGAGACTGAAAATTACACTCTTGTATGATCTAGAAAATTTTTGAATGACTCTTTAGCCATCAGTAGAGCCCTTGACTCACCTCAACCATATCCCCATTACAACCAAAAGAAAGACCTATTGATTTCTATGTGTAATTTTCTTCAAAGTGGATTTTAGGTATGATGGCAAGTATATGTGTAAGGACCAAAATCCAACCTATTAGAACCCTGACCACCGTGAAACCCAAACCAGCCCACAACCAGGTCCTATCTAAATCTAACAAGGCTTATCCATCTAATTTCTGATTTTAGTATGTTCATTCTTTATGATTTTAGTTCACAATTTTCTTGGCCTAGCTAGATACTACCGTCGCTTTGTGGAGAATTTCTCATCTCTTGCTGGTCCTTTGATGAAATTTACACAGAAGGGCGAACCATTCATGTGGATTGAGAAATGCCAGCAAAGTTTTTAAGAATTGAAGACTAGATGGGTGACCGTGCCTATCCTTACTTTATCGGTCAGCATGAAAGAGTATGTAGTTTACAAAGATGCGTCGAAATCTGGCCTTGGGTGTGTACTGATTCAAGATGGGAAAGTTGTTGCCTATGCTTTCCGACAGTTGCGTCCACATCAGAGCAACTATCCAATGAATTATTTGGAGCTTGCATCTGTAGTATTTGCATTAAAGATATGGTGCCACTACCTGTAAGGTGAGACGTATAGAATCTTAACTGATCACAAAAGCTTGAAGTATCTCCTTACATAAAAGAAGTTGAGTCGAAGATAATGAAGATGGGTGGAGATGATTAAAGATTATGATTTGATCATCAAGTATCATTCCGGAAAAGCAAATGTTGTTGCTAATGTCCTAAGCCGGAAGACCCATTCTCCTTTGTCTTCTTCTATTATGGCCTATGTACGTGCACACTACATGCCTATATTTCTGGAATTGAAAGGTACTTGTGTGCATCTTGGCAGTGATTTTGCTGGTTCGTTGTTGGCCCAAATCGAAGTCAAACCTACCTTGTTGGAAGAGATCTGAAATCAGCAATCCAAAGAACCAAGATTGGCATCTAATTGGCAGGAATTATCTAACGGTGTTGATGCCATAGTCAGTGATTTCAGAATCCGAGATTATGGAGTTCTTATTTTCAGGAACTGAGTATGTGTGCCACAAGATGCTAATGTTCACACAATTCAAAGTTTTCTATTCATCTTAGAAGTACCAAGATGTACCGATACTTAAAAGAGCAATTCTGGTGGTCGAATATGAAGCGTCATATTGCTGAGTTCATTGTATTATGCCTTGTATGTCAGGAAGTGAAGATCGAGCATCAGAGACATGCTAGCTTACTTCAGTCACTTCCAATTCTAGAATGGAAGTGGGAACATGTCACGATGGACTTGGTGACAGGTTTGTCTAGATCTTAGCAACGATTCAATGCCACTTAGGTGATTGTGGATTGCTTGAAAAAATCTGCACATTTCCTTCATGTTCGTGTCACAGACACCCCCAAGAGATTGGTTGTTTGTTATTTGGACGAGATTGTTCGATAGCATGGAGTGCCAGTTTCCATTGTTTATGATTGTAATCTCCGTTTTACTTCACGATTTTGGGAGAAGTTTCAGAATGCATTGGGTTCGAGACTAAATTTTAATAAAGATTTTCATCCCCAAACCGATGGTCAATCTGAAAGACCGATTCAGACTCTTGAAGATATGCTCCTTGCGTATGTGATGGATCTTAATACTTGTGGTCCATATAACATTGTTGAAAGGATCGGCCCAATTGCCTATCGAGTTGCTTTGCCACTGAAAATGGAGAGAGTTCACAACATGTTTCATGTTTCGATATTGAGAAAGTATGTTCGAAATCCTGCTCATGTGCTTGAAGAACCACTAGTTGAGGTTGCTGAAGACCTATCCTACCTTGTACAGCCAATTGCCATACTAGATTGGTTAGTTTGTCATCTTTGTAATAGAAGCATGCTTATGGTTCGAGTTGTTTGGCGTAATGGTCAAGCTGAGGAGCAGTATTGGGAGACTGAGGAATCAATGCAAACGAGATTTCCTTACATGATTTCTTAGGTATTTGTACTGAAATTTCGATGATAAAATTTTTATAATGAGAGGAGGATGTAAGACCCCGATCTTTTCCTTGATAGATGTCCTGGAAGTCCATGTACCAGTGAAGCTGAAATGACCATTTTACCCTTGAAGAAATGAATGTGTGGTAGCCAGAAATGGTATTGAAGGCTCTTTCCTCTTTTAATTTCATTTCATCCCTTTTAATGGTTTATTTTCTATCTTTAAGAGATAATTATAAAATTAAGTCCTAAGCATTATCTCCTTATATCTAGCCTTAAAAGAATAGAAAATTAATCCCATTAAACACTATAAACATAGCAGCCGGCTACACACATTTCCTCACAACAAAAACACCGTAAATTATCACGTGATACCCTCTCTTCCTTCTCTTTACTATTGAAATTCACCATACACAAACTATAGCTGAATTTTTTGATCCTTCATCCGATTTTCGCAAATAATAGCTCGATGGAAACCTCTTTTCATCTTTCATCTTGTTATCTTGGTTTCATCATCATAAGGTTAGTGCTTCCCTATAGTTATTGCTATTTCAATTCCCATGATATTGGTGCCGAAATGCCTTGATTCATCTTTCAATTGATTTTGGTTCTTGTTCCTTTTTTTATATGATTGATTAGCTCCTATTCTTGTTATACTATCATGAATTCAGCTTTTGAATCCTATTTATATATGAAATCGGCATACCCTAGTCATTGTCCTATTATTGCCGAAATTTGTCAATGGGATTGCTTGTTGGTTTTGGATCTTGTTCCTTTTAATCGTTTAGGTAATTAACACCTAATCCTTCTTTGTTATCATGAAATCGCAACCTCTAACCTACCTATGCATGAAATCGCAGTTGGCCCTAACTTGGTGCCGAAATTTGCATGGTGAATTGGGTTGAAAAATCAGGTTGATTGTTGTTGTGTTCTTGGCTATCACATCACACATCTAACGGGGTGGTTCCAGCAGCTTTTGATCATTGGTTTCTGATAGGTTTTGTGACTGGAATTGGTAAAGAACTAAGATGTTTATTTAGTTTCTAAATATGCATGCTTAGTGTGGTTTTGCCTTTGCCTTATGATTGTATTGGTGGTTCTAGTTTCATTGATAAAGCAAAGGACAAGCTACTTATTCAGAGTCAAGAGAGGTAGAATTTATACCTCATTGGTTTCTCGAGAGATCTTTTTTGTTTGATTAATGTTTCGGTTGTGTTTCTTGATGTATGTGCATGCTTAGGGTGTGTTATGCATGATTGCAGATAGGTTTGTGGTTCCCTAGGAAATTTTGAATCCCTATGATAGGATGTATGTGCCTATTACGGTTGCGTTCTGTGCATTAGACTTGCTGATTATGTTGTAATGAGATTGAGGATGCTCTGTTGTGGTATTATACCTTCTACTTGCTTGTGTTTGCTTGTACTTGATTGTGTGTCAAGATTTTTTTCCGGTGGCATTTCGGGGTAAGTGACTGATGCTCCTAGGTGAGAGGAGAGGTAGTTATAGGTATGGGAGTCACATGGGTGGCAATCCCTAGCAAGTGCATGTTGGATGCCTTGTCCTTGTGTGGCAAGATGCCCTTATCCTTGTGTTGTTTGAATGCCCTTGTCCTATTGTGGATGGATAAACTTGCTGATTAGAATGTTTGCTAACCATTTGCGCTATGTGCAGCTAAGCCTTGGACAATATAGGTGGAAGGGGTTGGCCATTCAATTGTTCAGATCAGATGATGATTTACCTACCTATGTACTTTTGGTTTCCGATGTGTTCTTAGTCCAACCGATGCCTTGTTACTTTTGGCACTAACCTTTTTATGCTTGATTGATTTTGTTTGATACCCGTTTAGTAGTATAAACAGATCTGATGTCGATTGGGAGATGTTTGTTTAGATTTCTACAGATCTTATGATATTATAACCCTACTAAGATTCTTGTAATCTCACCCTATTGTTTTTTCTCTTTTTTCAGGCTTAGGTATGTCTTCTATCAGTGGTACTGAGGTGTGAGATCAAGGCTGCATGGCTGGACGATATTGTATCACATTTGCTTACCTTCTTCTTTGCTGATTGCTTGCGCATATATCCTTGAACATGCAATTTGATTGAACTATTTTCTAGTTCTTTAGATCCCTCCTATTTCTATTTATTTCGGAAATTTATACAAGGGGCAACTTGCTGGATTTTGAGACTCCTTTGGGACTTGTGTGTTATCATCCTTATGATTAATTATAAAGACTCCCGCTGATATTTAATTTGTTCCATGTGTTACCAGAATATATGTTCATTACTATCATGCTCTAACCTTTAAAAAGTATATAAATGAATCTAATATAACGTAATTAGTATGATTAAGCCCTGTGGGATTCGAATAGGTCCTTGGAAGGGCTTGTTTGAGTTTCATGACAGTAAGGGTCCTAACAGGTTGATTTTTGGTCCTTACAATATTCACTATCCAAAGTGTGTATATTTGATTGAACATATTGATAAATCTAACATTTTGAATGAATCAAGGTCTCAGATGAGTATGAGTAAATTGAGAGTAGATTTGACTACATGGTTACGTGGTTTGCAAATTCTAACTATTTTACACATAATGCATGCTTAGGGACAAGCATCACTTAAGTATGAGGATATATGATAACCTCTTATTTTTACATATTTTATTTAATATTTATCTAGTTATTTTGAGATAGAAGATTATGATTTGATATGTTTTGATAAACTAACCTAAAAATCAACATTTAAGCTGGAATTTAAGGCGTAGTTTATAAAGAAAAGATTGGGATCATCTGTGACCTCCAATATTTGCATGTGTTTACCGAAGACCTTTGAAAAATCTGGAAATAATAATCATTCTTTCATTTTGGATAAATATACATTTAAATTTTGGATGATCTTTTATGGATCCTTCATGATCCTTTTTTACTATAAAAGTCCTAGCTAGCTAGATTTCTTTAATGTAGTTCCGGTAGTTTTAATGTCTTGAACCCTCTGCGAGGCTCTATTCTAATTTGCAGTAATTGATTCATTTTGTTTATTTTACCCTCTGCACAATTCCATAGATCCAATCCTATTGTCTCTGGCCAATTATTGATAGTTTCTTACAATAAAAAACCAATAACGATTTGCTTTATCTAAAAGTCACCCTTCCAGTGAGTGATACACTAGCGGAGAGCTTGAGTGAACTGATTAATTGGTGAGTGATACACAAGAGAGTGAGTAAGTCCAAAGATTGAATCGTTAGCAATCTAAGGTCTTGAAATCGAAGAAAAGGCAAGCGAAAGGGCCTCTGGTCATACCAAGCCACTAGATAATACTATTAACTGAAGACACTTTCACAATCATGTTCAATTTCTCCCTTTTATTTACATAGCTTTCTATTAGTTATAACATCCTTTTGCAGATTTCTATTTTTATTTCTAAGGAGACGAGGGCATGGCTTAAAGGCAATCTTCCATGATCATGCTTGATCCCTGCTCCCTAGAGGAAATGATCCTGCTTCCACTTCCTACCCATTAAGAAAAACAGGTATTAACTTGCGTGACTAAAGACAACACATCAAGTCCCTAGTTGGAGGAGAAGACTTGGGATACTGAGGCTGAGATGAGGAGGAGATTCCCTCAGTTTTTGATTGGTGAGTTTTTCTATTTCCTTTGAGTATATTTCTTGTTTCTCCTTTATACTTGTATTGTTGTTGTGTTGTTGATATTGTTGTTGTGTTGTTGATATTGTTATTGTGTTGTTGATATTGTCGTTGTGTTGGTTGATAATGTGGTGTTGGAGGATATCTGCGGTGTTGTGGATTTTGTTGAGGTGAGGATATTGTAGCTGCTCAATGGATATTATAGATGTGGTTGGTGATATATTGTTGTTGTTTGTTGTTGCGTTTACGGAAAATTTTGGGAAGAAATTATTCTTAAAGGGGGTAGGATGTAAACCCTCGGTTTTTCTGTGTTTTATGTTTAAGGGTAGTTTTGTAATTTTCTTCTCATGCGTAAATAATATTGGTTTGTGTGTTGTGTGATAAGGTGATTTTTTAGCATTTTTTGTAACATAAATAAGGATTATATTATATAGTTTGATTTTTTCATAATTTTAAGATATAGTTTATTATTTTTCGAATCATGTTTTATTTTTAATTACAAATTAATTAGTCAGAAAATTATAATTTTTAGTTCATTGGAAAGATATGATTTTTATGGATTTATGGTTAAATTTTTATAATTTTTGGGCTTATATCCTATTTGCTTTGATTTTTCTAAGATTTATTGTACTTTATTTATATTTTAAAATAATAAAATATTAATATTAAATTTTTTATTGTTAAATGACGCTGTTTTGGCAAAAACCAAAACGATGTCGTTTTGAGTTCAGATATTTATAAAATATGTATTTTTAAAATTGTTTTCTTTTTTTCTTTCTTCTTTTTCTCTTTCCTCTCTTTTCTTCCTTCTCCATTTCCCTCCCAACTCTCTCTTCTTCATCACTGGCCAAGACTTGCAGCACTGTCATTCGGATGTGTCTTGTCGCACCGCCACCACCATTTCGCTCCTTTCGTCGTCAGCAACTCACAGCCGATGGAAATTTTCAGATCCGCCATTACACGCAATCGAGAGAAGCTGGAGAAGCTTGAGATTTTCTGGTGAGAAAATTCGCAGATTCCAGCCAAACCTGGTGAGTTTTCATCGATTGGTTACCATATTAAGGTTCTTGAGGTTGAGAGCTTTTGATTGGTGTATGGAATGCTTAATTTTGTTGCATTTTGGCCAATTTGGTGAAATTCCGGTCACGCGCCGCCGTTTGTCGTCTGAAACCCTAATTTTCTGTTTCGACCATGGTACCTAATTTAGATGTTCCGAATGTGATGGTATCATCTATTTTTCCAATTCGATTTGTCACTTGTGAGATATGAGCTTTTAAAAATTTTATTGTAAATATTGTTTTGATTTTAAATGATAAATTATGGTTTTATAAATAATACTATGATAATAAAAATATAACTTGAAGTCTTACTAATCTAATTTCGGATTTCATGATTATTTTCGGAAAATATGATTTTGCCTTGTTTTTCGTGTTTGTATAGATAATGATTGTATGTTTGGTGTGTTATGCAT
The DNA here is from genome assembly GCA_019739055.1 of Passiflora organensis. Classification (NCBI taxonomy): domain Eukaryota; kingdom Viridiplantae; phylum Streptophyta; class Magnoliopsida; order Malpighiales; family Passifloraceae; genus Passiflora; species Passiflora organensis. Next base: position 119,030 of record JAEPBF010000191.1, on the reverse strand, counting down.
ACGTGTGACCTGTATTGATTGGTGTGAATTGTGGTTTGGTTTTCTACTGTGGTTGTGGGTTGGTCGTGTTATGGCTACATACAAGTGAGTGAAGACCTCACACTTGTTTTGTTTTAAAATACATGTTTGAGTTTTATTTTTTTAGAAAATCAAAAATAGTGAATGATATTGATATTTGACAAATATATTGATTTTACTATATTTTGTATTGAGGCATATTGTGATGAGGTGCATATGGTTGCACGCATTGTTGGGACATGTGATTGTCGAATATATACCTGCTTGTGACATTATGATTTTGGGGTTGTGTATATCATGCTTTGTCCAGTTTTACTTCTTATTCTGGTTACTTAGTATTCCAGTGCACTGAAGACCCTTTCTTGAGATTAGTGGCCGACGGGTCACATGTTTAGATGGTCATAAAGAGTTTAACCATAGAAGCCTTCGACAACACTAGTGTGTCCCAAGTTTTAATAAAATGTTAAAGGAACCATTAATGGGCCTTGTCGTCTCTCTTGGACCAGGGGTAGGCAGGAGTTTTGTTAGCCGACTTTCTAGCCTATTTTAAATAAAGAAGAGTATGTGTGTGTGGATGATTCACCATTTATGTATTACGACTTCACTTAATTTGAGTTTGAGTACTATTGAGAGTTTTTCACAAATTTTACAAATTTCAGTATTGGTTTTCGATTATGTTTGTTTATATGCATTTCGTGGTTCCCATTTTCTTTTAACTAATTGTTTTAGTGCCGTCCAGATTGTGCTATAGGTGCTGGTTGCCAGTCATCCACCTCACGTGGTTAATTTCAAATTGTCTGCTTATTTAGGTTTGACTAGCATTTCGATTTGATTTATACATACCAACTGTACAATTGATTACGATTTTGATTTTATACATATTATCTGGTGCTTTTATCGTGGAGTCTTTATGACAAATTTAAGAGCCTAGGATTACGAAGTTAATAAGATTTGTTTAGAGATATTAAGTATTGGACTTTATTATATGTGTAGGTGCACAGTAATTAGATAAGGAATCCGGAGTAGATTTGAATCAAAAGAAACTTGGACTACAAAACTATGAGTGTATGTCTTTTAAATATTCGCAGCATTTTGATTGAATTAAATTTTATTTTGTGTGTCATGTGATATTTTTTAGTTGCATGCATACATAAATGCAAGATCGATGGGAATTCTTTAAAGACAAGCCAATTTTCAACCCACATGCATTTGTTTGGAATGAAGTGTGATTATGTGGTTATCTCTAAATAATGTTATGAATATTATGAGTTGTTTCTCGATTAACTATAATATAGGTAATGATAATATTGCACTGCTCTGAGAGGTTATAAGACTAAAAAAAAATACTTCATATGGCTTCAAAGTCATATGAAAAGAGTATTTGTAAACCCTAGATTTTTGGTTGTTACGTGTAAGCCTATGGTGTGATTTTGTGTTATATACAAAAGGAGCAGTTTTGTAAATTTTTTATCTTGTATATTTTGTGTTGGATGGAATATTTATGTGATATTTTGGTTTTTAAATATTTTTGGAAATGTATTTAAGGAATATATAGTATGATATGATTTTTCATGATTTTAAAGTATAATTTAGTATTTTTAATAATATTTTATTTTTAATTAAATTAATATTAGTTTGAAAAATATAATTTTAAGTTCTTTAGAAAGATATAACTTTTTCTGGATTTATGATGAAAGTTTTATAATTTTTTTTACCTCTACTCTATTTACTAGGATTTTTCTAAGTTTATATATATTTTCTGGAATTATTATTATTTAAAAATTATTATTTTATTCTTAAGTGTTAAACGAACACCGTTTTGATGAAGTTCAAAATGATGCCATTTCAGTGTCAAAAGGGGGTAAGTGGCATGATGGTATTTTGGCTAAGCCGTTTTGATTCGGATCTTATATAAAAATAATTTTTCTTTTTCTCTTTTCCTCTATCCCTCCTCTGCCCTCTCTCCCCTCAAGCTCCTTTCTTCTCTGGAGGACTAGAGAATTCAACCTCGTCATCCAGTCATCATTTCTGTCACTACAAGCACCAAAATGTTTCTCTCCTCCGTAGCAAACTCCGGCCGCAAGAATTGCCACGATTGAATGCCGGATCTGTCTTGTGGAAGCTCAGAAAGTTATTAATTTTTCCTCTTAGAAAAACCCCAATTCTGGCATACTCCAGTTGTGAGACCCCGACCCTTCCTAGTTTAGATGTCCAGGAACTCCAGGAGCTGATATAGTTGAAATGACTATTTTGCCCCTGAAGAAATGGATCCGTGATGACCTAAAATGGTTGCTGCCAGATATTTTTTGTTTTAATTATGGTATTTTTCTATTAATTATCCTTAGTTTATCCCTTATTATCTAAGGTATTAGATAATTCTTCTTTTTAAATAGAATATCTCTTTTAATAGAATTATCCTTTTAAATAGAATTATTCTTTAATTATCCTTTTAAGCTTAAAATTAAGGAATTATCTCTTAGTTAAACCTCCTTACACACCTATAAAAGAGTGGTCAGCCTATCCCACCTAAACATACAAAAACCCACATAGAAATTTCGTAATTTATCCCCTTTTTCTCAATTTACGATTTTTGCCTAAACCCTAGCCGAAACTCCTTGATCTTCATCCTAGCATAACTCTCTATCCTTTATCAGATTTCTGAAAATAGTAACTTGTTGGAAATCTCTTTCGGTCTTCTTTCCAACAATCTTGGGATTTTCATCTGGAGGTTAGTTTTTCTTTATCAAAAATTAAGTCGTAATTTGTCGGAATCGTAAAAATCTGTTTGAACTTCAAAATAGCATAACTCTTTCATCATTTGTCGGATTTTTGCAAATAATAGCTTGTTGGAAAGATATTTCCATTCTCTATCCAGAAATATTAGGTTTTTCATCCGTAGGTTAGTTTTTCTTTGTCATAATTTAGGTCATGATTCGGGATTAGGTTTTAAAATTGTGTGATTCTGCCTTCAATTGATTTCTGTTATTGTTCATCTTGTTCGTATGATTGTTTAGCATCCATTCATGATGTAAAATCATGAATTCATCCTTTGAATCTTCTATATTCATGAAATCGGTATGCCCTACCTTTGCCCTATTGATGCCTATCTTGATCAATTGATTAACCTATTAGATTTTGATCTTGTTTCTTTTGATTATACATGTTATAAACAGTTATTCGTTTCTTAAATTTATGAAATCACAACCCCTAACCTCTCTAATGTTGAAATCGTAAGTTGCTCTATAAACCTTAAGGTGTTGCCGAAATTTGTATATTGAATTAGAGTGAATAATCAAGTTGATTCTTACTGAGTTTTTGGCCATCACATCACGCATTCAGGGAAAAGATATTGCTGCATCCGGATTGCTGGATTTTGATAGGTTATTTGGTAAGGATTCCCAATGCCTTTGGTTTTTAATTAAGTAGTCTTGTAGCTTAGTATTGTGTGGTCTTTGTCTTGTAATTGTTTAGGAGATTCTAATCTTATTGGAAAGATAAAGGATTGCATCTAATTCAGACATGTGAGAGGTAGGATCTATGTCTCATCGGTTCCTTTGGTTACCATATTGTTTGATTGTGTGAATATGATTGAATTCGATTTCCTATCTTGGTTATATACTTGCGGAATGTGTTATTATGATGATAGGAAATCTCGAAAGTTAATAGAAAACTAGGTTGCCTGATTCGGTTATGACTTTGAGGATTGATCTTTGATTTGTATTGTGATTTGATTGAGGATCCTTTGTTGTGATTTGTGTATGCGTGTACTATATGTGTATGTGTGTATGTGCCTTGTTTGTGCTTTGTTTGAAGGATCCTTTTGTCGCTGGTAATGAGAGGTAAGTATTGTTGCTCCTAGGGAGAGGGGAGATGCTAAACTAGGAGGTTTATGCGTGGTTATTCCCACCAAGAGCTCGCTGGATGCCTTGTAGGCCGGTTCAAGTCCGGACGTCAGGAAACCTTGTAGGCCAGTTCGAGTCTGGACATCAAGATGCCCTCTAGGCCAATTCAAGTCTGGATGTTAGGATGCCTTGTTTGAGAGTGACATGATGACTTGTATGTGCTGCTGCAAGAGTGCTCCTAAACCAGTTCGAGTCTAGATGTCGGAGACAACTAAAAGGCTTGTCGTAATATTGATTGTCTAACCATTTTACCCTTTTTGCAGCATGACTTTGGACAATATGGGAAGATGGGGAGAAACCTTGGTTTTGAAAATCAAATTATATATAAACTACCTATGTGCTTCTGAAAAAGAAGTGTTTTCAATCTTTCCTCTTGTTTTCTACCAATTTTAGCCTATCCTTACATTGTGTGTGCTTGTGATGATTTCAGCCCTTAATATGTGTGTTTGATGCTTGCGGTTTTAATTACATATCTTAGTTAGTTTTAGGTGTTGATCTTTTGGTTATTGGGAGATATTTGATTGGGAATCCCTAGGACTTATGATGCTGTGACCCTACTGAGATTCTTGAAATCTCATCCCTTCTTTTCTCCCCCTTTCCAGGCTTAGGTGTGTGCTTTGTTGCTGGTACCAAAGGTGTAAGATCAAGGCTGCATGGCTGGACGAATTTGTATCCCTTTTCTATTGAATGCGCATGCCATGTCTTTGAACTTTTGTTGATTTGCATTTCAGCCTTCCAATCCTTCTTTCTCTTTTTGCTTCCGAATTATACATGATACTATTGGTTGATGTTTTGAGATTCCTATGGTACTAGTGTGTTATGTTTTGACTTGTTTTGAGTATTAATATAAGTCTTCCACTGATGTTTTCTTTCACTTCGTATAAACCAGAAATTCATTATTGTATGAACATGCTCCAACCTTTAAATATCATATAAATCAACCAATAAAATTGACAATTAGGTGACTTGAGCCTTGTGGGATTCAAATAGGACCTTGCGAGGGATTATTTGGGTTTGTGTCCTTACACCAGTGAGCAATTGTCAATTTGTCTTCAGATTCATATTTCTCGTAATCGAAGCTTTTGAATGGTGTAAAGATCGTTGAATTTGGTTGTGTTTTTTAAAATAGGTGAAATTTCTGGTTTCGTCCTCCCATCCGACCACTGGTATACCACGCGTCACCGTCTCCTCCGCCATTCAGCCATGCGTTGCCGCAACTTTTTGAAACACAAAATTTTCCCTGTTTATTATTTTAGGTATTCCAAACGCATTGGTGTGGTTTGTTTTATGATATAACTTATGATTTATGAATTGATGGCATTTAAAAATTTTATAAAAAAATATATTTTCATTTGTAAATAATAAATATTAATTTTTAAAGTAATGTTGTGAAGTAAAAATTATAATTTAAGGACTTATTAACCTAATTTCTGATTTTAGAAGTATTTTTGGAAAATAAGTAACTATCTCATTTTGCATGTAGTAATATATAAGTATATTGGTTGTATTGGTTGTGTTGTTTGTATAGTAAGTAATTATATGTTTGGTGTATTACGCAGTTGTGTGACCTGTGTTTGTGTGGATTGCGTATTGTATTTTTTACTATGCTTGTTGTATTGGACTATAATGTGGCTACCAACAAGTGAGTGGGGACCTCACACTTTACTTGGTTTTGTTTTAAAATATATGATTAAGATTTATAATTTTCAAAAAATTGAATGGAGAATCGTGTTGGTATTTGCACTTATATTCTTGTGATTGAAAAATGATTGGCTTTACAATTGTGAGTTTTTTGTGAGTATTGTAGATTTATTATAACATTGGTACAGAGAAGTAGGTAGTGATGTTATGCATGTAGTTGCACTGATTGTTGAGATATATGGTTATCTATTGAATATATACTTGTTTTTTACACTGATATTTGAGTTGGGTTTTACTTTTTTGGATTGGTTTTATATCTCATTCTGATCACTTGTGGGTATCTAGTGCACTGATGACAATTGACCGAGATTAGTGGTCGACGGGTCACGCACTCTCTCTGGCACCACTTGTCGCAAAGGAGATTTAATGTCAAAGAGAGATGTTTAACATGGATTGACCTTAACCTTCAGCAACATTAGTGTGGGCTATGATTTCAAAAAAAATAAAATAAATACTAGTGGACCTAGATCACTCCCTGATCAGGAGTAGAACAGGTGGTTTCTTAGTGACTTTCCTAGTCCTGTTTTAAAAATGCTAACTTATACGTGAGTTATGATTCACCATTTTTGTTATATTTGGTTAACTTTTATTTTACTTTGAATATTTTTTGAGAATTTTACATAGATTTTATATTTTTCGCTATGGATTTTGTTTATGTTTGCAATCATGCATTTTCTGTTCCCCATAACCTCTCACCTAGATATTTAGCTAACGTTTTAAGCGTTGTCTGGGTTATGCTTGTAAGTTCTGCAGGTTTGCTATTGATAGTAGTGCTTTATTTGTTTTGACTGTCAGCTACTGTTAGGTATGATCAGAGTAACAGATTTGGATTGTACACACATATACCGGGCATACTTTCATGTTTTATATTTGATATTTTACTTTTTATATATTAATTATATTCTGGTGCTTGGATTTATTGGATTGCATAACTGAGATGAGACTATTTGGTTTATAATACTTGAGGATGGTATAGGTTTTAACATGGATTTAATAATGTGGGATATTTGGAGTTGATACTGGTTAAAAAAAAATTATTATCTAAATTTATGCTACAATTTTAGTTTATTTCGTTGTGTACTTCTATTATTTTGTTTTATTAGCCTTACAGAATTCTAAGTGTAGCAGTGTAATTGCAATTCTTAGTATTCCGTGACGGAGGTGTTCATCCCTTGTGTAGGGTACAGGGCCTAATAGTATTGGATCTATTATTGAAAAAGCACAACACTTAAAATAACAAAAATAACACTAAAATAATTAAATCAAGAATATAAAAGAGATCCTGACTCTATTGATTATAAAGAAAAATATCAACAATATTACATATAACTGACGAGTTATATGAAAGGTCACTGACTATGCTGAAAGATATTACTATGTTTAGATATTATTACGTATTCCTAGATACTGTGTGTCGATAAATTCCCTAATAGAATAGGGAATGGTTATATTACTAACCTGAGAATAGTTTGATAGTATTACCCATCTATTAAAATGGCTACTAATTATATACCCGAGATTATGTTACCTCTTTGGGTATATTGAGGAATGTTGCAGCTATTGAAGCACATAACATATAATATACTATGTTATGTACGACTCTCATAATATGCCTAGTGTTATGGGATCAGCTTGAAATATTTGAGCTTTAAGCTCATATGGTAAATTTTGAACCAAAATTTTTAATCATTGGGCGTGAATTACCCAGTTGCTTTTGTTTATTAAAAGTCGAAGTGATATAGTGATGTCTATGGTGGATAAAGAAATGAAATAACATTTGTTACAATCTAGGCAAATCAAAGCATAGGTTTATCGACTTTACCCTAAATAATAAATGTAGAAGAGCCTAGAGATTTAAACTTAGTATTATAATACATAATGAGATTTAACTAGCTTATCAAGCATAATGGAATCATAAGATTTGTGTTTATATCTTGAGGAGTTAGATATTATGAAATTGTAACCTTTGCTTGATTTCTCGAGTCGAGGAATGTAAATTGTGGTATTTCATGATAAATAGATTCAAGATGAACCTTGTAAAAGTGTTTGCAGGAAAGGAATATTCGAACAAATTATGGGGCTTTGATGGATATAGCCCCAAAGCTAGGTGGTTTTATATACAATAGATTGATATATGGCTATTTTCATATATCATATGAATGATAAAAAATAAAACCTATTGATATTGAGGATCAAATAAGTATTGCAGAATAGTACAGTATAGTTGTGATTTAATCAATGTAGAGTTTGTTTCAATTGTATAACAATGATTCATTGAATGATATTAATGTGATATTATCGTGTGAATGTAAATTCATGATAGACTAAGCTAAGTACTATATACTCAAAAAGCTTACCTTTGGATAAGTCAATTAAATACAAAGGCAAGAGTGGAGTAGCTTAGTGGAAGCAGAGTGTTCTAATCCAAGTGATTAATTGTATACATTGATGTCAATAATTCTTGTTATTGAAATAGTAGACTGAGGAAATTTGGGCTTAAAAGCCGATTGATATTGAGCAACATGATAAAGAGACTGCAACGGGATATTACATTCTAAATAGAACATAAGTTTGATGTAGAAGTTATTTTGACATGATGAATTTTGGATCATTGATTATAACTCCTGATGATGATATTGTTAAAAAAGAAGGTGAAATGGGTTTCGATATGAACTATTAGTGAACTATTATATGGATATGATTTTTGAGAGCATGGCTTTAAGAATGTAGCATTGAGTGTTCAATGTTAACATGTGATCATAATTGTATCATTAAATATAACGGAAAATCGAATATAGTTGACACAGAGGATGAAGAGAATGTGATAGGATATCATGTTTCATGTTATGAGTAGAATAATAAAAAGTTATTTCAAGTATGATTCTAATTAATATTAGAAATAAAGAGAATACAGTTGAATATTGCAGATGAGTTGTGATTCTGTGGATGTGGAATTCTCGTGACAAGTCTAAATCGAAAATAAGCGAGTTTCAAGGTCGAAACTTTCTGTAAGTTGGGTAGGATGTAATAATCAGAAATTTTTGACCTACTTGGGCCAAGAAGCATGAGGGAGGATCATCGATGTTAATGAGCCTTAACCCATCATTTAAAATCGTTTACAAACTAATGGTTCAGTACATACGATTTTGGAGATAATTATTTATTATTGAAAATTTTAAATAAATTTATCACTGATGATTGAAAGATCATTATGGAAGTGATATTGGTGATTTTGGAATTTTAAGACCATAAATTAGTCTATTTGTTGTATTTAAGGGTGTACAAATTTTTTGAGAATTTTCAGAGGTGGATTTAAAATTTTAGTGATTTTTCTAAGACAAAATAATGGTAATTGATTTTTAGAAAATAATTTATTTTAAAAAATAATTTTATGGCACTAATGGATAGTGCTATTCACAAGTAATTTATAGAAACTTTCAGAGTAATTTTCGGAGATTTATACAAATTTTTATGAGTTTTATACTAATTTTATAATTAAAGAAAGTAATTATTAATAATTATATATTATTAATATAATATTAAATTAATATTAGAATCTGATATTAAAACAACAGGCTGTGGTGTCCTTTCGACTTAACACACAGGGTGTGCGTACGCATGCCGAAACGTCGTCATTTACGAAAAGCTTTGAAACGATTCCGTCTTAATTAGGGGAACCGGCTGCCGACCTGGGTTCTCCCCATTCTCGCTGATGACCCAGGGTATTACGGGATAAGAAAAGGAGTTACGGGATACACCATATTCCCTTCAAAATAACTCCAGCCCCAACGCTTTTTCTTCCATTGAGTTCGTCGCTCCATCTCGAGCTCGACCATACTATTCTTGTGTTGAATTTAGCCTCGTATCATTGGATTCAGGTAAGATCCCACCCGGAAAATACCGGATCTATTCCCCTTTTGTATGCATGATTTAGAGTGTGAAATCGAACGAGGATGGTAAGGTTATACTCAGATTTAGATGTACTTCGTGTTGGGATAGTTTAGATTAAGCTTTGATGTGTGATGGAGGAGCTAGAGTTTTGGATGGAAAGCCTGCAACTCGGCTGGCTAGGGGAAGAAGTTGACCTTGAACAACATATTTTTTGGGCGACAAGTCGCCTGAAAGGGATTCTGGCAACGTGTCACCTACAACAGTAGGCGATGAGTCACCTGGTGGTGATGGCAGGTAAGGTCCCGAGCCTGAGGCTTGGGAGACACATGGCGCTCATAGGGAAAACCACATGTCATAAAGCTAGAAGTTTGAGATGCCTGGCACTGCCTAGTGTTTCCAGGTGTCGCATTATGAATGAAAAAAATAAATAAAATAAAAAAAATTGGAAAATCTGTAAAAATAAAAGAAAAATTGGGAAAAATAGTAAAGAAATGAGAAAATTTCCTGAAAAATTATAGAAAATACTAGAATTAATAAGGAATCTAGTGGTACCAAGAATTAAAAAATTTCAGTTGATTTGATGGGTTGAAAATTAGAATAATAATTGAAAAAATAAGGAAAATAAATATCTGAATCGATTTTGAGTCGAGTATCGGGTAGAAACGTGTCAAATTAAGATTATAGACGCATGATTTTATGTGTGATTATGTAATCTAGTTTATGTTATTGAGGAATCGAATATGATTTCATGTATAGGTGGATACCTATTGATGCAAGACCTCGAGGAATCGGTCCAACTATCGAGGATCAAGTGTGGGCTCTTCGAACTTCGGAAACCCGTGAGTCGACGGATTTGGTTTATCATTCTATTGCTGACATGATAAATATGATTATCAAAGAAGTAATTAAATAAGTGAATACATGAAATGCTATGCATACAGTGTAAATAATTGTAATGCGGTATGTTTATACTTAGCCTGATGTGCCATGTTATAATATGATATGTGTGATGCGTTTATTATGACATAATAAAAGTTAATTATGCAATTCACTGAATGTGTCAGATACATGTGACGTGAATATACAGGCATAGCATAGAGTAACCTATGTGACTCTTGAGAGCTCTTTGAGTATGATAGCGAGGCGTGGAGATACCAAACAAATCGATATTATAAGGGGGAAAGGTATGACACAAGCAAGACGATGAATACAAGTCAGGATTCTGCAGAGTGGGGTTCGCTTAGGTGGAGCTGCCATCACCTAACACCCCGGCAACATGAGTTGAATGAGAATGTGGTTGTATAAATTTATTGCCAAACTACTAGCAAGTCGCCTCAAGTCAGTAATGGATCAGCTGATTTCCCCACTGCAGACCGGTTTTATGGCAGGTCGATTCATCACGGACACGGTGATGGTCGCCAATGAGATCATCCATTCTATGCAATTGTCCAAAGGTCCAGGATGGTGTCTTAAACTGGATTTTCAGAAGGCCTATGACTCGGTGGACTGGAATTTTATGTTCGAAGTTCTGGACCGGATGGGTTTTGGGGTGCAATGGTGTCATTGGATAACAGAATGCTTCTCCTCGGCCCGCAGTGCTGTGCTCATCAATGGCGTGCCTACAGAGGAGTTTAATTTGGGCAGAGGTCTGCGGCAAGGTGATCCCTTGTCCCCATTATTATTTAACTTGGCTGCGGAAGTTCTGTCGCGCATACTAAGTCGAGCTGCTGACTGTCAGCTCTTCCAAGGTATTGGTATTGGTAACTTGCAGCTCACGCATTTGCAGTATGCGGATGACATAATTCTCTTCTGCAAAGGCGACCACCAGGGTATAGTTAACATAAAAAGCATCCTCAGGTGCTATGAACTGCTATCCGGGCTCAAGGTCAATTTCTTCAAATCTGGTTTGGTAGGCATCAACATCCCCACACCAGCGGCTGCAGCCTGTGCTGCATCATTACATTGTCGCCAGCAGTCTTTGCCTTTCACTTATCTTGGAGTGCCCTTGGGAGCCAATCCTCGTCGCCGTAGTACGTGGATGTCGGTGGTTATGCGCTTTAAAGGAAAGCTGGCTTCCTGGAAAGGCTCTTTACTTTCATTGGGGGGTAGAATTACCCTGATCAGGTCTGTTCTCAGTAGCTTACCGGTGTATTATATGACCTTCTTCCAGCTTCCTGTAGGAGTGAGGACAGATTTAGAGAAATAGACTAAACGATTTTTGTGGGGTGGGACAATGGACAAACGTTGCATGTGTAAGGTGAAGTGGACAACGTGTGTGCAGCCAACTGATTGCGGGGGCGCTGGTTTAGGCTGTCTGAAGTTGCGAAATCAAGCTCTACTCACCAAGTGGAGTATGCGGATTGCTAATGACACTTGTTCCCTTTGGAGCCGGATAATCAAGCACAAGTATAGTCCTAAGCTACGTCCTGATGGGCTTGTATGTAGTGGTAGCAGGTTCTCTTCCTTATGGGATGGCATAGTCGGTATCAGCAAAGTGGTATTGCCTAATGGTCAGTGCATCTCTTCTTTTTTCCAATGGCGACTGGGTAACGGGGAGTCTATTGGCTTTTGGGATGACGTCTGGTGTAGTTCATCTCCTTTGCGTGACACATTCCCCAGATTGTACACCCTCTCCCTGGAGAAGAAAGGCTCAGTTCGGCAATTTGGCTTGTGGAACAATGAGGTATGGTGCTGGACCTTGATGTGGAGGCGCAGCCTGTTTGTATGGGAAGAGGAAGAAGTGGGGCGATTGCTGGCCCTTCTGGAGGCTTACAGGCCGAATTCTCTGGAGGAGGATTTGACTCTTTGGGGGCCTCAGCTCAGTCCTTTCTCGGTGAGCATGTGTTACCAGGATATGGTGGTGCTAACAGCTAGGACCGGCGAGCCATCGATTCCTAATGTCTGGAGCAAACCAAGGGCACCCAAATGGCAGGCTTTTATGTGGCTCGCATGTCAGGAGAAATTATCGGCAAAAGGATACTTAAGTCGGCTTGGTATTATCCCTATTTCGGCTGCACTTTGTGAGGTATGTGGCAGAGTGGAACAGGACTCGTATCACATTTTGATTGATTGTAGGACAACATGGGAGTGTTGGTCACTGCTCTTTAAGCACTGGGGCTTTTGTTGGGTCCAGCCACGTTCTCTGGTGGATATGTTTGAACAATGGGAAGGTTTCCCCCTCCCACGTCGTTGGAGTAGATTGTGGTACGTCCTGTTGTTCTCATGTGCATGGAGTATCTGGTTGGGTCGCAATAATCGTATCTTCAAAGGTGTCGACAGCAGTGCAGCTGATGCCTACTATGCAGGCATGAGACATGGTTTCTTTTGGGCTAAAACTAACCTATCGGAGGTTAATGTGGACAGCCTTGATGTTCTTCCCTCCGGCGATCTTGTCTCCTTATTAACTACGTAGTTGTTGGAGGATGCAAGTCACTGATTCCGGTATAATTAGTTGGAATCTGTTAATCTGTTAGTTTCATTTTGGTAGCCAGTAATGATACCTTCTCATTATCCTGCTAGCTTACGATATGGCTGTTGTTGGGCTAGATTTAATTGCCGAATGCTGATGTTGACATTTTGGGATTGATTGCTTGCAGTAGTTTTCTATCTGCGCTAGGTGCCTGGATAGTGAACTGCTTTGTTGAGAGAATATTTTTGTTTTGTTTCCCCTGGAGTTTCACTGGTGTGATTACCGGTATGGGCACTATTTTCTGGTGCATGGAGCATTCTGTTGGGCTGTATCAGTAGGTTTTAGAGATGCAGTCAGCAGGGCGGCAGTTGTGTGTTCCAAGGGTTTGAGGCTGGCGGTTTTTGTAGTCCAGTTTAGTTTGGTTGTATTGATTGTATTGCTTGTTGGGGCTCATGTTCTTGTACTGGTCTTAGCAATTGGAGTTCTAAAACTAACAGATCCTGTCACTTACTCACAGGATCTATTTGTTTCATTTTTTCCATTGAGCTGATACACTCTTCATTGTATAGTTTCTTTGGCATCTTGCCTTTTATATATATATCAATATCTTCTTCAAAAAAAAAGAGAAAGGTAAGTCGAAAAATTACCACTGACGTATCTCAATCCCAATACTGAGCCCTCAACGGACTGAGAGAAAGCGATAGCCCGGCCATGGTCTTGATTGTTCTGATTATTATGCTATTACATCATGTTTGACTGTGATTGTGCTGCATTTTCTATGTTTCATCGAGTCTTATTGTATGCCAGTAGTTGTGCTTAATAAGTGTATGATTGCATGTGTATTTTTTATATGTGTTTTTCCTGTCCACTCACCTGGTAGGTTTCTAACAGGTTCTTGGTATGATCACAGGTTTGATGAACAAAGCTCACTCCCAGGCAGGACACGAAGACTTAGGTGGATTGACTGGATTTGAGGTATCATATGAGGACTATATTCATAGTTGATTCCTCTGTCTCAGTTTGGTTGTATTGATTGTATTGATATTTTATTAATATTGAATTCGAGCATATAAATATTATGTTGTGCTCATCTTGAATTGTGTATCCTTGGGTTGTTTGAAGTCACTCGAAGATATCAGTGTATCTTTTGTATTCATTGTGCCTTAATTTATACAGCTATTTAGATATTCTTCTCTATTTTATTACTATGCCATTAGCCTTGTGGGTTCATTAAATGCATAGTCATATGTTATGATAGTGTATATAGTGGGCCTATGGCAGTTGTCGCATAAAATTTTTGGGGTCTGCGGCATGACAATATTGGACAAGCGGAAATTTCAAAATGAGAGGTAAAGAAGATCTTGGAGAAAACGGTGGGCCCCATAAGATGAGATTGGTCAACCCATTTGTTAGATGCACTTTGGTCTTACAAAACTGCATTCAAAACTCCATTAGGTATGTCTCCATTTCTGTTAGTGTTTGGAAAAGCATGTCATTTACTGGTTGAACTAGAGTACAAAGCCTATTGTGTAATTAAGAAATTGAATTTCAATTTACTGGTTGCTGGTAAAAAATGAATGTATAAAATGAATGAATTAGATGAGTCAAGATTGCAGGCATATGATAATGCTTTGCTTTATAAGGAAAAAGTAAAGCGTTGCCATTATAAGCATATCATAGGTTAGACATTCAAAGTAGGCCAGCATGTGCTATTTTTAAATTTGAGGTTAAAATTGTTTCCTAGAAAGTTACATTCTCGATGGTCAGCACCATTCATAGTGATGAAAGCCTTTGATTTTAGTGCTATTGAAGTGTAGGATCCTAAGACAGGTAACATTTTTCAAGGTCAACGGATAATGATTAAAATTGTATTATGGTGGTGATAAAGAGCCATAATTATGGTCTTGGAAATACTATCTAACATCTCACTTCCGATTTCCTAACTGTATGACCGGTCAAATAGGGGGAACTTTGTGGCACAAACAGGGTGGTGATTGACTGATCGAAAGACAAGTTCAACTGGTTGAATCATAAGTCTTACAACTGATCGAAAATTGAACAAAAATTCTAGACAAGTCTAAGACCGGTCGAAACCATTAACTTTCAACTAGTTGAAGCCCATCACAAGTTTGACTGGTCAAGTCGGTGCAAATTTTGACCGGTCAACACAGGAAACCGACGATCAAAGACGATTACCCCTACTCACCCACGATGGAAACTGAAAGGTTGTGATGTTTCCAGATCCTATTTTGATTAGCCGTAATTTATTTTTCCGACCTATCGAAATCATCATAACCCATGTATGTTCTGACTTTCCAAATTTTGACCAATCAAAGTTACAAATTTTTACTGGTTTAAATCTTGTGTCTATTTAAGAAGCCCTAGGTCGACCCATCAAACTAATCAGCCTCAAAATCCATTCAAGTCGCCCTAATTTCTCACTGCATTCCTCAATAATTTTAGTGCTTTTATCTCCCTCTCAAGTATGTTTCATTGCATTTCAACTACTTGTTTATGTTTCTTTTATACTATTTCATGTTTCAATCCTTGTTTTATGAGTGATTCATTCCCATTTATGTACAGGTCGAAACATTACATAACTAGTTCGATTCCACTATGAATTTTCTCTTCTCTTCATAAATATTTGTGATTTCTAATTTATATGATATATTATTGAAACTAAGTCCAATTGTGTATGTTATTTAACTAGTTGGATGTTCAAATTGGTGTCCATTGTTTATATAAACTAAGTATGTTGAGGTTTCTTTGTGGAATGGTGTTATAGTGCTCACTTATCGCAAATGTTTCGTATTTGTATATATCGTACATGCCTCATATGTTCTCATTTTTCCTAGTGACATTTGGTAATTTATATGTCCTTCATTTTTTGTTCATGGTATGATATCATTGAGTTTTTAATGATGGTATGTTGTTGTTGAGAGTTTGGTTGTATTGAGTTTGGAATTGAAATGTCATGTTTCTCATTGAATGTTGTGTTCTTCGTAGAAATCATGTTATGCACCAAGAATACTGATGGCCGGTCTCCTTCAATCGCTGAATGCCATGCTAAGCAGGCCCATGCATCATCTTCATGTGAACCTAAACTAAAGGAATTTGACTCAAGAAGTTTTGAGCCCTTCGAGGCCTAGCAACGGCATGAGCAGCTGAAAGGATGACAATTCCATCAGGAAAAGTCATCCAACTTCTAGTACATTTACCTATAGAACTACACCCAAAGAATGCCATTGGAGTATGAAGCAACGATCGTCAACCTGGGCTGGCAAGACTTTGCCATGCAGTGCCACAAGTTTGTTTACCCTTAAGTCGTTTTACGAGTTTGTTTACCCTTAAATCGTTTTACGAGTTTGTTTACCCTTAACTCGTTTTACGAGTTCTTCACCAACTTGTTGGATGCCATAGGTCTTTCTGACTGCATTCATGGGAAGAAGGTGCATTTTAGCTCGAAGACCATCAACACACACTATAACCTGAGCTACAATGCAACAGGCAACGAAGATGAGCAACTGCAAAACTTTGACATCATTAATGATGTTCTCACGGTGGGGCGAGGTGTGAGTGAGTCTGATGGAGAGACTATCACAACTACCTACTTTAATCGTGAGGCAAAATTCAGGAGGCTCTTCATTGCCCACAACCTCATCCCGACTTCTCAAGATTATGAAGTTAGCCAGAAAGTAACATGGATACTGTTCAAGATCGTCACCAATCAGAAGGTTGATGTTGACCAGATTATCTTTAGAAAGCTGCGGGCTCGGAAGCCCTCATCCAAGACCTATTTACCATATCCCCACCTCTTCACGGGATTATACTTGAAGGTGGGTGTTCCTCATCCATCTGAACCAAGGTCGTTGCCGATTTTCAATGTCGTGTATATTGGTCAGAAGATTCGGGTGATTGATGAGGATGAACGGCAATACCAGACCTGCCACTCTTATTGTGAGACTCAGCCCGTAGGGGGGTTCAGGTTACCCAATCCCACATCGTAAAAGGAGCGAGGGAGGTCTTGGGCTTATGTGTGTTGTGTGATGGTATTATTTGTAACAAGATGCATCTTTTGGGCCCTGTGGTTAAAAGCTCAACTGAGCGTTGCAGTTGTGATCCATCACACTCACATACACGTCCGGGCCCACTAGGCCGAGGGTCCGGGGGCCGGCTCGGGACAAATGGTAGCGGAGCCAGGTGCGTTCCCTTTTCCGGGTGGGCTTGGGCCGTGTTATGTGTTCACATTTGGGCCCGTGAGTTTGGGCCCAAGGCAGTTACGTTTGGGCTCCCTTCGTAAGGATATGAGGTCTATAAAGAGGGGAAATTGTGAGACCCAGCCTGTAGGGGGGTCAGGTTACCCAATCCCACATCGGAAAGGAACGAGGGAGGTCTTGGGCTTATATGTGTTGTATGAGTGGATCATTTCTAACAAGATGCATCTTTTGGGCCCTGTGGTTAATAGCCCAACTGAGCGTTGCAGCTGTGATCTATCACGCACACATACACGTCCAGGCCCGCTGGGCCGAGGGTCCAGGGGGCCGGGTCGTGACACTTATTTTCAAGCGCATTACCTAGACACCCAGTAGCCAGGTACCCCACTGCAAGTTGATGGTCCTCCTTGACCACGATCAACCCCCACTTCACATATGATTGCCATGGAATCTGAATTGCTCACCCAGATGGAGCATTTGGAACTTCAGAATAAGCAAATGCTGGAACAGATGCACACTTTCTTAGAGCGGATGCAACAAGCCTCTGCTCATCAGGATGACATGATCCGTTATTAGAGGGATTCCAATCTTCGACTCTACAATTTCATACAGCATTACGACCATTCCATTCCTCCACCACTTATGCCACCTAATTGGCACATGCACTGAGTCGTATTTTTTTCGGCACCTCAAGCATCAATGAGTATTCAGCTATTTGTCCTTTCTGTTGTTATTTCTCTTTTCTTTTTTTTATGTAATAGTTCGGTTATCTTTCATTGTTATTGTTGTTATTGTTATTGTTGTTATTGTTATTGTTGTTATCATAGCAGTATAATGTTTCCATCTTTCATGTTGTCATATGCGTATTGTCTTCATGTGTTTATAATAAAACCTTGAGTTGTTCTTATTGTTCATTAAACCACGAAGACTATGCATGATAAGTTTGAGGAGATTGGATTTCTTTTCCAGTTCAGGATTACATAATACATAGTATAATAAGTATACCGAAATAAGGTATTCTAAGTTTTCGAAGAGCATATGAAAAATTTCTATCTAAGTCTGAGTGGTATTTTGGGTGGCATTAGTAACATTAACAAGCATCTAGAGCAACAAAGCATGATCGGTATGTTTGTATTGAGGATAAAACAAAAGAAGGATGGGAATAGAGGTTAAAAAACTTATGTATATATAGCAATGAAAAAAAAAAGAAAAAATGCAAATGGCAATACTTGAGAAAAAAAAATAACAAATATGAATTAAATGCATAATCACAGGAGACCATTGAGTTCGCCTTCTGAAATTAAAATCCAATAATTACTCATATGAAGATCTTTAACTATTGCATGGGTGTTTGATGTTGTAAGAATCTAATTCCCTTAGCCACACACACATATATAAATATGCTCTCTGGAATTTTTAATGTTTTTCACATCAAAGTATACGTATTATTGGTAGTATGTGATTCTCAAGTGGTAAGATTTATATGATGCATCGATAGGTGACTAGTTTAACAATTTTTTTATTGAACTACTTGCTAAAGGACTAGCATGGTTCTAAGTTTTAGAAGATTTGTTATTCTGTTTTTGCATGGTAATTAAAATGCCCAATTTAGGAATTTTGAAACATTTAACCTGTATTAAATTAATCAAGTCATGTAATTTATATGTTTGTTAAGTTGTTTAAATCAGGTGTAGAGATGGAACAAAGAATACAACCATCGACCGGTCAAACTCACATAAGAATGAACCAAAGCAGCCGAAGATCAGTCAAAGTTAACAAGCTCCGACCGGTTGTTCCATAAGATCACGTTCAATTGGTCAAAATTAAAATATACACCCAAGGAATTCCAGAAAAATTCATGATTGGTTGAGCAGATGAAGAATCGACCGATCAAAAGCTCAAGCAAAAAGAGAACTCAAATTTTGATCGTCTGAGTAAACCAGAGAGGTTGAAAACCGATCGAAGTGATACTCCAGCAACTAATCAAAAAAGTAGTTAAAGATAGTTATGGGCAGTTTTTGCCCGTTGAAGAAATTCGACCGATCGAAACCATTCAAGTTCGACCGGTCAAAATTCCGACATTATAAGTAGGAGGTCCAGAAAAATAAAAGAAGGGAGATAGAGAGAAAATATATTGTTTTCATTTTTTCTATCCTTAGTTGAGAGTCATATTCTGAAATTCTAGTGAATTACGTCTTGGGAATTCGAGGCATACGGTATGTAAATTTTGATTACAATCATGCATGAATGAATGAGTAGATGAATTGTTTATTTCATGTTATCATTATAATCCTTTTAGAGTGCCTCATTTCCTAGTTTAATTACACTGAAAAGTGTATTCATCTTGCATGTACATTATGCAATCATACAATGAATTTGATCAATCCATTTAAGGTAGTTATAAGTATTAGGGAATTTTGTTTATAATCCAACACAATGAATTTGATCAATCCATTTAAGGTAGTTATAAGTATTAGGGAATTTTGTTTATAATCCAACAAAATTAACATACAAACCAGGATAGTATGGTGAAATATGATAGGATAGGAATATACCTATTATCCTGGAACAACCTGATTGTAGTAAACAACTTGATTGTAGTAAACAACTTGATTTAGTCATTTAGAAAGGAATATAGTAAATGGTAAACTAAGTTGAATGATTAAGTAATTGGAAGATGCTTAGTTATATATTCTGAATAAATGGTTAGATGAAATGATATGGCGTGAGTCGAACGTGAACACTAGAGTGTGATTCTTAGATATAGTAAATTAATTTTTTAATCATTCACCTATTTTATGTAATTTTCATTATAAGAGCAAATATTTTAGATTGCTTTAACTAGAATTGATAATTACAGTGATAGATTGTATCTGTTAATCAGTTCCTACAGGATGAATTTTGTTCTTTTGATAAACTATATTACTTATTACGATATTATTCACTTGCAATTTTGAGTATGATTGTGAGGATCCACTCTCGGTAGATTGGACCCTCATTGCCAAGTAGCCCCAATCGACGCAACATCGATCAATGTAACCACACAAGGCTCGCATTAACATTTAAACCCGAATTCCTAAAAATGAGTATAGATTTGAATCTTTCCTTTAAAAGAAGCATGACACGTCACAAAATATACCCAGCATAAAACAAACAATGGAGTATGCACACACATACAACGGAAGACTTAAATCACACACAACAGGCCACATTGCCCCAAACATGCAACAGAAGATTCCATACTCACAAGTCCCATATGGATCCACATGAAAAGTTCCCAAGGCACGCATCTCATAACATAACAAAAATATGAGTCATACATACGAAATAAAAATCAAATTGGGAAAACAATCCCACAAAGGGGTCCATATCAACAACCATAATCCAACACAAGCATGTACATTATCAAATTAAGTAATTATCAAAAACATAAACATGCCGAGTTTCCAAGACATACAAGTGCAATAGTCCAGTCCTAAGACCAACATGGGGAATACATGACCTCAAAGACAATTGGCTACAACAAATGAACTAGCCCTGAAATGATCAACAAGAGAGGGGTGAGATCAAAAGACCTCAGTGGGAGTTACAGCATCATAAGCACATCCATTGGAATAGAGACATACAGAAATCAAATATTAAAATAGTTGCCTTTAAACATCGATTCCATCTATGCATTCTAGACATTTACTCAAGTGTTTCACAAGCAAGTATGTATAATCCATGAATTGTAAAATACTATGCAATAGATACCAGCTCAATAGGTTTCGTAAATTCATAATACATCACATCATCACATGGGCTACTATGTCCCAAAACTTATCAAGGTGGATTACAAAGCACTTTAGGAATCCCTAGCACTAAGGGAAACCGAAAGCCCACTAGCAGTTAATTTTTTGTTACAAAATACATATAAAACCCCTACTGCTAATATTATCAGCAACTAAATGGAGAAATCACACTCAATCAAAATCCGCACATATAGATAGATAGATAGATAGATAGATAGATAGATAGATAGATAGATAGATAGATAGATAGATAGACAGATAAATATAGATAGATATATTTATAACTCATAGCCTGCTAGGACACAACCCACATCAGACATACACACATAGTCTATCCATACAATATGTGAGACTTCGAATTTTGAGTCCTAGAAGTCCAGAAGCCAGTGCAGATGAGAAGACCATTTTGCTCCTGAAGAAAAGGATGTATGATGGCCGAAATTGGTAAGAAATGTCCAGTAATTAATTTTGGTTTTAATTCTATTTAATCTAGTTCTTTATAGGTTATAATTACCTTAGAAATTAAAATCCCTAAAATTAAAGGGGGTAATTACAGAATTTTATTCTGATAATTATCTTACTTTAATCAAGCCTTTAAAATAAGAATTTTAATCCCATAACCACCTTATATAAAGAGGAAGCCAGCCACATAAAAATTTTATACAGAAAACATAAAAAAATCGTAAAACCAAAAACCTTAAACCTCCCAATTTTGTTGAAATCCACTGGAACCTCAAATCAGCATAGCTCTCTCATACTTGGTCGGATTCTTGCAAATAATAGGTTGTTGGAAAGCTCTCTTCATCTTCTTTCCAAACATCTTTGGTTTATCATCTGGAGGTTAGTTTTTCTTTGTCAAAATTTTAATCGTATTTCTACGGAATTGACAAAATCTGCTTAAACTTCAAAATAGCATAACTCTCTCGTCCTTTGTCGGATTCCTGAGAATAATAGCTTGTTGGAAAGCTCCCTTCGTTTTCTTTCCAAAATCTTGGGTTTTTCATTTGAAGGTTAGTTTTTATTTGTCAAAAATTAAATCGTATTTCAGCAGGATTAGGTTTCAAGATTATGTGATTCTGTCTTCAATTGATTTCTGTTGTTGTTCCTCTTGTTCGTATGATTGTTTGGCATCCATTCATGTTATAAAATCATGAATTCATCCTATGAATATTTTCTATACATGAAATCAGTATGCCCTACCTTTGCCCTATTGTTGCCTATCTTGATCAATTCATTAACCTATTGGATTCCGATCTTGTTTCTTTTGATTTTATAAGTTATAAACACTTAATCCTTCTTTGTTAACATGAAATTGCAACCATTACACCTCGCTAACATGAAATTGCAAATTATCTTGTGTCTTATGATTAGTGCCGAAATATACATAGTTAAATTATGGTGGTAATTTAGGTTGAATCTTGTTAAGTTCTTGGCTACCACATTACATATCCAAAGGGGAGGCACCTTCGGTATCTGACCACTGATTTCTGATAGGTTTGGTGAGTGGAATTGGTAAGGAAATAGGGTATTTACTTTGTTATTGAGTATGCATGCTTAGTTTGGTTTTGTCTTTGCCTTTTGATGCTATAGGTGGTTAGAAATTATTAAATAAGGGCAAAAGAATAGCTTCTTGTTCTGAGACAAGAGAGGTATAATCTATGCCTCATCGATTTCTCCAGAGATCCCTGTTGATTGTTTGTTATTTTTGATACATGCCCTTATTATTATTGCATGAATTGATTATAGGATATGTGCATGAATCGCGGATTGAGATATGAATCCTATAGGCCATACCGAACTCTTAAGTTAGGTTTTGAGTGCCTGAATTGCATATAATTGTGTTCTGACATGATTGAAGATACCCTGTTCCAATGGCCATTAGGGGTAAGTGCTGATGCTCCTTGGGAGAGGGGAGGCTCTTACTGGTATGTAGTTGTATGGGTGGCAATCCACAGCATGCGCTCGCTGGAAGCCTTGTCCTTGTATGGCTTGGATGCCTGGTGCTTGTGCGGCTGAAAGCCTTGCCCTTATGTGGATTGGATGTCTTGTCCTTGTGTGGCAGGATGAATAGGTTTGCTGATTAGCTTGTGTGCTAACCTTTTACCCTTTGTGCAGTAAACCTTAGACAACACAGGTGGAAGGGGATGACCTTTCTTTCTTTCTAGTGCCAAGAGTAATTAGATGAGATTTACTTGGCTATGTACTTCTTATTTTCAGAAGTGTTGTAGTCCACCCTCACCCTTAGTTTCGGCTCTATCTCTTTGATTGATTCTTGAATTACGTGATACCCATAGTTGTGTAGGGATGCTCTGATATTGTTCGGGAGATTTTTGTTTAAGATTTTTGTAGATATTATGATGTTGTGATCCTACGGAGATTCTTGTAATCTCATCCTGTTGTATTCACCATTTTTCAAGCTTAGGTACATCACTGTCCATGATACCAGTATGAGAGATCAAGGTTACACGGCGAGGCGATATCGCATCACATTTGCATACCTGTTCCTTAATTGCCTGCACATATAACATGAATTATGATTGGACTACTTTCTGGTTTTTCAAAATTTCTCCTCACTTGTTGTGTCCAATTTATGTTGGCGGTTAACTTGCTGGATATTTGGATCCCTATGGGACTTGTGTGTTGTGGATTCATTGATTTTATTTAAAGACTTCCGCTGATATTTCATTCACTCCATATGATACTAGAATACTTGTCCAATATCATACTCCATTTGTTGATAAAAATAAAGAATGTACATGCTAAAAATCGAGAATTTGATGAGTAAGCCTTGTAGGATTCAAATAGGTCCTAGTTCTTGGGCTTGTTTGGGTTTCACGGTAGTAAGGGCCCTAATCGGAGCAATTAATAATAGGTTAGGAGTTAGAGTCGTTACACAACACCTATCAGTAAGCAATATTTCCCTCAGCCTGGGATTTTATGTACTTACCATGTTTGGCCAAACAATATTCATCAATCCCAATTGTTCTAAGAATACACAGATAATTTTTACATAGGAAACCCATAATGCATGTAATACAATTATTCACCATGAAGGGAACTCATGTGGGATCGATTTGGGTATGAATCGATGTTTGATTGGGGTGGAATTGGTTTAGGGGTCCCAAAATGGTGTATATGGGTTGCAGGAAGGGTACGAGGGTCGTTGGCATTGAAACAGGGGTCGTCGGAATCAAAATGGGTGGGGGTGACAAAGGAGTACGCAGTCTATGTACAAGAGTACATGTCTTGACTCATGGCCTTGTATCCTGAATGGGAAACCCATATACTAGCACATGGCCTGGGTATATGGCCGTGAACTCTCCAGAATAGTACACGGGTTCTGTACAAAAGTACACAAGCGTATACCTCTTCTCGAAGGGGTACACACCCCAAAACAGACTTGGAACACTCCTGAAACTCGATGGAACACTCAGTGAACCTTACCATGGTTTCTTTTAAATGAAAAATGACTCACAACACTCCAAACACTCAATCGAAGAGCTCAACACGAACGGATTCCAACAACAGATCACATGCCAAATTATAATTCACACACGCACAAACAACATGCTTAGGCATTCAATCACATAGATCAAGCGTTCAAAACTTGGCAAGTAAGTTCATGTAGTTAACATGCTCATGAAACACATTATATGTATAGCTTCCATTCAAAACTATAGAATTACCGTATTTTAAACTGAAAACACAAAATGAATATGCATACTCAAATGAAACATAAACTCTCACCTCTTAATGCATGGAAAACTTAACGGCAATACCTTCGTCCTTATCGACCGCACCAGCACCGCCTAAACATACAATCGAACCACAAGCAAATAAGCATCGAAAAATTAAACATAAACAACAAAGGACTCGAAATTGAAAAATGAACTCTAGAGACCCCAATGACACTCTCACTGGCACACACCTCACACTAACAACACGTTCATAACTCAAGATTCCATAAAACCAATCAACGGACGGAACTCCCAAACCTCGTACAAGTCTCGCACAACTCAAAATCAACACTCAAGCACACCCGATCACACAATCGAGTTTCTCAATCCACAAACACACTCCACAACAAAGAAATCAAATAACCTAAGCATCAAAATCAAAAAATACCCAAAATTACCAAAAATACCATTGAATTAAAGAATGTTCACCCACGGATCAGGGGAGGTTTTCAATAGATCAAACTACTAAACTAACTTAACAACAATGACAGGGGACTATTGAAACTAAAAATCAACGAAAAAATGGAGATTTAGAGCATTTACCACAAAATTCCCAAAAAATGACTTAATCATGAAGAACAATAGATTGTTGGCTCCTCGATCGATAAATTTCAGCGGAAATCGGCTAGGGAACGTTAGGAAAGTGGTTAAGGTCAATGCCTGGTGGTTTTTTTAGGAAGAAAATTGATAGAAATTCAAATAAGTGTTTAGAGGGAAAATGGGAGAGAGGAAGAGGAGAGAAAGGAGAGTGGGCTGATGTTTGAATTTTGACATTTAGAAAAGTTTAAGAGTTAGGTCGGGTTGGGTATTTATACCCCGGGTCCAAAATCTCGGAAAGACCCAATTAAAATATTTTAAAAGCTCGATAAGTCATGAATGGGCGAAAACAGGTTTTAAAACCAATAAACATAAAAAATGGGTTTAAATAATCAATTGGGCTACAAACTGGGTAATTGGGCCCTAAAAATAACTAACGGGCTCAAAACGGATTTTTATGCCCAAAGTCCCCGATTACTCAAAATGCACTCGGAATCAACCAATATTAATTTCCACTGACTGAAATCTCAACACTCGACCTAGACCACTCACTAAGACGCCTAGATGCACACCTAGGATTTTTATGATTGTGTCCATCCTACAAGTCACTCTCGGGTCAATGGTTAGCTCACTGGTCAAAAATCAACTCATTAGTCAAACTGGTCAAAATTAGACACTCTCGTTGAACGGTCTCGCTGACTAGGCACTCAAAGGGACAAGATCTCATAATGATGATAAATATATGACATGATACTCACCAGAAATTAGCCTGAAAACACTCAGAAGACACACGCATGCACTTAGTGGGAAGGTGCGATCAATCTTCGGGAGACAAGAGGCGAGTTTGAGGTTGCGTATTAAATGCTTAGATCCTGATTTCAAGTTGGGATATATCCCTTTAGTCGGTGGGTTGCAGGACAAGACAATACAATTACCCTTCTAAGGGTGAAATGGCGTTGTTTCACCAGAAAGTGAAACTACGCCATTCTTGCCTAGACGACGTAGCTTGGCTCAAAGGCCGAGCTCGTCAAAATGACAAGATTGCCTACTTTTGGCATTTTTTTATTTTTTAATAATAATTTAATGATATAAATATTATTCTTTTTAATATACTAAATATTTAATAATTCATGAAAAATAGTATATTACACGGAAAAATATCTTAAAAAATATCATTGACTTCTAATGAATATTAAGAATATTTTTTCATAAAATTTCATAAAATTTACTTATGCTTACATTGTGAGAACTATAAATTTCTAGTTGTTTAGGCCAGGAAGCCCACTCAAGGATCAATATCGTTAGTAGGCCTTAGCCCACGAAATAAGCAACGGTTAGGAATATTTTAAAGACAAATACCGATTTTAAAAATTATTGAAATTATCAATTTTATGATTGGAATATCATAAAGAAAGTTGTAATGTTGATTTGGGAATCTTAAGACTATAGATTGGTTTATTGGATGTATTTAAAGTAATATGAAATTTTGAAGAATTTTTAGAAAAATATTTATAGTTATTGAGATTTTTCTGAGAAAAATATAAGAATATTTAATTTTTAATAAATTATATATTTAAAAGAAAAATATTTTTATAGTACTAGTGGATAGTGATATTTTTAAAGAATCCATAAAAAATTTTAGGGTATTTTTTTGAAAATTTATTCAATTTATTATGAATTTTGTAGGGATTTAAGTATAAAAAAAGAATTTAATATAAATTATATTATATTATATTATATTATATATATTAATAATAATAGAATAAGCAAAACAATAGGTTACTACGTCGTTTTGACCGAGGTTGGTCAAAACGACAACAGCCTATGTCATTTTGACAAGACGAGACTATAGGGCATCGTTTCAATTGAAATGACATCATATCGAAGGACTATTGGGCATCCTCGTTTTAGTGAGAAACCTGATGCCACCTTCCCCCTTCCTGGTCACTACCCGTGGCCTTTTTTAAATTCAAGAATATTGAAAAAGACAATGACCCAGTGGGATAAAATCTCATTTTGCCTCTAGCTCTTTCCAGACTGTTTCATAGCTTCATTCTTTACCTGAGAGCTTTGTCTCTCCCTCGTGAGCTTGTCCTTGCTGACATCGTCAATTTTTATGTAGATTCAGTTTATTTATTAGGTGAGTTTCCTTGCTCAGAATCAAGATAATATTTTTGTCGAATCATCCGTTTATATTGGTTAATATCTATTGAGTATTGTGTGGTTAGATTCGAGGGGTGATTAACTTCATTTCGATATGATTTTTATGGTGTGTAAATATATATTTGAGGTTTTGTGACTTTCCAATATGTGAGTGGAAAATTCCAGTTTTGGGGGTGTGGGTAGACGATATGTCGCCTGCATGTGCAGACGATGTGTTATTCAGTAGCTAGGTTAGGTCCACTCCTAGCCTAAGGCTCGGACAAGGCAAGGCACACCCAGAGATAGGCACGTGTCACCCTTGGGCAAGTGTGGGTGTAGATGTGGTAGCATCTAGAACTGGCACATAGTGTATCTTGGTTGGTCTGAATTAATTAAATTCTGGAAAAATGAATAAAAATGTAGAAAATAAGGAAAAATTGGGAAAAAAGTAGAAAATCAAGAAAAATTTCGTAAATATTACAGAAAATACTATATTTAATTTACAGTCTTATGGTATTAAACTTGCATGAATTGGATTTGATTTGATAGACCAGTTAAATTGAAAAAAATTCAGAAGATAAGAAAAAATAGAAAAATACCCGGTTGGGTCCTGGGTCGATTGTCGGGTAGAAACGCATTGAGTTAAGGAGTTAGTCGCATTATTTTATGTGATATTGTGTTATTGAGCATGAATTACTGAAGATTTGAGATCATTGTGCGTAAGTGGACACCTACAGTGGCAGGACCTCTAGGAATCGGTCCGGAATGCCATCGACGGCTATAAGGGTTTCGAAACCGGTGAGTGGATGGAACCTTCTTCTTGTTTGCTTAATTGCTAGCATGAATTATAAAATACGATTGCTATGAAACAATTAATTAGAATCGCGAATGTGTATATTTGGAAATGCTATGTTAAGTATTATAGCCATTATAGTCTGCTTCATGTTTTATGTTATGCTATGAAATGCATCAAAATTTCCATGCTATGATTGAAATGCATAAAATGCGCTGCGCACATCGAAAATCAAGATTAGCATGTGGAATGCACTGAGTCCGCATAGGGTAACCTAAGCAACCCTTGAGAGCTCTTTGGGTCTGGTAGCGTTATATGGATATGTCAATTCACGAGGTAATAAGGTTGGGATAGGTTTGTATTTATTGTTGAGATATATGGTTATCTATTGAATATATACTTGTTTTTTACACTGATATTTGAGTTGGGTTTTACTTTTTTGGATTGGTTTTATATCTCATTTTGATCACTTGTGGGTATCTAGTGCACTGATGACAATTGACCAAGATTAGTGGTCGACGGGTCACGCACTCTCTCTGGCACCACTTGTCGCAAAGGAGATTTAATGTCAAAGAGAGATGTTTAACATGGATTGACCTTAACCTTCAGCAACATTAGTGTGGGCTATGATTTCAAAAAAAATAAAATAAATACTAGTGGACCTAGATCACTCCCTGATCAGGAGTAGAACAGGTGGTTTCTTAGTGACTTTCTAGTCCTGTTTTAGAAATGCTAACTTATACGTGAGTTATGATTCACCATTTTTGTTATATTTGGTTAACTTTTATTTTACTTTGAATATTTTTTGAGAATTTTACATAGATTTTATATTTTTCGCTATGGATTTTGTTTATGTTTGCAATCATGCATTTTATGTTCCCCATAACCTCTCACCTAGATATTTAGCTAATGTTTTAGCGTTGTCTGGTTATGCTTGTAAGTTCTGCAGGTTTGCTGTTGATAGTAGTGCTTTATTTGTTTGGACTGTCAGCTACTGTTAGGTATGATCAGAGTAACAGATTTGGATTGTACACACATATACCGGGCATACTTTCATGTTTTATATTTGATATTTTACTTTTTATATATTAATTATATTCTGGTGCTTGGATTTATTGGATTGCATAATTGAGATGAGACTATTTGGTTTATCATACTTGAGGATGGTATAGGTTTTAACATGGATTTAATAATGTGGGATATTTGGAGTTGATACTGGTTAAAAAAAAAATTATTATCTAAATTTATGCTACAATTTTAGTTTATTTCGTTGTGTACTTCTATTGTTTTGTTTTATTAGCCTTACAGAATTCTAAGTGTAGCAGTGTAATTGCAATTCTTAGTATTCCGTGACGGAGGTGTTCATCCCTTGTGTAGGGTACAGGGCCTAATAGTATTGGATCTATTATTGAAAAAGCACAACACTTAAAATAACAAAAATAACACTAAAATAATTAAATCAAGAATATAAAAGAGATCCTGACTCTATTGATTATAAAGAAAAATATCAACAATATTACATATAACTGACGAGTTATATGAAAGGTCACTGACTATGCTGAAAGATATTACTATGTTTAGATATTATTACGTATTCCTAGATACTATGTGTCGATAAATTCCCTAATAGAATAGGGAATGGTTATATTACTAACCTGAGAATAGTTTGATAGTATTACCCATCTATTAAAATGGCTACTAATTATATACCCGAGATTATGTTACCTCTTTGGGTATATTGAGGAATGTTGCAGCTATTGAAGCAGATAACATATAATATACTATGTTATGTACGACTCTCATAATATGCCTAGTGTTATGGGATCAGCTTGAGGAATAAGCTGGCAGCCATGATCACGGAGGCCGAAGAGATGGAATCACCAAGGATGAGTTCCATGCATTTGTTGAGTGTCGTTAAAGCCTCAGCCAAAGATGCCAAGGTGGAGCAAGCTGGGAGAATGTTTGCTAAACCCATCGTGCAAGGGAGGGAGTCCCGTGCATTGATCGATACTGGTGCTACTCACAACTTCATGAAGAAGGAGGAAGCACAACGACTTGGCATCAAGTTCAAAGAGGAGAAAGGCTGGCTGAAGACGGTGAACACTAAAGCCCAGCCAATCTTTGGAGTAGCCCGAGGGGTCGAGCTACAAATGGGAGAATGGAAAGGTAAACTTGACTTCTCCATTGTTCCTATGGATGATTTTCCGATTGTGTTAGGAATGCAATTCCTGGATCAGACAAGAGCAGTCCCAATGTCTTGCACCAACACCCTCATACTTTCGGAAGGGAGCCAGTGTTGCGTGGTGCCTATTGCTCGAGAGAAGGAGCTGAAGGAAAAAACACTTACAGCCATCAGCCAACCGGAGAGTCCTTTGCTGGAAAGGATCCAAGGGGGTATGAAACAAAAACCCAAAGTTCAGGCCATGGCAGAACAAGTGAAGCAAGGGCTGAATCCATCCTCCTACAGCGTTGTCAAGGAGTGTGACAAGCAGAAGGACATTGCAAGAGTGCAATTGTCCAAGGAGGCAAAGTGGAAGGAAAAAGGGGTAGATAAAAAGAGGCGACTCTTGGAGTTTGATGAAGGGGATCTTGTGTTGGTGAAGCTGATGCCTCACCAAAGACGAGTTTTTTCCAAGTTGCACAAGGGGCTAGTGCGACGATACGAGGGTTCAAGGTGTTGAAGAGGAACGGCAAGGTGTCATACAAGCTGGAATTACCACCAAGATTGGAGTTCCATCCTGTCTTCCATGTGAGCTTATTGAAGCCATTCCAAGAAGACACGGAAGATCCGGAGAGGGGGAAGTCCAAGAGAGCTCCCACAGCTGTGACCAATGCCCATGATAAGAAGCTTGATGAGATCTTATCAAGGCGGGTGGTGCAAAAGAGTGGGAAGCACATGAACCATGTGGAGTACTTGGTTCGATGGAAAGGTGACCCTCCTAGCGAGACAAGATGGGAGAAAGATTTCGATCTTTGACACTACCAAGATGAAATCAACGAGTTCTTGAGGCAGCACACAACGAGGACGTTGTAGAGTTTGTTGGGGGAGAATGTCACGACCAAAAATCAGACTACGCGTCATTCGGCTTCGTGCGGGACCCGTCCCCTAAATCAAGGAACACGTTCCCCACCGAAAGAGGAAATCAAGGAGCTAATCAAGGAGCTAATCAAGGAGCTAATCAAGGAGGGAATCAGGGAACATGTTACCCACTATGTTCCCCACTAAGAGAGGGAATCAAGGAACTCAATTGGGATCCGTGTACTCAATTGGGATCCGTGTTTGTGCTTTCTACTTTTGTATATAACTGTTAGATCATACGGCTTGATCTCCACCATCCATTGGGGAGTTGTAAAGGCTATATAAGGGGTGCCACCCCTCATTTGTAATCATCCAGGAATACTTGCAATATTGAGAGTTTAGAGCTTTCTCTCCATTCATTTGTGTGTCTCTCTCATTTCGGTTCGGTTCTAAGCTTAGCATTCTAGCTAGCTTTGTGTGGAAGGCTTACTTAGCCTATTGCGAGAGCGATAGTCTAAGGCCGCACGGAGATTTTCTATTCCGCAAAACTCTAGTCCCGTGACAGTACGCAGGCCGAAACGTCGTCATTTACGAAAAGCTTTGAAACGATTCCGTCTTAATTAGGGGAACCGGCTGCCGACCTGGGTTCTCCCCATTCTCGCTGATGACCCAGGGTATTACGGGATAAGAAAAGGAGTTACGGGATACACCATATTCCCTTCAAAATAACTCCAGCCCCAACGGTTTTTCTTCCATTGAGTTCGTCGCTCCATCTCGAGCTCGACCATACTATTCTTGTGTTGAATTTAGCCTCGTATCATTGGATTCAGGTAAGATCCCACCCGGAAAATACCGGATCTATTCCCCTTTTGTATGCATGATTTAGATTGTGAAATCGAACGAATATGATTTCATGTATAGGTGGATACCTATTGATGCAAGACCTCGAGGAATCAGTCCAACTATCGAGGATCAAGTGTGGGCTCTTCGAACTTCGGAAACCCGTGAGTCGACAGATTTGGTTTATCATTCTATTGCTGACATGATAAATATGATTATCAAAGAAGTAATTAAATAAGTGAATACATGAAATGCTATGCATACAGTGTAAATAATTGTAATGCGGTATGTTTATACTTAGCCTGATGTGCCATGTTATAATATGATATGTGTGATGCGCTTATTATGACATAATAAAAGTTAATTATGCAATGCACTGAATGTGTCAGATACATGTGACGTGAATATACAGGCATAGCATAGAGTAACCTATGTGACTCTTGAGAGTTCTTTGAGTATGATAGCGAGGCGTGGAGATACCAAACAAATCGATATTATAAGGGGGAAAGGTATGACACAAGCAAGACGATGAATACAAGTAAGGATTCTGCAGAGTGGGGTTCGCTTAGGTGGAGCTGCCATCACCTAACACCCCGGCAACATGAGTTGAATGAGAATGTGGTAATTAAGAGAAAGGTAAGTCGAAAAATTACCACTGACGTATCTCAACCCCAATACTGGGCCCTCAACGGACTGAGAGAAAGCGATAGCCCGACCATGGTCTTGATTGTTCTGATTATTGTGCTATTACATTATGTTTAACTGTGATTATGCTGCATTTTCTATGTTTCATCGAGTCTTATTGTATGCCAGCAGTTGTGCTTAATAAGTGTATGATTGCATGTGTATTTTTTATATGTGTTTTTCCTGTCCGCTCACCTGGTAGGTTTCTAACAGGTTCTTGGTATGATCACAGGTTTGATGAACAAAGCTCACTCCCAGGCAGGACACGAAGACTTAGGTGGATTGACTGGATTTGAGGTATCATATGAGGACTATATTCATAGTTGATTCCTCTGTCTCAGTTTGGTTGTATTGATTGTATTGATATTTTATTAATATTGAATTCGAGCATATAAATATTATGTTGTGCTCATCTTGAATTGTGTATCCTTGGGTTGTTTGAAGTCACTCGAAGATATCAGTGTATCTTTTGTATTCATTGTGCCCTAATTTATACAGCTATTTAGATATTATTCTCTATTTTATTACTATGCCATTAGCCTTGTGGGTTCATTAAATGCATAGTCATATGTTATGATAGTGTATATAGTGGGCCTTTGGCAGTTGTCGTATAAAATTTTTGGGGTCTGGGGTATGACAATATTGGACAAGCGGAAATTTCAAAATGAGAGGTAAAGAAGATCTTGGAGAAAATGGTGGGCCCCGTAAGATGAGATTGGTCAACCCATTTGTTAGATGCACTTTGGTCTTACAAAACTGCATTCAAAACTCCATTAGGTATGTCTCCATTTCTGTTAGTGTTTGGAAAAGCATGTCATTTACTGGTTGAACTAGAGTACAAAGCCTATTGTGTAATTAAGAAATTGAATTTCAATTTACTAGTTGCTGGTAAAAAATGGATGTTTAAAATGAATGAATTAGATGAGTCAAGATTGCAGGCATATGATAATGCTTTGCTTTATAAGGAAAAAGTAAAGCGTTGCCATTATAAGCATATCATAGGTTAGACATTCAAAGTAGGCCAGCATGTGCTATTTTTAAATTTGAGGTTAAAATTGTTTCCTGGAAAGTTACATTCTCGATGGTCAGCACCATTCATAGTAATGAAAGCCTTTGATTTTGGTGCTATTGAAGTGTAGGATCCTAAGACAAGTAACATTTTTCAAGGTCAATGGATAATGATTAAAATTGTATTATGGTGGTGATAAAGAGCCATAATTATGGTCTTGGAAATACTATGTAACATCTCACTTCTGATTTCCTAACGGTACGACCGGTCAAATAGGGGGAACTTTGTGGCACAAACAGGGTGGTGATTGACTGATCGAAAGACAAGTTCAACTGGTCGAATCATAAGTCTTACAACTGATCGAAACTTGAACAAAAATTCTAGACAAGTCTAAGACCGGTCGAAACCATTAACTTTCAACTAGTTGAAGCCCATCACAAGTTTGACTGGTCAAGTCGGTGCAAATTTTGACTGGTCAACATAGGAAACCGACGATCAAAGACGATTACCCCTACTCACCCACGATGGAAACTGAAAGG
Source organism: Passiflora organensis (assembly GCA_019739055.1). Lineage (NCBI taxonomy): Eukaryota > Viridiplantae > Streptophyta > Magnoliopsida > Malpighiales > Passifloraceae > Passiflora > Passiflora organensis. The sequence goes on along the minus strand of JAEPBF010000191.1, from coordinate 84,804 downwards.
TTGTGATGGTTCCAGATCCTATTTTGATTAGCCGTAATTTATTTTTCCGACCTATCGAAATCATCATAACCCATGTATGTTCTGACTTTCCAAATTTTGACTAATTAAAGTTACAAATTTTTACTGGTTTAAATCTTGCGTCTATTTAAGAAGCCCTAGGTCGACCCAGCAAACTAATCAGCCCCAAAATCCATTCAAGTCGCCCTAATTTCTCACTGCATTCCTCAATAATTTTAGTGCTTTTATCTCCCTCTCAAGTATGTTTCATTGCATTTCAACTACTTGTTTATGTTTCTTTTATTCTATTTCATGTTTCAATCCTTGTTTTATGAGTGATTCATTCCCATTTATGAGTGATTCCACTGTGAATTTGCTCTTCTCTTCATAAATATCTGTGATTTTTAATTTATAAGATATATTATTGAAACTAAGTCCAATTGTGTATGTTATTTAACTAGTTGGATGTTCAAATTGGTGTCCATTGTTCATATAAACTAAGCATGTTGAGGTTTCTTTGTGGAATGGTGTTATAGTGCTCACTTATCGCATATGTTTCGTATCTGTATATATCGTACATGCCTCATATGTTCTCATTTTTCCTAGTGACATTTGGTAATTTATATGTCCTTCATTTTTTGTTCATGGTATGATATCATTGAGTTTTTAATGATGGTATGTTGTTGTTGAGAGTTTGGTTGTATTGAGTTGGGAATTGAAATGTCATGTTTCTCATTGAATGTTGTGTTCTTCGTAGAAATCATGTTATGCACCAAGAATACTGATGGCCGGTCTCCTTCAATGGCTGAATGCCATGCTAAGAAGGCCCATGCATCATCTTCATGTGAACCTAAACTAAAGGAATTTGACTCAAGAAGTTTCAAGCTCTTCGAGGCCTAGCAACGGCATGAGCAGTTGAAAGGATGACAATTCCATCAGGAAAAGTCATCCAACTTCTAGTACATTTACCTATAGAACTACACCCAAAGAATTCCATTGGAGTATGAAGCAATGGTCGTTAACCTGGACTGGCAAGACTTTTCCATGCAGTGCCACGAGTTTGTTTACCCTTAAGTCGTTTTACGAGTTTGTTTACCCTTAAATCGTTTTACGAGTTTGTTTACCCTTAACTCGTTTAACGAGTTCTTCACCAACCTGTTGGATGCCATAGGTCTTTTTGACTGCATTCATGGGAAGAAGGTGCATTTTAGCTCGAAGACCATCAACACTCACTACAACCTGAGCTACAATGCAACAGGCAACGAAGATGAGCAACTGCAAAAGTTTGACATCATTAATGATGTTCTCACGGTGGGGCGAGGTGTGAGTGAGTCTGATGGAGGGACTATCACAACCACCTACTTTAATCGTGAGGCAAAATTCAGGAGGCTCTTCATTTTGCCACAACCTCATCCCGACTTCTCAAGATTATGAAGTTAGCCAGAAAGTAATATGGATACTGTTCAAGATCGTCACCAATCAGAAGGTTGATGTTGACCGGATTATCTTTAGAAAGCTGCGGGCTCGGAAGCCCTCATCCAAGAACTATTTACCATATCCCCACCTCTTCACGAGATTATACTTGAAGGTGGGTGTTCCTCAACCATCTGAACCAAGACCGTTGCCGATTTTCAATATCGTGTATATTGGTCAGAAGATTCGGGTGATTGATGAGGATGAATGGCAATACCAGACCTACCACTTTTATTATGAGACCCAGCCCGTAGGGGGGGTTAGGTTACCCAATCCCACATCGGAAAAGAAGCGAGGGAGGTCTTGGGCTTATATGTGTTGTGTGATGGTATTATTTGTAACAAGATGCATCTTTTGGGCCCTGTGGTTAAAAGCTCAACTGAGCGTTGCAGTTGTGATCCATCACACGCACATACACGTCCGGGCCCACTGAGCCGAGGGTCCGGGGGCCGGGTCGGGACAAATGGTAGAGGAGGCAGGTGCGTTCCCTCTTCCGGGTGGGCTTGGGCCGTGTTATGTGTTCACGTTTGGGCCCGTGAGTTTGGGCCCAAGGCAATTATGTTTGGGCTCCCCTCGTGAGCACATGAGCTCTATAAAGAGGGGAGATTGTGAGACCCAGCCTGTAGGGTGTAAGGTTATCCAATCCCACATCGGAAAGGAACGAGGGAGGTCTTGGGCTTATATGTGTTGTAAGAGTGGATCATTTCTAACAAGATGCATCTTTTGGGCCCTGTGGTTAATAGCCCAACTGAGTGCTGCAGTTGTGATCTATCACGCACACATACACGTCCAGGCCCGCTGGGCCAAGGGTCCAGGGGCCCGGGTCGTGACACTTATTTTCAGGCGCATTACCTAGACACCTAGTAGCCAGGTACCCCACTGCAAGTTGATGGTCCTCCTTGACCACGACCAACCCTCACTTCACATATGATTGCCATGGAATCTGAACTGCTCTCCCAGATGGAGGATTTGGAACTTCAGAATAAGAAAATGCTGGAACAGATGCACACTTTCTTAGAGCGGATGCAACAAGCCTCTGCTCATCAGGATGACATGATCCGTTATTAGAGGGATTCCAATCTTCGGCTCTACAACTTCATACAGCGTTATGACCATTCCATTCCTCCACCACTTATGCCACCTAATTGGCACTTGCACTGAGTCATATTTTTTTCGGCACCTCAAGCATCAATGAGTATTCAGCTATTTGTCCTTTCTGTTGTTATTTCTCTTTTCTTTTTTTATGTAATAGTTCGGTTATCTTTCATTGTTATTGTTGTTATTGTTATTGTTGTTATTGTTATTGTTGTTATCATAGCAGTATAATGTTTCCATCTTTCATGTTGTCATATGCGTATTGTCTTCATGTGTTCATAATAAAACCTTGAGTTGTTCTTATTGTTCATTAATCCATGGAGACTATGCATGATAAGTTTGAGGAGATTGGATTTCCTTTCCAGTTCAGGATTACATAATACATAGTATAATAAGTATACCGAAATAAGGTATTCTAAGTTTTCGAAGAGCATATGAAAAATTTCTATCTAAGTCTGAGTGGTATTTTGGGTGGCATTAGTAACAATAACAAGCATCTAGAGCAACAAAGCATGATCGGTATGTTTGTATTGAGGATAAAACAAAAGAAGGATGGGAATAGAGGTAAAAAACTTATGTATAATAGGTTAATGAATTGATCAAGATAGGCAACAATAGGGCAAAGGTAGGGCATACTGGTTTCATGTATAGAAAATATTCAAAGGATGAATTTATGATTTTATAATATGAATGGATGCCAAACAATCAGACGAACAAGAGGAACAACAACAGAAATGAATTGAAGACAGAATCACACAATCTTGAAACCTAATCCTGCTGAAATACGATTTAATTTTTGACAAATAAAAACTAACCTTCAAATGAAAAACCCAAGATGTTAGAAAGAGGACAAAGGGAGCTTTCCAACAAGCTATTATTCTCAGGAATCCGACAAAGGACGAGAGAGTTATGCTATTTTGAAGTTTAAGCAGATTTTGTCAATTCCGTAGAAATATGATTAAACTTTTGACAAAGAAAAACTAACCTCCAGATGATAAACCAAATATGGTTGGAAAGAAGATGAAGAGAGCTTTCCAACAACCTATTATTTGCAAAAATCCGACAAAGGATGAGACAGTTATGCTGATTTGAGGTTCCAGTGGATTTCGACAAAAATTGGGAGGTTTAAGGTTTTTAGTTTTACGAATTTTTTTTGTTTTCTGTATAAGATTTTTGTGTGGCTGGCTTCCTCTTTATATAAGGTGGTTATGAGATTAAAATTCCTATTTTAAAGGCTTCATTAAAGTAAGATAATTATCAGAATAAAATTCTGTAATTACCCCCCTTAATTTTAGGGATTTTAATTTCTAAGGTAATTATAACCTATAAAGAACTAGATTAAATAAAATTAAAACCAAAATTAATTACTGGACATTTCTTACCAATTTCGGCCATCACACATCCTTTTCTTCAGGAGCAAAATGGTCTTCTCACCTGCACTGGCTTCTGGACTTCTAGGACTCAAAATTCGAAGTCTCACATATTGTATGGATAGACTATGTGTGTATGCCTGATGTGGGTTGTGTCCTAGCAGGCTATGAGTTACAAATATATCTATCTATCTATATCTATCTATATCTATCTATATTTATTTGTCTATCTATCTATCTATCTATCTATCTATATGTGCGGATTTTGATTGAGTGTGATTTTTCCATTTAGTTGTAAATAATATTAGCAGTAGGGGTTTTATATGTATTTTGTAACAAAAAATTAACTGCTAGTGGGCTTTCGGTTTCCCTTAGTGCTAGGGATTCCTAAAGTGCTTTGTAATCCACCTTGATAAGTTTTGGGACATAGTAGCCCATGTGATGATGTGATGTATTATGAATTTACAAAACCTATTGGGCTTATCTATTGCTTAGTATTTTACAATTCATGGTCTATGCATACTTGCTTGTGAAACACTTGAGTAAATGTCTTGAATGCATAGATGGAATCGATGTTTAAAGGCAACTGTTTTAATATTTAATTTCTGTATGTCTCTATTCCAATGGATGTGCTTATGATGTTGTAACTCCCACTGAGGTCTTTTGATCTCACCCCCCTCTTGTTGATCATTTCAGGGCTAGTTCATTTGTTGTAGCCAATTGTCTTTGAGGTCATGTATTCCCCATGTTGGTCTTAGGGCTGGACTATTGCACTTGTATGTCTTGGAAACTCGGCATGTTTATGTTTTTGATAATTACTTATTTTGATAAAGTACATGCTTGTGTTGGATTATGGTTGTTGATATGGACCCCTTTGTGGGATTGTTTTCCCAATTTGATTTTTATTTCGTATGTATGACTCATATTTTTGTTATGTTATGAGATGCGTGCCTTGGGAACTTTTCGTGTGGATCCATATGGGACTTGTGAGTATGGAATCTTCTGTTGCATGTTTGGGGCCATGTGGCCTGTTGTGTGTGATTTAAGTCTTCCGTTGTATGTGTGTGCATACTCCATTGTTTGTTTTATGCTGGGTATATTTTGTGACATGTCATGCTTCTTTTAAAGGAAAGATTCAAATCTATACTCATTTTTAGGAATTCGGATTTAAATGTTAATGCGAGCCTTGTGTGGTTACATTGATCGATGTTGCGTCGATTGGGGCTACTTGGTAATGAGGGTCCAATCTACCGAGAGTGGATCCTCTCAATCATACTCAAAATTGCAAGTGAATAATATCGTAATAAGTAATATAGTTTATCAAAAGAACAAAATTCATCCTGTAGGAACTGATTAACAAATACAATCTATCACTGTAATTATCAATTCTAGTTAAAGCAATCTAAAATATTTGCTCCTATAATGGAAAATACATAAAATAGGTGAATGATTAAAAACTTAATTTACTATATCTAAGAATCACACTCTAGTGTTCACGTTCGACTCACGCCATATCATTTCATCTAACCATGTATTCAGAATATATAACTAAGCATCTTCCAATTACTTAATCATTCAACTTAGTTTACCATTTACTATATTCCTTTCTAAATGACTAAATCAAGTTGATTAATACAATCAGGTTGTTCCAGGATAATAGGTATATTCCTATCCTATCATATTTCACCATACTGTCCTGGTTTGTATGTTAATTTTGTTGGATTATAAACAAAATTCCCTAATACTTATAACTACCTTAAATGGATTGATCAAATTCATTGTATGATTGCATAATGTACATGCAAGATGAATACACTTTTTCAGTGTAATTAAACTAGGAAATGAGGCACTCTAAAAGGATTATAATGATAACATGAAATAAACAATTCATCTACTCATTCATTCATGCATGATTGTAATCAAAATTTACATACTGTATGCCTCGAATTCCCAAGACGTAATTCACTAAAATTTCAGAATATGACTCTCAACTAAGGATAGAAAAAATGAAAACAATATATTTTCTCTCTATCTCCCTTCTTTTATTTTTCTGGACCTCCTACTTATAATGTCGAAATTTTGACTGGTCGAACTTGAATGGTTTCGATCGGTCGAATTTCTTCACCGGTCAAAAACTGCCCATAACTATCTTTAACTGCTTTTTTGACTAGTCGCTGGAGTATCACTTCGATCGGTTGTCAACCTCTCTGGTTTACTCAGACGATCAAAATTTGAGTTCTCCTTTTGCTTTAGCTTTTGATCGGTTGATTCTTCATCTACTCAACCAATCATGAAGTTTTCTGGAATTCCTTGGGTGTATATTTTAATTTTGACCAATTGAACGTGATCTTATGGAACAACCGGTCGGAGCTTGTTAACTTTGACTGATCTTCGACTGCTTTGGTTCATTCTTATGTGAGTTTGACTGGTCGATGGTTGTATTCTTTGTTCCATCTCTACACCTGATTGAAACAACTTAACAAACATATAAATTACATGACTTGATTAATTTAATACAGGTTAAATGTTTCAAAATTCCTAAATTGAGCATGTTAATTACCATGTAAAAACAGAATAACAAATCTTCTAAAACTTAGAACCATGCTAGTCCTTTAGCAAGTAGCTCAATAAAAAAATTGTTAAACTAGTCACCTATCGATGCATCATATAAATCTTACCACTTGAGAATCACATACTACCAATAATACGTATACTTTGATGTGAAAAACATTAAAAATTCCAGAGAGCATATTTATATATGTGTGTATGGCTAAGGGAATTAGATTCTTACAACATCAAACACCCATGCAATAGTTAAAGATCTTCATATGAGTACTTATTGCATTTTAATTTCAGAAGGGGAACTCAATGGTCTCCTGTGATTATGCATTTATTTCATATTTGTTATTTTTTTTTCTCAAGTATTGCCATTTGCATTTTATAAGTTATAAACACTTAATCCTTCTTTGTTAACATGAAATCGCAACCCTTACACCTTGTTAACATGAAATCACAAATTATCTTGTGTCTTATGATTAGTGCCGAAATATACATAGTTAAATTCTGGTGGTAATTTAGGTTGAATCTTATTAAGTTCTTGGCTACCACATCACACATCCAAAGGGGAGGCACCTTCAGTATCTGACCACTGATTTCTGATAGGTTTGGTGAGTGGAATTGGTAAGGAAATAGGGTATTTACTTTGTTATTGAGTATGCATGCTTAGTTTGGTTTTGTCTTTGCCTTGTGATGCTATAGGTGGTTCGTAATTATTAAATAAGGGCAAAAGAATAGCTTCTTGTTCTGAGACAAGAGAGGTAGAATCTATGCCTCATCGATTTCTCCAGAGATCCCTGTTGATTGTTTGTTATTTTCGATACCTGCCCTTATTATTATTGCATGAATTGATTATAGGATATGTGCATGAATCGCGGATTGAGATATGAATCCTATAGGCCATACCAAACTCTTGAGTTAGGTTTTGAGTGCCTGAATTGCATATAATTGTGTTCTGACATGATTGAAGATACCCTGTTCCGATGGCCATTAGGGGTAAGTGCTGATGCTCCTTGGGAGAGGGGAGGGTCTTACTGATATGTCGTTGTATGGGTGGAAATCCACAGCATGCGCTCGCTGGAAGCCTTGTCCTTGTATGGCTTGGATGCCTGGTGCTTGTGCATCTGAAAGCCTTGCCCTTGTGTGGATTGGATGTCTTGTCCTTGTGTGGCAGGATGAATAGGTTTTCTGATTAGCTTGTGTGCTAACCTTTTACCCTTTGTGCAGTAAACCTTAGACAACACAGGTGGAAGGGGATGGTCTTTCTTTCTTTCTAGTGACAAGACTAATTAGATGAGTTTTACCTGGCTGTGTACTTCTTATTTTCAGAAGTGTTGTAGTCCACCCTCAGCCTTAGTTTCGGCTCTATCTCTTTGATTGATTCTTGAATTACATGATACCCATAGTTGTGTAGGGATGCTCTGATATTGTTCGGGAGATTTTTGTTTAAGATTTTTATAGATATTATGATGTTGTGACCCTATGGAGATTCTTGTAATCTCATCCTGTTGTATTCACCATTTTTCAGGCTTTGGTACATCACTGTCCATGGTACCAGTGTGTGAGATCAAGGTTGCACGGAGAGGCGATATTGCATCACATTTTCATACCTGTTCCTTAATTGCCTGCATATATAACATGAATTATGATTGGACTACTTTCTGGTTTTTCAAAATTCCTCCTCACTTGTTGTGTCCAATTTATGTTGGCGGTTAACTTGCTAGATATTTGGATCCCTATGGGACTTATATGTTGTGGATTCATTGATTTTATTTAAAGACTTCCGCTGATATTTCATTCACTTCATATGATACTAGAATACTTGTCCAGTATCATACTCCATTTGTTGATAAACATAAAGAATGTACATGCTAAAAATCGAGAATTTGATGAGTAAGCCTTGTGGGATTCAGATAGGTCCTGGTTCTTGGGCTTGTTTGGGTTTCACGGCAGTAAGGGCCCTAATCGGAGCAATTAATAATAGGTTAGGAGTTAGGGTCGTTACACAACACCTATCAGTAAGCAATATTTCCCTCAGCCTGGGATTTCATGTACTTACCATGTTTGGCCAAACAATATTCATCAATCCCAATTGTTCTAAAAATACAAAGATAATTTTTACATAGGAAACCCATAATGCATATAATACAATTATTCACCATGAAGGGAACTTATGTGGGATCGATTTGGGTATGAATCGATGTTTGATGGTGGAATTGGTTTAGGGGTCCCAAAATGGTGTATATGGGTTGCAGGAAGGGTACGAGGGTCGTTGGCATCGAAACAGGGGTCGTCGGAATCAAAATGGGTGGGGTTGACAGAGAAGTACGCAGTCTATGTACAAGAGTACATGCCTTGACTCATGGCCTTGTATCCTGATTGGGAATCCCATGCACTAGCACATGGCCTGGGTACATAGCCGTGTACTCTCTAGAATAGTACACGGGTTCTGTACAAAAGTACACAAGCGTATACCTCTTCTCGAAGGGGTACACACCCCAAAACAGACTTGGAACACTCCCGAAACTCGCTGGAACACTCAGTGAACCTTACCATGGTTTCTTTGAAATGAAAAATGACTCACAACACTCCAAACACTCAATCGAAGAGCTCAACACGAACGGATTCCAACAACAGATCACATGCCAAATTATAATTCACACACGCACAAACAACATGCTTAGGAGTTCTATCACATAGATCAAGCGTTCAAAACATGGCAAGTAAGTTCATGTAGTTAACATGCTCATCAAACACATTATACGTATAGCTTCCATTCAAAACTATAGAATTACCGTATTTTAAACTGAAAACACAACGAATATTCATACTCAAATGAAACATAAACTCTCACCTCTTAATGTATGGAAAACTTAACGGCAATACCTTCGTCCTTATCGACCGCACCAGCACCGCCTAAACATACAATCGAACCACAAGCAAATCAGCATCGAAAATTAAACATAAACAACAAAGGACTCGAAATTGAAAAACGAACTCTAGAGAGCCCAATGACACTCTCACTGGCACACACCTCACACTAACAACACGCTCATAACTCAAGATTTCATAAAACCAACCAACGGACGGAACTCCCAAACCTCGTACAAGTCTCGCACAGCTCCAAATCAACACTCAAGCACACCCGATCACACAATCGAGTTTCCCAATCCACAAACACACTCCACAACATAGAAATCAAATAACCTAAGCATCAAAATCAAAAAATACCCAAAATTACCAAAAATATCACTGAATTAAAGAATGTTCACCCACGGATCATGGGAGGTTTTCAATAGATCAAACCACCAAACTAACTTAACAACAATGACAGGGGACTATTGAAACTAAAAATCAACGAAAAAAATGGAGATTTAGAGCATTTACCACAAAATTCCCAAAAAATGCCTTAATCATGAAGAACAATAGATTGTTGGCCCCTCGATCGATAAATTTCAGCGGAAATCGGCTAGGGAATATTAGGAAAGTGGTTAAGGTCAATGCCTGGTGGTTTTTTTAGGAATAAAATTGATAGAAATTCAAATAAATGTTTAGAGGGAAAATGGGAGAGAGGAAGAGGAGAGAAAGGAGAGTGGGTTGTTGTTTGAATTTTGACATTTAGAAAAGTTTAAGAGTTAGGTGGGGTTGGGTATTGATACCCCGGGTCTAAAATCTCGGAAAGACCCAATTAAAATATTTTAAAAGCTGATAAGTCATGAATGGGCAAAAACAGGTTTTAGAACCAATAAACATAAAAAATAGGTTTAAATAATCAATTGGGCTACAAACTGGGTAATTGGGCCCTAAAAATAACTAACGGGCTCAAAACGGATTTTTATGCCCAAAGTCCCCGATTACTCAAAATGCACTCGAAATCAACCAATATTAATTTCCACTGACTCAAAACTCAACACTCGACCTAGACCACTCACTAAGATGCCTAGATGCACACCTAGGATTTCTATGACTAAGTCCATCCTACAAGTCACTCTCGGGTCAATGGTTAGCTCACTGGTCAAAAATCAACTCATTAGTCAAACTGGTCAAAATTAGACACTCTCGCTGAACGGTCTCGCTGACTAGGCACTCAAAGGGACAAGATCTCATAATGATGATAAATATATGACATGATACTCACCAGAAATTAGCCTGAAAACACTCAGAAGACACACACATGCACTTAGTGGGAAGGTGCGATCAATCTTCGGGAGACAAGAGGCGAGTTTGAGGTTGCGTATTAAATGCTTAGATCCTGATTTCAAGTTGGGATATATCCCTTTAGTCGGTGGGTTGCAGGACAAGACAATACAATTACCCTTCTAAGGGTGAAATGGCGTTGTTTCACCAGAAGGTGAAACTACGCCATTCTTGCCTAGACGACGTAGCTCGGCTCAAAGGCCGAACTCATCAAAATGACAAGATTGCCTATTTTTGGCATTTTTTTTTATTTTTTAATAATAATTTAATGATATAAATATTATTCTTTTTAATATACTAAATATTTAATAATTCATGAAAAATAGTATATTACACGGAAAAATATCTTAAAAAATATCATTGACTTCTAATGAATATTAAGAATATTTTTTCATAAAATTTCATAAAATTTACTTATGCTTACATTGTGAGAACTATAAATTTCTAGTTGTTTAGGCCAGGAAGCCCACTCAAGGATCGATATCGTTAGTAGGCCTTAGCACACGAAATAAGCAACGGTTAGGAATATTTTAAAGACAAATACCGATTTTGAAAATTATTGAAATTATCAATTTTATGATTGGAATATCATAAAGAAAGTTGTAATGTTGATTTGGGAATCTTAAGACTATAGATTGGTTTATTGGATGTATATAAAGTTATATGAAATTTTGAAGAATTTTTAGAAAAATATTTATAGTTATTGAGATTTTTCTGAGAAAAATATAAGGATATTTAATTTTTAATAAATTATATATTTAAAAGAAAAATATTTTTATAGTACTAATGGATAGTGATATTTTTAAAGAATCCAAAAAAAATTTTAGGGTATTTTTTTGAAAATTTATTCAATTTATTATGAATTTTGTAGGGATTTTAGTATAAAAAAAGGATTCAATATAAATTATATTATATTATATATATTAATAATAATAGAATAAGCAAAGCAATAGGCTACTACGTCGTTTTGACAGAGGTTGGTCAAAACGACAACAGCCCATGTCATTTTGACAAGACGAGACTATAGGGCATCGTTTTAGTGAGAAACCTGATGCCACCTTCCCCCTTCCTGGTCACTACCCGTGGCCTTTTTTAAATTCAAGAATATTGAAAAAGACAATGACCCAGTGGGATAAAATCCCATTTTGCCTCTAGCTCTTTCCAGACTGTTTCATAGCTTCATTCTTCACCTGAGAGCTTTGTCTCTCCCTCGTGAGCTTGTCCTTGCTGACATCGTCAATTTTTATGTAGATTCAGTTTATTTATTAGGTGAGTTTCCTTTCTCAGAATCAAGATAATTTTTCTGTCGAATCATCCGTTTATATTGGTTATTATCTATTGAGTATTGTGTGGTTAGATTCGGGGGGTGATTAACTTCATTTCGATATGATTTTTATGGTGTGTAAATATATATTTGAGGTTTTGTGACTTTCCAATATGTGAGTGGAAAATTCCAGTTTTGGGGGTGTGGGTAGACGATGTGTCGCCTGCATGTGCAGACGATGTGTTATTCAGTAGCTAGGTTAGGTCCACTCCTAGCTTAAGGCTCGGACAAGGCAAGGCACACCCAGAGACAGACACGTGTCACCCTTGGGAAAGTGTGGGTGTAGATGTGGTAGCATCTAGAACTGGCACATAGTGTATCTTGGTTGGTCTGAATTAATTAAATTCTGGAAAAATGAATAAAAATGTAGAAAATAAGGAAAAATTGGGAAAAAAGTAGAAAATCGAGAAAAATTTCGTAAATATTACAGAAAATACTATATTTAATTTACAGTCTTATGGTATTAAACTTGCATGAATTGGATTTGATTTGATAGACCAGTTAAATTGAAAAAGATTCAGAAAATAAAAAAAATAGAAAAATACCGGGTTGGGTTCTGGGTCGATTGTCGGGTAGAAACGCATTGAGTTAAGGAGTTAGTCGCATTATTTTATGTGATATTGTGTTATTGAGCATGAATTACTGAAGATTTGAGATCATTGTGCGTAAGTGGACACCTACAGTGGCAGGACCTCTAGGAATCGGTCCGGAATGCCATCGACGGCTATAAGGGTTTCGAAACCGGTGAGTGGATGGAACCTTCTTCTTGTTTGCTTAATTGCTAGCATGAATTATAAAATACGATTGCTATGAAACAATTAATTAGAATCGCGTATGTGTATATTTGGAAATGCTATGTTAAGTATTATAGCCATTATAGTCTGCTTCATGTTTTATTTTATGCTATGAAATGCATAAAATTCGCTGCGCATATCGAAAATCAAGATTAGCATGTGGAATGCACTGAGTCCGCATAGGGTAACCTAAGCAACCCTTGAGAGCTCTTTGGGTCTGGTAGCGTTATATGGATATGTCAATTCACGAGGTAATAAGATTGGGATAGGTTTGTATTTATTTTTCTATTAATTGAATTAATCAGGATCCTACAATAAGAGGATTGATTAGGTGGAGCTACCAACATCTAACGCACGGCATCGTTTGTGGATCGGACTAGGCATTAAATTGCTATGGATTTGTATATTACAGGAGTAATAAGATAAATTGAATGATAATAAGATTAGAGTGTTACTAACGAACTCCAGTTCTATACCTTGCCCGGATAGACTGGAAGATATTGTCATGCCCAAATTACGATCATATGTGTGCTCTGATGAGTCATGTGTGCAGCATTTGAATTGACTATAATTACATGTATTATTGCAAGAGAATAATTGCATGCATTAATAAATTGGTGTGAGTGAACTGATAGAATTAAGATATGCCAACATGTTTATTTGATTATAATGATTGTTGCATGTGAATTGCTTCATATGATTTTCCCGTCCACTCACCTGGCAGGTTTTTGCTAGAATATTGGCATGTAATGCAGAAACTTATAGTTAGGAGCTCACTCCAAGGCAATATGAGGAAACAAAGAGAAAATAAGGATGAAGCAAAGGGGATCGAGGTAATTTTATGAGTATCATAATCATAGTATTTCTCCTAGAATGTCTATGTATGCTAGAGTCATCAGATTGAATCAAATCCTAGATAGTAGTGTTAAAAGTTGATCACTTAGCAAAACCACCCAGAGAGCATCATGTTTTTCTGTAATTTCGCTGCATGATATATCAATCAATCCTTTCGATTCCTTCTCTGCTTTAATTTCATACCACTAGCCTTGTAGGTTTATTATATGTATTGCTTGGTGATGTGACAATGTATAGAGTGGGCCTATAGTGATTATCGCACAAAATTTTAATATCCGGGGTATGACAATTAAATTGGTAACGGAGCATTATTTAATCATTATTCTTTGAAACTGATGTGTTTCTTATTCCTTAATGCTACTCTACCTCTCCTTTATCATCCATGTGGGTGAAAATTTTTGTGATAGCGGAGCGTATTTCCTTTCTTTGGAAACATTCCTTATTATCGAGCCACCATCTTTGATATCGTGTTTTCTTTATTAGAAAACACAAGTAAGGTTTTCACCTCTACCAATTATGGTAGTTGTCGAGCATGACTACATCTTATGAGCTAAGTTTTGCTCGGTTCTCTAGATCGGGCAATATGTTTCAGAAATTCCTTCCTTGCTATAACTCACTACTCTATCATGAACTTGAGATTGGTTATACCTTTGGTGAAAAATATTTCTTTTTCACAACACCCGATTGAGGACTTGATCTATTCTTGTGATCATGATCTTATCTTTTTATGCATATGCATTATTTCCTCTTATAGTTACCACTAAAGTGAGTGATAACTTTATTCTTAGCTCTAAGATAATGGTTTAAGTATGGTCAATTCCTCATTGAAAAGGGGAGATTGATAAAAAAAAAATTTGATTGTGAGTTCAATTGAGTCAAGGGAAGCTACACATATCATACTGACTTTGATTTCAGATTGAAAGACCTAGGAGGAGCAAGAAAGATTGCCAGTATAAACTATGGTAAGTGTGCATTGTGTACAAAAAATTTGAGTATCAAAAAGTACATTGGATTAGGTACAGTTTATCTGAATTTTAAGTGATCGTGAATGAGATTGAGAATATATATTCTCTTTTGATGCATAAATTGGTTTTGGGATTGATTTTAGTCTGATATGCTTATAAGTAATAAGTTGCCTCATTGAAAACTAATTGGAATTGTATGAACCGCAATGGTATGAGGCTTATTACAGGCTATTATTTTGGTGAGTCATAGATGCTAACTCAATAAGATCTATGAACAGTTGAGAAAAATTAGAAGAATGGTACAAATTATCCTATTATTTGCGTATTCTGTGTTTATAAGCACACAGAACGCACATTATAAAGATTGATTGTTCAGTAATGTGGATAGTGCACGGAGTGCATATCCTTATACTGTATAATTGATAGATAATATGATTCATCGTGTATGGAGTAACAATGTTGTATTAAGGGATGTCGTTCTGAAATCTTAATGTGTGTGGCCTACTGTATAAGTTATGAGCTTGAATAATATCTCCTAGAAATTTTGGCTATTTGATTGACTAATTACACCCAAACTCTAAGGATTGAGAAATTGCATATAGTATGAAGAGTATGTTTGATGAAGGACTAACCGACGAGTTAGTCCATTCATGGATTTTGATTATAAGAAACTCATAAGTGTGAATCATAGGAGTATAGCCTATATTGAGGCTAATGAGCCTGAGGAACATGCAGAATTACGAGAATTATATAGATATTCTAAAATATGAGATGGATGTGCTTGGATCAATATCTGTGATCCTGATTTCAGGAATAATGCTTGCTATTCTTTGATGAGAAAAAAGAAAAATTTGATTCATGTTGAGAATAAAAGAGGTATAGTGAGAGACTAGATCTCACTACGATTGAAATAATGATTATTTTTCCGTGTTGAATCGGCTGATATTGGTTGCTAGGATGAAATGTATATCACAATGAGTTGAAGTGTTATAAGTTCAAAGGATTAAACTTTGAATTGGATGGATGCAAACCAGAGATATGAATGGAGTTTCACAGCAAAAATGTGATTCGTTAGAGTTTGAAAGAACTTGAGATAGATTCTGATATGAATCAAGAGTAAAGTTGTTATTTAACTGTCATTTTGAAGTAGTAATTTACATATTTATTGTTAACTGGCAATGGTGGTGATATTATATTAATCACAATGATATCGTTGCATCTAAACAAGGGTGAAAGGATCACTCGTACATGATTGCTGAAGGTAAGGCTTTAAGAATATGACCTTGTGAGCATAGATACAATATGTGATCAGGATTTTATTATCAAATATGACAGAAAAATTGATTTTGGTTGGTATTTAGGATAAAAAGGAATGCGATTGGATGTCGAGCTCTAAAATATGATTAGAATGATATGAAAAAGTATGTAAGTGTAATTACTACTGATAAGGGATATGAAAGGAATGCAAATGGATATTGTAAATTTGGTTGTTTCTCAGTTAAGGTGAAATTCGCACAATGAGAGAAATCTCGCTGTAAGCAAGTTTCGAGGACAAAACTTCATATAAGGTGGGTAGAATATAAGAACTGAAAATTTCGAGTTGTTTGTGCTAGGAAGCCCATTCGAGGATCAATATCGTTAGTACATCTTAGCCCACCAATCAAAATAGTTTATAGAAATAAGCAACAATTTAAAATATTTTAAAGAGAAATATTGATCTTGAAAATTATCTTAATTATCAATTTTATGATTAGAACATCATAAAGAAAGCTCTAATGTTCATTTTCGAATCTTAAGACTATAAATTCGTCTGTTGGATATATCTAAGGTTATAAAACTTTTCAAAGAATTTTTAGAAGAATATTTATAATTATTAAGATTTTTTAAAGAAAAATATAAAAATATTTAATTTTTAGTAAATTATATATTTAAGAGAAAAATATTTTATAGTACTAATGGATATATTTATAAGGAGTCTGTAAAAGTTTTTTTAGTATTTTTTAGAGGTTTATTTATGAATTTTCTATGGATTTAAGTATAAAAGAAAAAGATTTAATATAAATTATATATTATTATATATTATTATATATATTAATAATAATAAATAATAAAAATGGCGGGCTATTGTGTCATTTTGACTGAGGCTGGTCAGAACCACAGCATCCCGGGTCGTTTTGACAATACAGGACTAAGGGGGACTTGTTTCAATTGAAACGATGCCATATCGAAGTAGTATAAGACAACATTGTTTTAGTGAGAAACCTGCTACCGCCTTCCCCCTTCCCGGTGACCACTCATGGTCAGTATGTGAGACCCTCAATTTTATGTCCTAAAAGTCCAATAGTCAGTATATGTGAAATAGTCATTTTGTCCCTGAAGAAATGGATGAGTGTTAACTAAAAATGGTATGGAATATTTAGTAATCATTTCTGCTTTCATTTTCCTTTGATTTGGTACCTTATTGGTTCAAAATTACCTTAAGAGATAAAATCCCGAAAATTAAGGAAAGATAATTTCATAATTTAATTCTGATAATTATCTTATTTTAATCTAGCATTTAAAGTAGAAAAATTAATCCCATAGCCACTCTATATAGAGAGAGGTAGCCAGCCACACTTAGATCTTACACCAAAAATACACAAAATTCGTCAAATATCAAACCCTACACCTCGCTATTGCTACTGAAATTTCTTCAACTTTGAACTAGCATAACTCTCTCATCCTTTGTCGGATTTCTGCAAATAATAACTTGTTGGAAAGATCTTTCCATCCTCTATCTAGATACCTTAGTCTAGTCATCAGGAGGTTACTTTTTCTCTGTCAAAATTGAAATCATAATTCATCAATTTTGGTGCCAAAATTGTGTGATTTTTACTTTAATTGATTTTTGTTGTTGTCCCTCTTATTCGTATGATTATTTGGCATTCATTCATGTTGTAAAATCATGAATTAATCTTTTGAATCTTCCTTATATATGAAATCGGCATGCCCTACTCTTTTGCCCTATTATCGCCGATTTTGATCAATTGATTAACCTATTGATTTTTGATTTTTTTTCTTTTGATTGTATGTATTATAAACACCTAATCCTTCCTTGCTAACAGTAAATTGCAACTCTTATAGCTTGTTAACATGAAATCATAACTTGTCCTATTGCCCTATTCTTAGAGCCAAAAGTTGTATGTTGATTGAGAGGGTAATTCAGGTTGTTTCTTGTTAAGTTCTTGGCTATTACATCACACATCCAAGAGGGAGGCACCTGTGACATCTGATCACTGGTTTTTGATAGGTTTGGTGAGTGGAATTATTAAGGAAATAGGGTATTTACTTGGTTATTGAGTATGCATGCTTAGTTTGGTTTTGTCTTTGCTTTATGATGTTATAGGTGGTTCGGATCTCTTGAATAAATTCAAAGGAATAACTTCTTGTTTAGAGACAATAGAGGTAGGATTTATGCCTTACTGGCTTCTCCAGAGATCTTTTTTGTTGGCTGCTATTTTTGACGCATGTCTTTGTATTGTTGTATTCACATATATGAGGTAGTGTATGCTTGAATTGCGGATTGATTTGAGGCTTACTTAGGAAATTTCGAACCCTTGAGATAGGTTATGTGTGCTTAATTTACATGTGTTGTGTGCATTGAACATGCTGATTGTGTTCTGACATGATTGACGATAGCCTGTTATGGTATTGTGCTTTGTGCTTGCCTGTGTGTGCTTGTATGTGTTTGTGTGTTAGGATCCTTTTATGCTGGCCATTCGGGGTAAGCATTGATGCTCCTTGGGAGAGGGGAGGTTATTACTGGTATGGGAGTCGTATGAGTGGCAATCCCTAGCAAGAGCTTGCTGGATGCCTAGTTTTGTGTGCTAGCTAAATACCTTGTCCTATGTGCTGGCAAGATTCCTTTATCCTTGTGTGATTTGGATGCCTTAATCCTGTGTGCTTGTTAGGATGCCTAGTCCTGAGTACTCGCTAGATGCTTAGTCTTGTGTGCTGGCAAGATGAATAGGCTTGCTAATTAGCTTGTGTGCTAACCTTTTATCCTTTGTGCAGCGAAGCCTTGGACAACACAGATGGAAGGGGATGGTCATTCCTGTTGATGAGATTGATTGATGATTTATCTGCCTATGTACTTCTGATTTTTCAGAAGTGTTTGTAGTCCACCTTCAGCCTTAGCTTTCGGTCCTATCCCTTTTATGGTTGAATGATGACTACATGATACCCTTTAGTTGTATAGGCTGATCTGATGTTGTTTGGGAGTTGTATGTTTAAGATTTTTGTAGATCTTATGATGTTGTGACCCTATTGAGATTCTTGTAATCTCATCCTGTTATTTTTACCATTTTTCAGGCTTAGGTATATTCTCTGCTCGTGGTACCTGCGCACACACCCACACTTAGAAGACTAATGCCGAATGTAATCTAATGCTAAAATACCTTGTTTGAAATGTTTAATTAATGTAATTGGTTGTGTGACTTGCTGTGTGTTTTTGTGTATGAGTATGTGCTATGGAAGTGCCAAATGAGCTTGTTGCCAAATAATTGTGATGTGTTTTATGCTTATTGTTGAATGTGTGTTGTTGATGCATGCTTTACTACCGATTGTTGCCAAGTGTACTTACATATGGTTCTGAATGTATCTATATGCATGTGATTGGTTTGTAGGTATGTCGAAGTATGTTTCTAGAAATTAATGACCGAGTATGATTTGACCACTTACGGATCGTGCTGAACATTTTGAGGGATCAACGGTTGTTCGCAAAGTACTCTAAATGTGAATTCTGGTTACGTGAAGTTGGTTTCCTTGGCCATGTTGTTTCCGCCCAAGATGTGTTAGTTGATTCGAAGAAGATTGAAGTCGTAGTTGCTTGGGAACCGCCGTGAACTGTGTTCAAAGTTCATAGTTTCCTTGGCTTGGCCGAATACTATCGTCGCTTTATGGAAAATTTTTCATCGCTGTGCCGGACCATTAACAAGACTGACGCACAAGGGCAAGCCATTCGTATGGACTGAGAAGTGCCAGCGAAGTTTCTAAGAACTGAAAAACTGGTTAGTTTCCGCACCTATCCTTATCTTACCTATTGGCGGAAAGGAGTATGTGGTTTACAGCAATGCTTCAAAATCCGGACTTGGATGCGTATTGATGCAAGATGGGAAAGTGGTTGCTTATATTTCCCAACAGTTGTGACTACACGAATGCAATTATCCTACGCATGATTTGGAGCTTGCAGCTGTGGAGTTTGGGTTGAAAATATGGCGCCACTATTTGTATGGCGAGACATGCCAAATATTCATTAACCATAAAAGCCTGAAGTATCTATTTGCACAAAAAGAGTTGAATATGAGACTACGAAGATGGGTGGAGCTGATTAAGAACTATGATCTGATCATCGAATATCATCCTGGAAAAGCGAATGTTGTGGCTGATGCCTTGAGCCGAAAGTTTCATCCTCCTTCTCCATCGGTTTTGGCTTACATGCGTACCCAATACATGAAAATGTTGCTGGATTTGAAAGCTACACGTGTGCATCTTGGAACTGATTTTTCTAGTTCGTTGGTGGCGCAAATCAAAGTCATGCCTACCTTGATTGAAGAAATCCAGAATCAGCAATCAGAAGATCCAAAATTGGCTGAGATTCGAAAGAAACTATCTAATGGTGTTGATGCTATAGCTCGCAACTTCAGAATGCGAGATGACGAAGTTCTTGTTCTCAGAAACCAGGTATGTGTTCCACAAGATGTTGATTTTCGTAATCTTATTTTGTCTAAGGCACATAGTTCGAAGTTTGCTATCCATTCTGGTAGTAAAAAGATGTATCGAGATTTAAAAGAGCAGTATTGGTGGCCGAACATGAAGCGTGATATTGCTGAGTTCGTTTCCCGATGCCTCATATGCCAACAAGTAAAGATCGAGGATCAAAGACCCGTTGGCTTACTACAGTCACTTCCGATTCCAGAATGGGAGTGAAAGCATGTCACGATAGATTTTGTCACCGGTTTGCCTAGATCACAGCAAGGATACAATGTCAATTGGGTAATCGTGGATCGATTGACAAAATCTGCACACTTCCTTCCTGTACATGTGACAGACACACCTGAGAGATTGGCTATTCATTACTTGGACAAGATTGTTCGATTGTATAGAGTGCCAGTTTCCATCGTTTCAGATAGTGACCCTCATTTCATATTACGATTTTGGGTGAAATTCCAGAATGCGATGGGTTTATTTAGTACAATATTTTATCCCCAAATCGATGGTTAATCTGAGAGGACGATTCAGACACTCGAAAACATGCTACGTTCGAGTGTACTGGACCAGCATACCGGTTGGAAGCGATGCCTACCATTGGCAGAATTTTCTTACAACAATAATTTTCATGTAAGCATCGGTATGGCACCTTATGAAGCACTATATGGGAGACGTTGCAGAACTCTCATTTGCTGGAATGAAACGGGCGAGAGACGCCTAGATAATCTAGAATTGATTGATCAAGCAACGAAGCAGTTGAACTTGATTCGACAACAGCTAAAGATAGTGCAGGATTGGCAAGAAAACTATGCCAATAATCAATGAAGGGAGCTGGAATTTCCGATAGGTGACAAAGTGTTTTTTAAGGTCATCCTATGGAAAGGCATCCTTCGTTTTCAACAGCGAGGTAAGCTAGCACCTCGTTACATTGGTATGTATGACATTGTCGAGAGGATCGGCCCTGTTGCATACCAACTTGCCTTACCTCTGAATATGGAATTAATACACAACATGTTTCAAGTTCAATGTTGAGAAAATATGTGTGAAACCCTACACATGTGCTTGAAGAACAACCAGTCGAAGTTGTTGAGGACCTATCCTATCCCGTACAGCCAAATGCTATACTAGATCGATTAGTTCGTCAACTTCGCAATCGAAACGTGCCTATGGGACAAGTTGTTTGGCGTAATGGCCAAATTGAAGAACAGTCTTGGGAGACTGAGAAATCTATACGAGCAAAATTTTCTTACCTTCTTGTTTAGGTACTTGTGCTGAAATTTCGAGGACGGAATTCTTATAAAGAGAGGAGGATGCGAGACCCTGAATTTTGAGTGCTAGAAGTCTAGAAGCTAGTGCAGGTGAAATGACCATTTTGCCTTTGAAAAAATGGATGTGTGATGGCCAAAAATGGTATGGAATGCCTTGTAATCATTTCTGGTTTTATTTCCCTTTGATTTGGGTCTTTATTGGTTCAAAATTACCTTAAGAGATAAAATCTCTAAAAATAAGGAAGGATAATTCCATAATTTAATTTTGATAATTATTTTACTTTAATCTAGCCTTTAAAGTAGGGAAATTAATCCCATAATAACTATATATAAAGAGGTAGCCGGCCACACTTAGATCCTACATCAAAAATACACAAAATTTGTCAAACATCAAACCCTACACCTCCCTATTGCTGCTGAAATTTCTTCAACTTCAAAATAGCATAACTCTCTCATTCTTTGTCGTATTTCTGAAAATAATAGCTTGTTGGAAATCTATTTCCATCCTCTATCTAGCTACCTTGATTCGGTCATAAGGAGTTTAGTTCTTCACTATCAAAATTTAAATCGTAATTCATTAGTGTTGGTGCCGAAATTGTGTGATTTTTCCTTCAATTGATTTTTTTTGCTGTCCCTCTTGTTTGTATGATTATTTGGCATCTATTCTTGTTGTAAAATCATGAATGCATCCTTTGAATCTCCCCTATACAAGAAATCGGTTTGCTCTACTTTTTTGCCCTATTGTTGCCAATTTTGATCAATTGATTAACTTATTGGTTTCTTATATTATTCCTTTTGATTGTATGTGTTATAAACACCAAATCCTTCCTAGTTAATATGAATCGCAACTTTCCCTATTGCCCTATTCTTAGTGCCGAAAGTTGTATGTTGATTGAAGAGATAATTCAGGTTGTTTCTTGTTAAGTTCTTGGCTATCACATCACACATCAAAGAGGGAGGCACCTGTGGCCTTTGATCATTGGTTTCTGGTAGGTTTGGTGGGTGGAATTGGTAAGGAAATAGGTTATTTACTTGGTTATTGAGTACGCATGTTTAGTTTGGTTTTGTCTTTGCCTTGAATAAAGGCAAAGAAATTGCTTCTTGTTCAGAGATAAGAGGGATCTATACCTCATTGGCTTCTCCAGAGATCCTTGTTGTTGGTTGTTATTTTCGATGCATGTCTTTGTATTGTTGTATACGCATATGTGAGGTAGTGTATACATGAGTTGAAGATTGATTTGAGGCTTACTTGGCGAACCCTTGAGATAGGTTATGTGTGCCTAATTTACATGTATTATGTGCATTGAATATTCTAATTATGTTTTGACATGATTGAGGGTAACTTGTTGTTTATGTGTACAAGCACACACATGCAAGCACAAGCACAATACCATAACAAGGTATCCTCAATCATGTTAGAACACAATTAGCTTATTCAATTCACATATCATATGCAATTCGGGCACTCAAAACCTAACTCAAGGGTTCGGTATAGCCTATAGGATTCATATCTCAATTCGCAATTCTTAAACATATCCTACAAACAATTCGCATGCAATAATAACAAGGACATGTATCGAAAACAACAAACAAACAACAGGGATCTCTAGAGAAACCGATGAGGCATAGATCCTACCACTCTTGTCTCTGAACAAGAAGCTATTCCTTTGCCTTTATTTAATAATTCTGAACCACCTATAGTATCACAAGGCAAAGACAAAACCAAACTAAGCATGCATACTCAATAACCAATTGAATATCCTATTTCCTTACCAATTCCACTCACCAAACCTATCAGAAACCAATGGTCAGATGCTGCAGGTGCCTCCCCTTTTGATGTGTGATGTGATAGACAAGAACTTAACAAGATTCAACCTGAATTACCACCCAATTTAACTATGTATATTTTGGCACTAGGAATAGGACACAAGATAGTTTGCGATTTCATGTTAGCAAGGTGTAAGGGTTGCGATTTCATGCTAACAAAGAGGGATTAAGTGTTTATAACTTATATAATCAAAAGAAACAAGATCGGAATCCAATAGGTTCATCAATTGATCAAGATAGGCAACAATAGGACAAGGGTAGGGCATACTGATTTTATGTATAGAAAAGATTCAAAGGATGAATTCATGATTTTATAACATGAATAGATGTCAAACAATCATACGAACAAGAGGAACAACAACAGAAATCAATTGAAGACAGAATCACACAATCTTGAACCCTAATCCTGTCAAAATATGACTTATCTTACGATAAAGAAAAAATAACCTCCTGAAAAACCCAAATATTTCGGGAAATATGATGAAGAGATCTTTCCAACAAGCTATTATTTGGAAGAATCTGACAAAGGATGAGAGAGTTATGCTAATTTGAAGTTCAAGTAGATTTTGGCAATTCTTCCGAAATTCGATTTAAATTTTAACAAAGAAAAACTAACCTTCAAACAAAAAACCAAAATGTTTTGGGAAGAAGATGAAGAGAGCTTTCCAACAAGCTATTATTCGCAGGAATCCGATAAAAGATGAGAGAGTTATGCTAATTTGAAGTTCCAGCGGATTTCAGCAGAAATTGGGAGGTGTAGGGTTTTTAGGTCTTACGAATTTTGTGTGTTTTCTGTATAAGATTTTTGTGTGGCTGACATCCTATTTATGTAAGGTGGTTATGGGATTAAAATCCCTACCTTGAAGGCTTAATTAAAGTAAGATAATTATCAAAATTAAATACTGTAATTATCCCCCTTAAACTTAGGGTTTTTATTTCCTAAGATAATTATCAACCAATAAAGAATCAATTTAAACGGAATTAATACCAAAAATAATTACTAGACATCCCTTACCAATTTTGGCCATCACACATCCTTTTCTTCAGAGGCAAAATGGTCTTTTTCACCTGTACTGGCTTCTGGACTTCTAGGACTCAAAATTCAGGGTATCACATTTGCAGGCAAGTGCGTCTTTTCTCTTGAAACGATGTCGTTTCAAGAGAAACCTGTTACCGCTTTGGGAATACCTGGTTTCTTCCCGTCATTGGTATTCCAATGGGATAAATCCCGTTTTCCTCAATAGCCCGTTTCAGTACAAATCAAGCTCTAAAATATCCTCTCGAAGTCCCTTTTCCCCTCGTGAGTGCATCCTTGAGTAATTTGAGAGATTTTCGGCCTTTTATAGCCAGAATCAGATGAGTTTCCACCAGGAAATACCTAAATCTATTTCTCCTTTGAAATCTTGAATTAATTGATGAAAACTTTTGATGTTGGATGGGTTATAGTCGGAAATAGGTTAGCTTTGTGTGGGTAGTGTTTAGATGAAGGGATAATGTGTGAATCTGAGTATTTGAGAACTAGAAATTTCGTTTTTTGCAAGTGGACGAAGGTTGAAGACAACCTTGTCGTCTAAGGCCGTCTTGTATCACAAGTCTTTCTACCATGGTAGGGAACGATATGTCGTTTGCATGCGCAGGCGATATATCGTTCATTAGGTCGAACAGGGGGCATTCGAACCTGAGGTTCGGATGCATCGTGGCAGCCTAGGGATGAGCCAGATGTTGGTCCAGTGGCGGGTTTAGGTAAGCCATGGCTTGTTTGGTGTGCGAGACATGTAGGTTCGGGGGTAGACTCGAACATGCATGTCACACCCTGCTTGTGACACTTGTAGGCTAGGAGTGAGCTTCGGATAGTTCCTGCAGCATTAGACGCGCCACATGGCATTTTCCTATTGATAAAAATTAATAAATTCTGAAAAAATAGCAAGAAAATATATAAAATTTGGGAAAAATAGTAGAAAATTGAGAAAATTTCCGAAAAAAATTATAGAAAATATTAGATTTAATTTGGAGTCTAGGGTTATTAAATTTTCATGAATTGGATTTGATTTGTTAGGTCAATTAAATCGAATAAGATTTGAAAAATTAAGAAAAAAATAGAAAAATCACCCAGTTGGATCCCAAGTCGATTGTTAGATAGAAACGTGTCAAGTTAAAGAGTAAGGTGCGTTATTTTATGTGTTATTATGATATGTGAATGGTTTATTGAAAATGTAGGATCGTTGTGCGTAGGTGGATTTCTACAATGGTAGGACTTTGAGGAATCAGTCTGGAACGCCATCAATGGCTAATTGGGCTTCGAAAAGCTATGAGTGGATGGACCTTTCGATCTAATTGCATATTTGCTGGCATGATTTATAAATTTGTGATTAATATGAAGGAAATAAATGAAATCATACATGTGTATACATAAGAAACAATGTGTTGAGCACGATAATTAATTAGCCTGCATCAAGTAGTATGATATGGTATGCAATGCATGGTTGTGCCATATAATGATTGAGATCCATAAATATATCAGGCATATTCAGGAATAGACATCGGAATGAGGATGCATTGAGTCCGCATAGAGGGTAACCTATGCAACCCTTGAGAGCTCTCTGGTTCTGATAGCGTGGCATGGAGACGTTAAATACGAGGTAATAAGGATGGAATGGGTTTCTTATTTATTTTATTGTTAGTTAAATTGTGAATCAGGATCCTACAATGTGGGGATCGTTTAGGTGGAGTTACCATCACCTAATTCCCCAGCAACATCAGTGGATTGGGCTAAGCATTAAATTGGACATGGATTTGTCTACTGCATGATTAAATAAGATAAAATAAATGATAATGAGAATAGAGTGTCATTGACGAACTCCAGTTCCATCCCTGGCCCTAATAGGTTGGAAGATATTGCCAAGCCCAAATCACAGTCATGCAAGCACTGAAGAGTCGTGTATTTGTTGCATATTATATGACTGTGAATACGTGTGTTAAAGTATGAATTGATTAATTTATTAAATGCCAGCATGTTTTCTTGATGTATGATTTGATTGCATGTGAGATACTTTGTTAGTCTTCCCTGTCCGCTCACCTGGCAGGATTCTACCAGTATATTGGCATGAAATGCAAGGATGATAAATAAGAGCTCGCTCCTAGGAATCTCGAGAATGAAATAACAAATCAAATTACTATCGGCAAGTGCAATCGAGGTAATTTTATGAGTATCATATTCATATTGTTTTCCCCTAAAATATTTGAGTATGCTAGAGCCAGTGTCATAAATTGATTCCTGGGCAGCATTTGCTAAATTG
This sequence comes from Passiflora organensis, assembly GCA_019739055.1. Lineage (NCBI taxonomy): Eukaryota > Viridiplantae > Streptophyta > Magnoliopsida > Malpighiales > Passifloraceae > Passiflora > Passiflora organensis. The sequence goes on along the minus strand of JAEPBF010000191.1, from coordinate 58,039 downwards.
CTCATGATACGATGTAATCCCAGACAACATTGTGCTACTTTATTAAATTCCGATGCTAGTAATTCTCTTATTCCTTATCTTACTTTCTCTGCTTTATTCATACACCAATAGCCTTACAAGCTTATTATATACATTATTGTTTGCTATGGTAGTGTATATAGCGGGCCTACAGAGATTACCGCGCGAAAATTTTGGGATCCAAGGCCTGATAGAATCCATAGACCTATCCATGGTCTTTGATCATCAACATCATTCCTTTATCTCCCCCTTTTATTTTATATCATACATATACATAACCATATGTATATAATACCTAAGTCACTGTGCAATTATTCTTTTAGAAAAATATAATAGTTCACATTTATTTCTTATAATATTGATTATTCCCTCATGAGTGTCAAGGGATGATCTAGAGGGTCTTAGTTATTAAAAGACTTGATTCTCAAGGTTTGACAAGTACTGTGGTGCAAAAAGATAAAATTATCTTAGCACTAAGTTTCAAGAATCACACCATCCGAGATTCCTTCAAAGGTATCAGAGGTCAAGAACAACACTTGGAAGTCAAAATTACTCAATAGGAAGAGATATAATAGGGAATGCTCAAATATCTTTGGATCAAATACCTACGATCTAAGCCGATAACAACTTACTTTGGTTAATATAGTTCACTACCCATACTGAACCGTCTAAAAAATGCCCATATATTTTGATAAATTCCCAGTTCATGGGTTATGAGCCCACCAAATCACTGTTTATCGGGTTATTAGGCTTAAGGCCCAACTCCCTATAATACAAGGCACTCACATAACCCATTCTATAAGCTAGTAAATAATTAGTGCTATGAATAATAGTTAGATAAAAAGAAAACGTTACAACTAGCTTGTTTTAAATAAAGTTCTAAGTTCGACCGGTCATCTACATACAATACCACTGATCGATTTTAAATAAAAATGTCATCTACATGGCCTTTCACATGAATTCGACCAGTCATTTGTGGCCAACGATCAGTCCAACTCGAGTTTGGTCTTGTGTAGTGAATACAATCGGTAATCCTCCTTTCAGCATGAATTTTCTCAAAGTCTGACTGCGTTATTTAATGAGCACCGACCGGTCCTTCTCCACTCGCATTCTTGCCATTGTAATACTGTTACCAACAACCTACCTACAATCAAGGAACATGACGGCAAGGCCAAAAACCCAGTAAGAAGGAGTACTCGTGCATTTCATTTACCAGTTAAATTCAAGGAATATGCTTAAAAGTGCTGCCTGAGCAAGATGAGAGATCATGTTTGCAGAAATTCTATTATTAGTTAATTCCTTAGTTATGTTCATGCTTTCTATTACTTCCTATTCTTATGCCTTTCTGTTACTTCCTATTCTTATGCCACAATTGGAAGACATGATGTAATTTCATGGCTTATTTATAAGCCTTATCAGTTTCAATAAAGCAAGAAGAATTCCAGACAATATTTGTTTCTTCACCTTGTCATCTCTATTTCTTAATTTTCAGTTTATCTATCAATTGATCTCGTATCAACTGGTGTTCTCATTGAGAGTAGTGACTCATGGTCGAAGAATTTGTTACTACATGTCACAGAGCATTGGAGGAGGCTTTGTCCAAGGTCACACAGGATCTGCAGGGAGTGACCACAGCAATTCAGAGCCAGGCAGAAGACATTTCCAGAAACAATAGCACCACCGAGTGGCTGCAAAAATCGCATGAGGCATTAGTTCAGTCCCTTGTGCGGATTGAAAAACAAACCTTAGCTCCACAAACACTATTACCCACCCCAAAAATCGCATCATCTTCAACTGCGACTGTTAGTTAGCAAGGGATGGGAGCCGAAATGGGTGAAAATTCGAGTACTGGTAGAGTGCCCATACGCTTGCCAAAACTCGAGATTCCCTTTTTCGTAGGAGACGATGTAGCTGGGTGGCTCTTCCGAATTGAACGTTTCTTTTTGTTTCATAATACTCCATTGGAACACAAATTAACCGTTGCGGCTTTCTATATGTCGGGTGAGGCTTTACAGTGGTACCAGTGGCTTCACTTCACCAATCAACTCACGAGCTGGGAACAGTTCGCACTGGATTTGGAGAATCGGTTCGGGCCCTCTCAATATGTCAATCACGAGACGCTTCTGTTCAAACTATAGCAATACTCCTCGGTGACTGATTACCGTCAGCAGTTTGAGATACTATCCACGCGCACTCACGGCCTTGCAACAATAAACCTCCTCAACTGTTTTATTTCAGGGCTTAAGGAGCTAATTAAGAAGGAGTTGTACCTTCTCAAACCTTCAACCCTGGCTGAGGCGACGAGTATCGCCCAATTGATAAAAGAGAAGCTCTACCCCACTCGCACTGCACCGTATTCCCATGCGCTCCCCTTCTTGACATACACTGCAAACGCATCTAAGGCGGCAATTCCAGCCACCCTGTTAACCAAGAGGGTTCCACCTACACCGAGAGCTTCCATTCGTCGTTTAATGTCCTCAGAGATAGAGGAAAGAAGGACTAAGGGCCTGTGTTTTAACTACGACGACAAATTTGTTCCGAATCATAGGTGCAAAAAAGGGCAATTTCATTGTCTGATTACGGAAGAAGATGAAGGAGAAGGCGACACACAAGGGGAACTATATCAGGTGATGACATAGGAAATGCGGAGTGACCCTGCACTGCAGGTGTTTGAGCCTGAACTAGAAGAAACCAACCTTACTATATCCCCTACACGTAATGGAGGGTGGTATCAAGCCTGCTACTTTAAGAATCTGAGGTATCATAGCAGGCCAAGCAGTTGAGATTTTAATTGATTAAGGATCTACACATAACTTTGTCCAGACCAGGATTGCAAATTTCTTAAAACTTCCCATCCTTAAATCCAGACATGTGAGTGTAACAGTAGGAAATGGGGAGACACTGGGATGCACAGCTAGGTGTTCAAATGTGCCAATCAATATTAATTCGCATATCTTTCACATGGATTTATTTGTTCTTCCGATTTATTGGGCTGACGTAGTCCTAGGGGTCCAAAGGTTGTCTGAGATCGGGCCTATTTTATTTGACTACAAGGAGTTTTGGATAAGTTTTGATTATTTGGGAGAATAGGTTAAGATTCATGGGATTCAGCAAGCAGATTTATTATCTATTTCTATGGGTCAATTTCGCAGGGACCATCAAACAAATTCTTTTGCGGCTTGTTATCATTTATTCCTTACTGCAGTAGGCCAAACTGAGTCCAAAGATTTTCTTGGTGATATTCCCGTGATATACAGGGCCAAATTCAAAGATCTTATTACTAGATTTCATCCGATTTTTCTGGAACCATCACATCTGCCTCCTTATCAACATATCACGCACCACATACTGCTCCAACCAGATTCTTCCCCCGTCAAAGTGCGGCCATACCGCTATCCACACTTCCAGAAAGGAGAAATTGAAAGACAGGTTAATCAAACGCTAAAGGGTGGAACTATACAACACAGTACAAGCCCTTTTTCATCCCAAGTTATACTTGTCAAAAAGAAGAATGGGACTTAGTTATTTTGTGTGGATTACAGGGCACTTAATAACATCACTATCAAAGATAGCTTCCCAATTCCTACCATTGATGAGCTTTTGGATAAGTTGCATGGTGCACAGGTCTTCTCTAAACTAGATTTACGATCCGATTATCACCAATTACGGATGCACCCAGAAGACATTCATAAGACAGCTTTTCAGACTCATGATGGTCACTTCGAGTTCTTGAGTTCTTCCATTCGAACTCACCAATGCGTTAGCTTCCTTTTAGGCTGAGATGAATCTTCAATTCTGGCCCTTCCTGCGAAAATTTGTTCTGGTGTTTTTTTACGACATCCTTGTTACACCTCCTCTTGGGATCAGCACTTGAACCATATAGAACAGGTTTTCACATTCTTACTCACTAACGAATTCTTTGTTAACCTCTCCAAGTGCTTGATTGGCAGCCCGACGTTGCAATAACTCTGGCATATTATCACGAGCAATGGAGTTTCTATGGACCCCTAGAAGATCAATGCATCATCTTTCTGGACATGGCCTCAAAACGTGCGCCAACTTCGTGGCTTCTACGGTCTAGCCATCTACTATAGGTGGTTCGAACCAGATTTTTCCAAATTGATGGCTCCACTTACAAGTCTGTTGCGCAAAGACGCGTTTACATGGACACAAACTGTGGAGGACGCGTTTATCACCGTGAAGGATGCTCTTGCCTCCACTATCATGCTCGCCCTTCTGGATTTCTCTCAGCCTTTTATTGTTCAAACCGATGTATCTGGCGAAGCCATCGGTGCGGTTTTATCACATGTGGGACGACCTGTTTCTTTTTCTAGTAAGCAAGTCTTGCCAGTGATGGTGACAATATCTTCTGGGATCTAGGTTTATTTTAGAAACAGATCATCAGCCATTAAAGGCTATGTTTAATCAGACAACCCATACCTCGGAGCAGCAACAATGGATTTCAAAATTATTGGGCTTCGATTTCGAAATCCACGACAAACCAGGCAAAGAGATTCTTCCAACTGATGTCTTGTCAAGATTGCCCCAATCACAGCCTACCTTCCATGTCATGATCTCCTCTCAGCCGATTTATTCCATTATTCGCGCCATCAAATGTTTTATTACCGAGAGTCTTATTGCCGCAGCTAAAATCAAGGAAATTGAAGCGCAGTCAATCTCATCTTCCTTCACTTTTCGGGATGGGCTGATTTGGTATCACAACAAGATCTGGTTACCTCGTGAATCCACACTGCATGATTTATTGGTATTAGAATATCATGACAGTCCGATTGGAGGCCACGCAGGTTCGCAGTGTACCCTCACTCGCATCAGCTCTGCTTTTTACTAGCCAGACATCAGTGATGATGTAAAAAAATATGTGGCTCGTTGTCTGGTTTGCTAGCAAATTAAGCCTCTCCTCACGGCACCCCAGGGGCTTCTTCAACCACTCCCCATCCCAAATAACACCTGGGAATCCCTCTCTATGGATTTCATCACTCACCTTCCCTTTTCTCATGGCAAGAGTGTTATTTTCGTCATTGTAGACCACCTCACCAAATTCGGCCAATTCCTCGCCTTACCCTCTACTTTTTTGGCCTCTTCCGTTGCCGACATCTTTGCTAAACAAGTCATGTGCCTTCACGGTTTCCCTACCACAATCATCTCAGATTGTGACCCAATTTTTATGAGCAATTTCTGGCAAGAATTATTCAAGCTATAGGGTACTCGTCTCGCCACTAGCACAGCCTATCATCCGACCGCAAACAGACGCCCAATCCGAGGTTGTTAACCGCTATCTCGAGGACTACTTACGCTGTTTCTGTTCAGATTTTCCTCACTCCTGGTCTGACTACTTAAGCTTATCACTACAACACCTCGTGGCACTCTTCCATCAACCGCACCCCTTTCGAAGGACTATACGACCGCCCTCCACCTTCTATCACAGATTATGTTGGCAGTTCCACAAAAATCGATTCTCTGGATGACTTATTGCGCACTCGCACCTCACTCTTATGTGACCTTCGAAGTAACATGTAGCATGCTCAGGCACGAATGAAGCAGCGCGCCGATCAACGTTGTCAGGATAAGCAATTTTCTGAGGGTGATTGGGTGTATATCCGCTTGAAGTCGTTTCATCAGACTTCCATTCCTCGGCTTGCCTCCATTAAACTCTCCAAGCGCTACTTTGGTCCCTTCCAAATTCTCTCCAAAATCGGACCTGTGGCTTACAAAATTCAACTCCCTAACGAGGCCCGGATTCATGACATTTTTCATGCCTCACTGCTGAAACAATGTCATGCCGATCCTACTCTTAATTCTGTTCCCCTACCCACTATGTTTACTGATGGTCTTCTAGCTGATTATCCGGATAAGGTCCAGGGTTTTTGCACCATATCGCGCGCTGGTAGGTTTGTGGCTCAGGTTTTGATTCAATGGCGTCTTCATACACATGAGGAAGCAACATGGGAAGATGTCAACGTTTTTCATTCCAATTATCCTTCATTCAACCTTGAGGACATGGTCAATTCTGAGGAGGGAAGTATTGTTACCAACAACCTACCTACAATCAAGGAACATGACGGCAAGGCCAAAAACCCAGTAAGAAGGAGTACTCGCACATTTCGTTTACCAGCTAAATTCAAGGAACGTGCTTAAAAGTGCTGCCTAAGTAAGATGAGAGATCGTGTTTGCAGAAATTCTATTATTAGTTAATTCCTTAGTCATATTCATGCTTTCTGTTACTTCCTATTCTTATGCCACGATTGGAAGACAAGATGTAATTTCATGGCTTTTTTATAAGCCTTATCAGTTTCAATAAAGCAGGAGGAATTCCAGACAATATCTGTTTCTTCACCTTCTCATCTCTAATTCTTAACTTTCAGTTTATCTATCAATTGATCTCGTATCAAATACCGTCTGGTCGAACCTAACAATACAACCAGTCATTGTGTATTCAGCATAAGCACCAACAAAAGAATCCTTGCATGAACCGAGATATGATTATTTGGTTCACACGATTAAACTTTTTTACTATTCAATCATATGAATCGCTTCCTTCTCATGCATTCTATTCTATAATCCTGTGCTAACACGTGCATAATTAAATACTTAAACAAACACATCAAAAGGTATATTTTATTGGCAAAAACAACATGTAGCACGCAATTCATAAGGACTAACAGATAATTCAAATGACCAATAGAAACATGGGTCATGAATTATGCATATGCTTTTGGATTTAGGCACATATTGACTGATTTATAAAGTTTACATTGTACATGTCTTGAAACTCTCTAATCAGTAATGGTTTATGAACAGTGTTTTAAAATATTTTTAAAAGAGTTGTTTTTTATGTAGTATAATTAAGAATGAGATATATATGTCGTAGGAACCAAACATTATTAATGGATGAGAATTTTCAAAATGATTTAAAATCCCACTAATAGCTTTCAGAATTTCCATTAGTCATTGTTGTTTTATAATATTTTTGTCCACCTCCACAGATTTGGGTCATTCGTGGTACAAAATCGAATGTATATTATGTAGATTTATGATGTTGATGATCTATATTGGGTGAATTATTTTATTAATTAAGATATGTACCGCATGAATACTTGGATGTGTAATTTCCCATGGAGATCCATATGATCTCACTCCCCTAAATTGTTTTGAGACTGAGGAAGCCAAATTCGTACTTGTTTGCAAAAGTTGTCAGCTTTAGGTGTTGGATTATACCATGTCATCATTTTGGTATCATATTATTTTTGACTGATTCACATATATAAAATGTTTGATACTTTTGTATAAAATCGTATCACTTAATTTTTATATTTTGAATATTGATTTTGTTTTGGATCCTCAATAATATATTGATATTTGTAATATTTATGCATGAGAATTTGTAAATAAAATTTCCATATGTGTTGTTAATGCTTAATTTCCGCTGAGAATATTTTAATAAAAACCATACTCATAAAATTATTAAATAAAATTTTAATTTATATATATTTTTAGATATTGGTTGGGAAAATTTTAGAAAAGATTTCAATTAGGTCACAAATTTTGCTTAATTACGATTGCAGAACGATGAGAATAACTATTTTATTATCGGATCCTCACACAGAATAAAATTATAGTCTATCATCTAATGCATCATATGTGTTAGTGCATATATATCAAACATTCCATGAATATGTACAAGACATAAAATCATGTCATAGTAAATCATGTCAACAAACTATGAAATTAACGGCAATTGCACACTTTAAAACCTCAAAACTTATGCAATTGGAAAAAGAATAAAAAAATATATAAAAGATTAATATTCTCCTCTACGAATAAAATTTACAGACTTGTATATTATTTTGGCAAAGGATTTCTCTTTTTTTTTTTTATAATATTTCGTATTTATAATGATATCAGAAAAATATATACCTAATTTGATAATTCTAGTAAAATACTGCTCACCACTTTTATATTTTATATTAATTTGATTATAAATATTAATGTTTGAGCCCATACACTGACAAGTTCATTTTTATAAGTCAAAAAGTATGATGATCTTCATGCAACTGGAATGGGTTACTGAGATTTAGGAGGAATACGACAAAGTATGATAAGTATTCTTTTTATAAACTTGAATTTTTAGCATAACTTTGTCAGCACTTACATAATCCTTTAACCATCTGTTTTTTATATCTGCAACTTCAGGAAATATTGATTATGATGCACTCCTGGGTTTAGGATTACACCTATACGAGTATTCATTCCTCCACACTGGGTTGTATGTATTGGAGTCGGGATTATTGATTATTGTGTAGCTGAGTCCCTTAATTCTGCTATTAATTGTCATCCTTCAACAGAAATATTTCAAGAATATTTCTGGTTATGACAAAGATACTAATAACAGATCCTTATATAATTGTTGTATAAAGAGGAGAAGTGAGAGGGAGCGAACAGTGAAGAGAAACGCACAACTTTACAGACGAAGCATGTTCAAGCTGAGAGATAAAAACAACCATGCCAACAAACTAACGATGATCAAAAACAATGCACAAACAACAATTCCATTGTCATGATCACTTTATTGAACAGGAAAACCAACAAATAGCTGTTTCAGATAACATTGCTCTTGGTCACCCTTCAACAAGAAACATCTACTTTTCTTTCTTTGCCTCACCATCAAGATGCCTGCAAAAGTTACTCCATTTCAATACGCTCTCCAGGGGAGAAAAAAACCATAGTTACTAAATTATGCTCAGAAATGGTAGAAATGGTAACAACTACATCAATTTTGACAACTAAAAAGAAGCACTAGCAGAAATGGCAGTCTAAGTATTCCCAGCCCACACAATGCACAAGAGTTTCGACAAATATAACCACAAGGCCATGTGACTAATCAAATCACTCAACACCAAATAGTAACGAAATTAACTAGTACCCAATAAGTCACACAACCTTGCGACATGCTTGTGGTTTAGCAGTGCAAACTGACTTCAAATTTCCATTTTTCCTCAAATTCACTAACAATTGAAGGAGAACTGCAACAACTAAGGCAAAAAACACGTGAGAAAAATAAAAAATATAACTGAATGCAAGAAGCTCTTGTCTCTCGTCTTTGTTTTCCACCATTATAAATTATATCATGTAGTACTAGAAGACTGAAAATAACAGATATACAACTTCGGAATCCATAGAATCAGACAAGGCAACATACCAAATAATTTTTCAGATAATCAGAGCAATAGTTATTCTACAAACAACATCATGGTACATCATACCCAGATTACTAGCAATCATTATGCAAGCACAACATTCTTAAATAAGTTCATTCAAAATCCAGATGAGCAGCGAATACCTACAAAGAACATTTCTTCTCTTGCTTCTGTTTTATAAAGGTTCCCACGAAGACTATGACAAAACACAAAAACACTTAAAGGTCCGCAATTATGATAAGACACTTGAACACCACAGTGGGGAATTGCTATTACTCAAACAAGCATGAAATGTACGCTTATTGGAATAGTTGTTGGAACAAATCTGTTTAAGGAAAAATATACTAGTAAAGGAAACAAATAGTCTCTCGTTTCAACTCCACAACCATAAAATTACTTTCTGCCACAATGACTCAACCACCACATCTCTATATAATAAAGAACACCATTTCCACCATAAACCAAGAAATCAGACCTGAATCAATTGTAACTGATTTCTATGTCGCTAAAATAGCAATCCCATGGAAATCCTCTCCTCCCCAACTTGTGGGAATGCTCTAGGCACATCACTTAGTCAAAACTAACCATCCCTGGTCAAATAGCTACACAGACACTTTCATCACCAAAAAATGCATGAGAAGTTGTATAAAGTCTATTCCTACAAGTACCGTGTTCTTTTATTTTTTTATCAACTTCGCAGAAGTTTCAGAGTTACAATGATTGGAAACACAATAAAGTTGAAGCTCCTCTTTTATCTTGTGGAAATAGAACATGAACAGAAAGACCTTGACTCCTTTCCTTTTCATTAAATCACAGGGTAAGTAAAAGGAAAATCTCTATGATACATAAATGTAAAAATTGCCTTTAACTATTGCCATCAATGTAAAGCACATTAAAATCCATCGCACCATAAACCTGACCAGAAGTACTCAAATAGTTACACACACTTGCATCATGCGAACAAGCAGAATAAAGTTTTCACAGTTAATTTTATGGGGCTAGATTGCAGAAAAAAAACAAGAAAGAAAAGAAACTGGAATGGCACGATACTGGCAAGTAACACAACTGAATTGACAACGACATAATCTGCAGAAAGGAAATACCATCAATGCTTTTCATGCCCATGGCTTCCGTGGTCACCATGACCCTCCCACGGGTGTCGCCAACCCTAAAATTATAACCCAGCATGTATAGTTAAAGGGAAGCATGGTCATTTTATAAATTAAAGCAAAAGAAAAAAAATGAACAAATGAAAAAAAAAAAAAAAAAGGTTACCAAGACTACAGGTCCATCTTGCTTAGCCCTATACAAAACCCAGAACCTGAAACAATCGCAACCATTACGATTCTAATGAACTCAATTCGTACAGATCTCCAAGGGTCAAATAATCAACCACCATTATCATCATCTGTTTAAAAGAAAAAGAAACGAGATGTGGTTGTAAGATATGACTCACCACATGACGGCACACAAGCCTTTTCCGGTGACGGTATGCCACCGCTTTGGCTGATGCAAAGTCAGGCCTTTGTAATTCACGCCGTGCCCATGACCCCCCGCCATCGCAAACACTCTCCAATACAAGCACTGACTGGAAAATTACCCTGGATCCACTCCAAGACTCCAATGCCGAGAGTCTTATGGCAAGAGCCGTTGGATTCTCGCCAGGTGTCGTGGGCCGATTTGAATTTATGTTTTCCCGAGAGTGGGCTTACTGGACCTCATCTATGATGGCTTAATTTTGGGTCATTTAGATTTGTATGGGCTATCTATCCTGTGTAGGAAAAGAAGTATGTTATTTTATTTATTTTATTATTTATTACTCATCGTATAATAGTGCCGACCAAAAATGTGTCGATGCCTAGCATCTCATGGACCTCAAGTCGAACTCATCAGCGGTGGCCGTATAAAGACCTCGTCTTGGGTGCAAGTAATAAACGGGGTTCGCCTCTCATGTCTTAATATTTATCCTTGTGGGGATATTTAGTATTTTACTAGTTGATTTTGTAAAATCAATCATTTTTTTTTATTTTAGGTTTTAAAAATGATAACACACAAATATTGTCATTTGTAAAATTAATCTTTATTAATCTTTATTGTCTAGATTATTCTTCATCCAAATAACACATAAATATTTATTTATTCTCTTTAATAACCCCTATGGATAAAATAATCTAATAAATATGAAACTAATTATTTTTTAAAGCATAATATTGGTTTTACAACACTAACAATTAAAACCGATGATTCTTAAATTAATGATTTTGAAATATCAAAAGCAACAATACTATATATCAAATGTGTTAAGGATTATTTAGTTTCTAAAATTATCGAAATTGAAATTGTTCGGAATTTAATTAAAATTATAGATAAAAAAATATTATATTATAATTGAAGTATTTAACTCCAAAAGTTATGTTCAGAAAAAAAAAATATTTTGTAATAGATTATAATTGAATATTTAATATAAATGAATAGTAACTTATTCGTTAAATAAATAATTTTTAATATTGTTAATTGACAAACATATCTTATCCTCACTTCTATAAAGAAAACCATATGTTGTCATCGTTATTTTTTTTTTTTGAAATAATGTGCCATCGTTATTTAACAATTAAAAATCTATTTTTTCACATCACAAATCTATTTTATTTACCATTGACACATAGTGTAAACAAAACTTTCTCATTTCTTTTCTCATGCAAGATACACACGGACATATGTCTATGTATTTTCTTTTTACACAAGTGCGTACTTTTCATATGTCCGTGTTATTTTTTAAAAATAAATATATTATAGATAATTCATATAAACTTAAAAATAATACTCAAAAATTTTTCTCTTACTAAATATGTGATTAATTTATATAAACTAACAAATTAAAACTGTATGTTTTAAAATTACAACATCAATAATCTATATACTAAAGAAGGTAGAATGTCATTTAGATTCGATGAACTTTCCAGTATAAATAAAAATAATTAATTAATTAATTAAATTTATAATATAAAATCTTTATGCCTATTAGGTCATTTGGTGTTTATATTTGTATTAAAAATATTTTTATAAGAGGATTTAAAATAATATATTTTAATATAGATCAGTTTAATATCAAATTAAATGAAATTTATTATTATAAAATTAATTTAATAATTTCTTTTTTCTAATTCTATTTAAAATGATCACAATTTTAACAAAATAAACCAGACCTAAGAACAATGAGTCTATAAAAAGAAACCTACCATAGAAAATTCACATTATAATGAACATTATAAATAGACATGTCAAACAACCCTCGGTATGAAATATTCAAAGATAAAATAAACATTTTTTGTTATTTGAGAATAAACTTTAGAAAAATCTTAATATCTTATTGGTTTTGTTGTTTTAAAATCAATAATATTTTTTATTGATTGATTAAAACCAATCTCAGGTTTGGTAACAATTATGTGAAGTTAGTATTAATTTTGATAATTTTTGAAATACCTATTATACTCCTCTTTAAACAAATTATGAAAAAAGCATGGTCATCTAAAAATAAAATACACAGTAGATAAAAAAAAATATACATTTATGTGTATTGATTTAAATAAAGTATACGAATTAATCTACAATATAAAAATATATTGAGTATTCAAAATTTGAATGCAATAATCCAACTTCTAAAGGAAGGTTCCAAAAGAAACCCTTATTGGTTTTGATATCAATTGTAATTTATAATATATTTTTATTATATATTATCACTTGTATTCTCACTAAGGTGAGACTTTGGAAAATTCCGAGGTATTTGGGCACAAAGCCCAATTGAGAATTGATGAGGCTAGTGGGCCTTATCCCATATTTACGGATCGATTACGAACTCATAATTTAGTTTTGATGATTTAGATGGTAAATTTTATTTTTAGAGAATTTTTATAATTATTAAGAATTGCATTATTTTTGTTATTGATGATTGAAATACGAAACTGTGAATCATATTAATAATTTTGGAATCCAGGATCATAAGCAGGTCCATTGATAGTTTAAAATACTTAGTAAATTTTCTAGAAAATTTTAAAATCATAATTTGATTTATTATGATTTTCTACATATACTGAAGAGATGTTTAATTTTTTAAAAAAATATAAGAATATGAAAATATTAATTGGATGGTCATGATAGATAGTACTATTCATCAAAATTCCGTAGAAATTTTTTGGGTATTTTTTCTGAGCAATATTAAATTTTTAATGAAGTTTTGAATATTAATTAGAAATTATAAATAATATTTATCATTATTATTATATTAATATTTAAAATAAATTAATATTATATTAATTAGGATCAAAATGATGGGTTGGTCTGTCCTTTTGACCAAGATGTTCAAAATGACAACATACCTTGTCCTTTTGATTGATTTCTAGGGATGAAGTCATTTTGTTCGAAACCAAGTCATTTGGAGAGGAGCCCAGAGCGATGTTGTTTCATTCTTCCACCTGCTGCTGCTTCCTCCTTCTCTAGTTGTTGCCCGTTATGTGTAAGTTATGAAATTCACTCTGTAATTTCCAAAAACTACTCCCAAAGCCTTCCTCCTGAGTTCCCGATGAAGTCTGTAACCTTCTTATGGCGATTCCGGCCTTTTCATGGCTAAATTTTAGTGAATTTCATGTCCAAAATCAAGGTACTCATTCTCTATTTATCTAGTATTTTAGTTAAATAAAATTGATAAAATTAGTGTGGTTTGATTCAGAACTAGGTGATTTACATGTTAGAAGTGTTTTCAGGGAGTGTTGTTGCTTGTATCAAGTTTTTGGAAGTGTGGAAATTTAGGGTTGTAGGTCTGACACTAGTCGTCGAGAGGTTGAAGATAACCTCGAACGGCATGTCATCTGAGGTCCCTCCAAACTATAGGTCGACTGGTCGAACAACCAGACGACATGTCGGCTGCAATTGCAGGCAACAAGTCGTTCGCATAAAGGGTGAAGCAGGCTCGGTCCGAGCGAGAGGCTCCGACAAGATGTGGCACACATAGGAAGAGACGCATGTCACGATCCTGCAGGTTCAAAGTCAAGTGTGGCATCGCCTGGTGGTGCCATATGGCACTCTGTGATTGGCCATAATTAATAAAATTCCAGAAAAATAGAATAGTGGTAAAAATAGTAGAAAAATCAGGAAAATAGTAAACAAATGAGAAAAATTCAGAAAACATTATGAAAAATACTAAATTGAATTTAAAGTATAATGGTACTAAATTTATCAGATTTGGAGTTGATTTGGTTAGTGAAATAAATGACACAAATTCCAGAAAAATAAGAAAAAAATTAAAATTCCCGGTTTGACCTCGAGCTTGGCCTATGACCGTAATTGGTTAGGTAGAGGGTTCAGAAGTGTTATCTTAAGTATTTATGGCCCTCTACTACTGTTTATTGAAGAATTCAATATTGTTTTGTGTAGGTGGATAGGATCTTGAGGAATTGATCCAGAAAACAAGTGATGGCACTTTGAATGTCGAAAAACCCGTGAGTGGACGAACCCTTTTAATTAATTGCTTGAGGCTGGCATGATCATATGAGTGTGTTAATGAATGAAATTATGATGAAATAATAGCATGGAGTATGTGTTCTGAATCGCATGTGAGTCACTCGGTAAAATAATATGTCGTATGAATGAAATGCATGTCAATTGTTAAACGGAATGAAGTGTTGCATACTTTGGGTTGCTATGCTTGGTATGGAAGTGTGAAATGCATTATTAAAGTGTTAAATGACGCATCGAGTCGCATCTGGAATCATGAGATGAATCACACATTACAGCAGCATGGAGTGACTTCTGCAACTCCTGAGAGCTCTCCGAGTGTGATAGTGAGACATGGACTTGCCAAGGGAGTCATAAGGAGGGATATGGTTTTTATAATTGTGCTAACTGAATGTATGACAGGAATTCCTAATGTGGGGACCGTATAGGTGGAGCTACCATTACCTATCCACCCTGGTATTGTCAATGGTCTAGGCCATGTGTTATGCACGTCCCATCAAAACATACCAAATCATCACGCGAGATAACAAGAGAAAAGAGGTGAGGAGTCACATGAAGTGCCACTGACAAATCTTAGTCCTATTCCCGAGACCTATAAGGACTGAGAGGTATTGTCAGCCCAGTTATGGTCATGAATGTCTAAAGAGTTTTGATAGTGCTACATATATTGACTGTGACTGTGTTTATTGACTCATCAATGCTTTAAATGTGTTCCAGCATGTCAGTCAATGTGTTGTATGAATGTATGTAACAATATTATGTTTATTTTTCCTATCTGCTCACCTGGTAGATTTCTACCAAATCTATGGAGTTATGTTTGATCAGGAATGGAAAGATGGATACGACCATGGTTTTCTTCCTAGATAGACAGTCAGCTCATCGAGGATAGCGTAACGTCAGGCTAGGATTCCTATTATGGACCCAAGTATTTTATGTACATGATATCTTATTCTCCTAGGCTGTATTGTTGTGTCATAATCAACTTGTGTAAATTTAAAATACATAAAGTCAAATGGGTATTCCTGTTTTATTGAAATGTCTGGAGTGTTTGAAGTTAAATCATAATCCGGTGTTACCTGAACGACACTGTTAACTACAATTGAATCCGCTGTTGCATTTTAAATTATTCTTAATATCTCTCCTCTGTTATTTATTGTGTCTTTCTAAATTTATTATATGTAATGCTGGATGCGATAGCACAATGTATATAGTGAGATTACGACGATTATCGTGCAAAAAATATTTTTAGTTCAAGGGGCACGACAACGGTCTTTGAGATAGGTGAGAACTCCTGAATAGATAATCTCATATATTGTTAGGTGTTGAACTTATGCATCAGGTATAACTTATTTTGATTAATACTTGTATACCTATTTTTGAACTTTGCTTTAGCATTTGATATATCTTGGGTATAGTAGGTGTGGCTTTTTTCTTTTTTTGAGTATTGATTTTTTGTTATCCAACATCTTAACAACTGACTAATCCGGTACAAGTGGGATAAAACTCTTTCAGATGACAAATTCAGAAATTTAACTTTATTGTATTCTCAAGATTCAAATTCGAGACATTGCTTCTTTAAATGATAACAAAAGTTAGTAGACACTCTACCCAATAAAAAAGTAATGTTGTCGCAAACATAAGCCCACCGTAGGAGTGGTTGCAACTTGTGCTGAAAATATTTGTCAGTGTATTTGTTGGTTCTGATACAAAAGAGTTGTTTGTCGAATGGGGAGTGAGCTGAAAGAGATACCCCCGCTCCTACAGTTGTAGCCAAAATCAAGAAGCAAGGATATTTATGTTCTTTCAATCCTATGATTATGCATATAAGGTTGTAGGATATTTGATGAAAAGGTTTGAAAATTTTTAGTTAGTCGTTGACTGGATCCAATAGAATAATCATAATTTATAAATATGAAATCATATGCTATCTAAGATATACCATTTTGGAAGGACAATAACCAATTTAATATTGTATCTGAGATTATCCTTTACGCACTCCTATCCAGACACATTAGGCCAGAAGTATGATGACCCTTCTCTAATATTGTCTTTGTTCACAAACCACACCAAGGCGTCTAAAGGAAAGTAGGCACCCTCCTCTCAGTCTCCTGTCCTCACACAACGATATCTCGTCCCTGGAATAGACATTGCAAGCAGGGGGTATAGGGAGATGGACAAAGCAACCTATGGACTGCAGTTCATTAGAATAGGTGATATGCCATGCACTATACGATAAAGCAAAAGATAGGAAAACCAGGTGTTGGTGCCAAAGCAACATCTTTTTCACCCTTCTTTTACTTTAGAAACATCCTAAATGAAAATTGGAAATTTTGATTCATAAAATCTATGTATGTCATAGTAAAAAATAATCGTCGTTTTGAATAAATGATCAATGGGATTTATGTGAAATCATCCTTTAAAACACTTTTGAACAATCTAAAAATTCACTTGTTCTTTAGATGGTCCACAATTATCCAAGAAAAAAAACAGAAAGATACTGCCCGCAGTTCGCAAGCGGCAGTTGCTGCTCCAATGTTTGACTAGTTGAGATGCCAGAAATAATCATTATAAGATTTATCGACTTACTCGATGCCAGAAATAATCATTATAAGATTCATCAACTTACTCGATGCCAGAAACAATCAGAGTTCAGATAACCGAGCAAAGAAAAAATAATACAACTTCGAAACGATATAGAAGATACACCTTACGTTTGTGGTCTGGTCTTACATTTTGTGTAGGGAACTAGAAAAACGCTTCAAACCAATCAAAGTTTAGAGGTTGCAAGCTTAATGATATCCTTCCTGAGAATCTTTCCAGAAGGGTTTTTGGGTATGGCAGCGATGAATGCGACTCTACGGATTCTCTTATACGGCGCCACCTACAAGCAAAAGTAGTTTTTTCATAAAATTTTAATGAAATATAACAAAATTGTGAAATGTGTTTGTGTTTTCCCGGATCATCCACATGATTCCTTCAGTTTGTACCTGTCTCCCGATGAATTCCATTACTACGGTGCCAGATAAATTACTTTCGGGCTTTCGTACCACATATGCCATGGGAAACTGCCCTACCTCCTTGTCAGGGAATCTGAAATATTGGATCTCTTATCATAGGCAATTCAAATGAGGCTTCTAGCTCGTAACAAAAGGATCTCTTCTCCCCAAAAGCAAAAGAGGTTTAGGTTAGGCAAATCTAGACTGATAAGAGCACTTACGGTATTACAGCAGCATCAGCAATTTCTGCATTTGTGAGTAATAAGGCCTCTAATTCTGCTGGAGGGACCTGACATATAGATGCAGAGAGAATGCACTGATTATTTCCATGGTTTAAGAGAGTAATTATAAGGTCAAAAATAGTTTCAAGGTGGGGTTGCTATAACAACAATTCCGAACCCAGAAATCATCATCATCTTTATGTTTACCTGGTATCCTTTGTACTTGATAAGCTCTTTCAACCTATCAACCTTAAAAATGAAGCCATCATCATCTATGTAGTAGAGATCTCCAGTTCTCAACCATCCCCCTGAATCAAGAGTTGATGAGATGGTCTCTGGATTACTAAAATATCCTTCAAAACCATCCCAAACCATTGATCAGTGGAACTGCTAGTAGATTTTAAGAATTGCAAATGCTACATGTATCCATTGACAATAACACGAATGGAGGTGGTTTCCTGTTAAAACTGAAAAGTGCATTAACTTCGCCAAGCATCTAGAGAGTTCACAGAAGTTGGTCAACCCCCAGTTAGAGAAGCTGGACAAGTGAGCTAATCCGGGATTAAGAGCCAAGAAAAGTTAGCTAACAGGATCAAGAATTGATACACCCTAGCTAGCTTTTATAGATTTGGGAGCTGGATTAAGATGTCCTCTTCTCACTAGAATATTTTTGTGGGCTATTATTGATCTTTTGGAAGTGAAAGACATCCACTAGGGGAGGGGGCTACAAAGACATTGTCACGGGACTAGAGTTTTGCGGAATAGAAACTCTCCGTGCGGCCTTAGACTATCGCTCTTGCAATAGACTAAGTAAGCCTTCCTCACAAAGCTAGCTAGAATGCTAAGCTTAGAACACAACTGAAAAGAGAGAGACACAAGATAATGGAGAGAAAGCTCTAAACTCTCAATATTGCAAGTATTGCTAGATGATTACAAATGAGGGTAGCCACCCCTTATATAGCCTTTACAACTCCCCAATGAATGGTGGAGATCAAGCCGTATGATCTAACGGTTATATACAAAAGTAGAAAGCACAAACACGGATCCTAAGTGAGCTCCTTGATTCCCTCACTTAGTGGGGAACATAGTGGGAAACATAGTCCCTGATTTTGGGGTCGGGTCCTGCACGAAGCCGAATGACGCGTAGTCTGATATTCGGTCGTGACATTCTCCCCCACCAAACTCGACAACGCCCTCGTTGTATGCTGCCTCAAGAACTCATTGATTTCGTTTTGGTACTGCCAAAGATCGAAATCTTTCTCCCAGCTTGTCTCGTTAGGAGGGTCGCCTTTCCATCGAACCAAGTACTCCACATGGTTCATATGCTTCCCACTCTTTTGCACCACCCGCCTTGATAAGATCTCATCAAGCTTCTTATCATAGACATTGGTCACAGCCGTGGAAGCTCTCTTGGACTTCCCCCTCTCCGGATCTTCCTTGTTCTCTTGGAATGATTTCAGCAAACTCACATGGAAGACGGGATGGAACTCCAATCTCGGTGGTAATTCCAGCTTGTATGACACCTTGTCGATCCTCTTCAACACCTTGAAAGGACCCTCATATCGTCGCACTAGCCCCTTGTGCAACTTGGCAAAGACTCGGCTTTGGTGAGGCATCAGCTTCACCAACACAAGATCCCCTTCATCAAACTCTAAGGGTCGCCTCTTTGCGTCTACCCCTTTTGCCTTCCACTTTGCCTCCTTGGACAATTGCACTCTTGCAATGTCATTCTGCTTGTCACACTCCTTGACAACGCGGTTGGAGGATGGATTCAGCCCTTGCTTCACTTGTTCTGCCATGGCCTGAACTTGGGGTTTTTTGTTTCATACCCCCTTGGATCCTTTCCAACAAAGGACCCTCCGGTTGGCTGATGGCTGCAAGTGTTTTTTGCCTTCAGCTCCTTCTCTCGAGCAACAGGCACCACGCAACACTGGCTCCCTTCCGAAAGTATGAGGGTGTTTGTGCAAGACACTGGGACTGCTCTCGTCTGATCCAGGAATTGCATCCCTAGCACAATCGGAAAATCATCTATAGGAACAATGGAGAAGTCAAGTTTACCTTTCCATTCTACCATTTGTAGCTCGACCTCTCGGGCTACTCCAAAGATTGGCTGGGCTTTAGTGTTCACCGTCTTCAGCCAGCCTTCCTCCTCTTTGAACTTGATGCCAAGTCATTGTGCTTCCTCCTTCTTCATGAAGTTGTGAGTAGCACCGGTATCGATCAACGCACGGGACTCTCTCCCTTGCACGAAGGGCTTAGCAAACATTCTCCCAGCTTGCTCCACCTTGGCATCTTTGGTTGATGCTTTAACAGCACTCAACAATTGCATGGAACACATCTTTGGTGCTTCCATTTCTTCGGCCTCCCTTGCCATGGCTGCCAGCTTGTTCCTCTTCGGGCAATCCACAGCTCTATGTGGCCCCTCACATAGAAAACATGAGAGCTTGAGTCTCTCGCCCTTGCCCCGATTTTCACCTCCCCCATGTGTGGGTTTGGCTGGACGAAAGGACTTGAAGGACTTGAAAGACTTGAAAGGCTTGTCCTTCCACTCCTTGGCTTCGTGGACAGCTCCCCCACCTCTAGCCTTGTAGTCACGGAAACTCATAGGCTTAGGTGGGCTTGTACCCTCGGGCTTATTCTCAAATTCTGCCAAGGATTCAGCCTCAGAAATTACATCGTTGAGCTCCTTGACATTGCGTCGATGAAGCTCCAACTTGGCCCAACTTTGTAGGCCTCCCAGAAATACATACATGGCCTCCGTCTCGGGCATGTCTGGGATCTCCAATAAGACTTCCGTGAACTCCCTCACGTAGTCTCGAATGTCGCCCTTGTGGGACAACTTGCGAAGCTTCTCCCTCGCTTCTAGCTCCACATTTCTCGGTGAGAATTGTGCTCTCAGGAGCCTTTTGAAATCTGCCCACGTCTCCAACTTCAAGGTGCCACACTCAATTTGAGCATGCTTCATCCTCCACCAGGTTGTGGCACTATCGGTTAGATATAGTGGGGCTTGGGAAAGTCGATCTCTATCGCTCTCCATGCCCACCCCTTGAAAGTATTGTTCAAGGTTGAAAAGGAAGTTGTCCACTTCCTTGGCATTCCTCGTCCCACCAAATGACTTTGGCCTCGGGACATCCAGCTTCAGTTTGGGCTTGGCAACCCCTTGCGCCATACCCTTCTTGCAATCTTTCCTGATTTCAACCAATTCATCCTTAAATAAAGAGATCTCAGCAAGAAGATTTACCTTGAAATCATCTAACTCTTCCCTCCAAGAGTTGATAGCAATGAGGGCGCCTTGCATCTCCTCACGAAGCTCATTTATGTCCCCTGACTCGAGCTCGGTTATGCGTTGGCCATACTCCTCAAGCATATCTTTGTCATCGGCAACCTTCATCTCCACACGAGTGATCCTTGCCTCCAACGATGACAGATGATCAGTAGTCTTCATTCTCTTCTTGTTTGGTTCGGGAGCACGTTGGGGTAGTCTCCCCACACGGACCTCCTCTACCTCCTCTTCAATATGGATGTTGGCATCAGAAGTACTAGGCATCTCCATTTCTCTCTCAAAGGATTGAGCCGTAGCTCCGCTACCAACTGTCACGGGACTAGAGTTTTGCGGAATAGAAACTCTCCGTGCGGCCTTAGACTATCGCTCTTGCAATAGACTAAGTAAGCCTTCCTCACAAAGCTAGCTAGAATGCTAAGCTTAGAACACAACTGAAAAGAGAGAGACACAAGATAATGGAGAGAAAGCTCTAAACTCTCAATATTGCAAGTATTGCTAGATGATTACAAATGAGGGTAGCCACCCCTTATATAGCCTTTACAACTCCCCAATGAATGGTGGAGATCAAGCCGTATGATCTAACGGTTATACACAAAAGTAGAAAGCACAAACACGGATCCTAAGTGAGCTCCTTGATTCCCTCACTTAGTGGGGAACATAGTGGGAAACATAGTCCCTGATTTGGGGGTCGGGTCCCGCACGAAGCCGAATGACGCGTAATCTGATATTTGGTCGTGACAACATCCACGAGTGGAATACACAGGACAACTATTATGCAAAGTGACATCCACCCTCGGAACACGCTTTAATCAACCTTTGACAACTAAATAACACCTAGAATTTTCATGTCTCCTATAAAATTCCAAATAGGAAAACCCTCAAAAGAGACTATTACAGCGAATTAACGTTCTAATATTCTAGCTCATAAAGGAGACAAGCACAAGGAAACAAAGACCATGATCGATAAAGAAGAAAAAATATGCGAGTATACCGTGTAGTATTGTTGTACCTTTCATAACAGAGGGACCTTTAAGCCAAACCTCGCCGGTCTGTTTCATCGACAAAGCTTTCCTACTCTCTGGATCCACAATCCATGGACAACAACCCCGCCGTGTCATACCTCCTACTCTCCTCCATCATGTCCGTTGATGCGCCTATACCCGTGGACTCCGTCAACCCGTAACGCTTAAGAATCCTCACGTTCGGATACTTGTCCAAAAACCCTTCTGTCACCTCCTTACTCAGTGGTGCCCCACCAGACAACCGAATGCAACGAGCTCAAATCATACTTGGCCATTATCTGATCGACGACGTTGATCATGGCAACGAGTATTGGTGGGATTAGCGGGAGATACGTGACGCGGTACCGTTGGATAGCGAAGAGCAGCTCTCCCATCTCGAATTTTGAGAGGACTATTATCGTGGATCCTGTCGCCAGGATCCCAGTCACAAACGCAGCAAGGCCGTAGATATGAAACATGGGAACGGTGCAGAGGAACTTGTTGTCCCCCACCTCTTCTAAACTGAAGCGCGAATGGACAGTCGTTACCATGGAAATTAGATTACGGTGAGAGGAAAGGATGCCCTTGCTCGCTCCTGTTGTGCCTGAGGAGTAAAGTAGCATTGCTATGTCATCCTGGGTTACCCGTTCTCTTACTCGGTTGTCATTTGGTTCCTTGGCCATCATGTCCGCTAATGTTGTTATGATCTTCGAATAAAGTGGAGCGCTAAGCAGGATGCGGTTGTCGCTGATGAGGACAATGGGGAGGCCAGGTTTTGACTCGGTAAGTTTGGGGAGGAGTTCCGGGACGGTGAATGCCAGAGAGGGCTTGGAGTGGGCGATTTGTTTTGTGGATTTCGGTGGCAGTGTTGAGGGGATTGGTGGTGGTGATGATGGCACCCAACGACATGACGGAGAGGCAGACGATGGGAAAGTAGATGGAATTAGGGGAGAGAAGGAGGATGACATGACCCTTGCGGACCCCCATATCGGAGAGACACGATGTGAGGGAGTCCACGGCGAGCCACAGGTCCCGGAAGGATAGAGTGCGGCCGGTGGATGAGTCGATGAAGGCGGTCTTGCCATGGTGGGCCTGGGAGGAGATGAATGTGGTGACGTTAAGGGAGTGGATTTGTGGGGATGGCAGAGGCTTGCGTTTACTATAGACGACGGAGTTGGACTCGCAAAAACCGCTTCTCGGATGGATCGTTAAACCTATGTGGTGTGCCATGACGGAGTTATGTTAAACCAATGTGGTGATCTTAGACTCTTAGTGGAAGAATGGTCGCAAAACCGAAAGCCAAACACTTTGGGGTGGGCTATATTTTACATAATAATCAAACTTACCGCTTGGTTGGCCCAGTGTATCCCATTGTGGGTGTTGCAGCTGCTGTTGGTCACACCAGCTCTACCTTCCAACGACAATTTAAGCCACTGCTAGCCGACTTAACACAGCAGGGGTTTATTGGTGAAAATCCTCTTCAGTATTGGCAACGTAACCAGATCCTATGCCAACTCGAAATCATCAACCCTGATATCACCATTCAGGATAAACCGCTCAAACATGTCACACCCGCTATGAAGACTCAGTTCAAACGACATCTTGAGAATTTGCTCCAACTGGGTGTCATTCGACCCAGTTCCAGTCGGCATCGCACTATGGCTATGATAGTTCACTCCGGTACAACTATTGACCCAGCCACTGGCCAGGAGATCAAAGGCAAAGAGCGCATAGTTTTCAACTACCGTTCACTCAATGACAATACCTACAAGGATCAACACTCCCTACCGGGGATCAGCACCATTATCCACAAGGTAGGAATCTCCAAAATTTACTCCAAATTTGATCTCAAAAGTGGGTTTCATCAGGTTGCGATGGCCGAATCCTAAATCCTATGGACTGCATTCATTACCCCTGACGACTTATACGAGTGGCTGGTGATGCCTTTTGGATTGAAAAATGCCCCAGCCATTTTTCAACGCAAAATGGATTAGTAGAATGAACAGGAGGTAACTTTTCCGTTTGCGTATTCATTGACGCAATTTAGCCTTTTCTTGCTCGTTAATCTGTTTGGGATCTCGGAACACATAAAAGGGAGTTCTCTTTTCTGGCTTTGGCGGACTAGGACCGCCAAGGTGCAAGGTACTGAGTCGTTTTGTTAAATCCTCGAGTTGGGAAGAAAGAGTACTATCAGTGGGTTGGCGCCTTTGTTCGTGCCGCAGGTGTTGAATGTCGTTTTGCAGATCAGCTAGTTGCTCGTCTTGCTTGACTATAAGCTGAATGAGCAAATTATTCTGCTTCAAGATGTTCAATAATCTGCCTTCGTTGGAAAAGCCAATAGCTGGTTAATCGATGCTGTCGGTTGCCGCTAGTGCTGCTTTGTATGTAGATGATGCCGCAGTGGACTTCCAATGATTCATTCAAAAGGTGATTTTTCTGTAACAATTAGGTGAATTAGAAGAGCTGTCTCGTCTTCTTGTTCTGTCTTAACTTATTACTAAGTACGTGGTTACTGAATACCTCGTGCTCACCTTCTCGCCAACACGGCTTACGTCTTTTGCATGGGATACTAAGTAATTAGCATGAGTAACAAGAAAGACAGAACACGACTAAGACAGTTCTTGCTAAGTATTAGTGATGCATACCTTTATTAGGGTCCGCTACCAGGTTGGTTTTTGTTCCGTGTAAACGATTGCCGTGTAATTTCTTCTCGTCTTCACCTAGTAAATTTTCAATAAATTTCATTTTGGCCTGATTTGTTGCCCATACCTTGCTCGGGTCATCAACAAGATTGAGTGTTACTGACTCCCATCGCGAGATGACATCCGCATAAAGGCCAATGTCCTCCGGTAACATGAGCATGGCGCCTTGTGTATATTGTGCTGGAGGTAAGGCCTAGATATTGGGAGCCAGTAGGTACTCTCATGACGCGGGCAAGTGGCTGAGCAAGTCAGGGAGGGTTAAGTCGGTCACGTTGGCTAGTTTCAGCTGGGTTGTAGTTTACGGGTCCCATGAGGGGTTTCGAAGGGGGTCGATAAGCTGATGTGGCGGAACTGACTGCATGTTCGGTTGTGGCAGCTCGTTGTACTAGTCGCTGCAGTTGTGGGTATTCTAATTCAGCAATGGCTTCTTCAAGTGCGTATCCGGTCTGTGATCCCGCGTCCGCGTCACTGGTACTGGACGACACATCTTTCAGCTCGCTGCTAGTACCAAGAGTGAGCGTCTGGTTTAGACTAGTGTGCGGTGGTGAAGTATGTGGCGAGGGATCCCAGTCAGGGGGGTCATCCCAGCCAGTGGCAATGAGATTTTCTGAGGCAGGATTAGCAACCCATGCGGGTGGGCTATATTTTACATAATAATCAAACTTACCGCTTGGTTGGCCCAGTGTATCCCATTGTGGGTGTTACAACTGCTGTTGGAAAATCTGTCGGCGTTGTTGATCCTGTGCAATGAGCTCATCATAAGTATCCCCAACATCGTACAGCGAAGGACCCATTTGCAGAAGTACGCCAGCAAATTCTTCAGATGGTGGGTCAGGGGCGATAATCTCCGGGGCAAGAGCATATTGACCAAAGGTCATGGCAATGGATCCGTCAGACCGTGTTTGTGTTTGCATAGAGCTGGGTCGTCTGGCGATTTCAGGATTTGATGGCTGCAAAAGCCATCAGCGACCTTGCAATTGTGCAGTAGACCATTGCTTTCCTGGTACCGCTTGGATACCTTCAAAGGCTAGATGTTCGGTGACGTTGTGTACATTGTACGGAAAAGAGGCGAAGCTGGAATTTGTTAATCGTCCGACCAACGATCGGGTAATAAGCAAATTAGATTCACCGTCGTGCCATCCTTCATAGCCACGGGTTTGGATGGCAAGTTGAATGTGCTGATAGAAATTGTGAATGGATAACATCATGTTGGGTGCAAGGTATATGAGTTGAGTGCCACAGGTGAGATCTACCTCCATTGTACTGATAATGGCACAATCATCAGACCAGCGAGTGTCGCGGATGATAATCAAGGCAGTGGTGCCCGCGTTTCGCCTATGTAAAACATGGAGGCGGATAATGAGAAGGCCAAGGTTTACATGTTCTAAGCCTTCCTGTCGAAGGCGCGAATATGACTGCTGAGTGATAAACCCCATGTTCAACTGCTGGTTGGCACCTGTTACTAGGATCCTTTCTTCGGAATAGTGTTGATATACCCAATGTCTCTGATCGTGCCAGACAGAGTTATACAAGGTTTCTGCTAGCACAAGATGGGCTCGTCGTTGTTGGGAGATCTGAAGTTCATAATTGGGATCGAGCTGTGATTCCAGCGTTCGGTGGAAATTTTGAGTGCCAAAGAGTCGGGGTACTCATCTGTGTATGGCATAGCGCATGCGACTACTAGTGCGATAGTCACGTATCTGATCTTCCTGCATAGGTAATTGATTAGTAGAATGAACAGGAAGTAACGTTTTCGTTTGCGTATTCATTGACGCAATTTAGCCTTTTCTTGCTCGTTAATCTGTTTGGGATCTCGGAACATATAAAAAGGAGTTCTCTTTTCTGGCTTTGGCGGACTAGGACCGCCAAGGTGCAAGGTACTGAGTCGTTTTGTTAAATCCTCGAGTTGGGAAGCAAGAGTACTATCAGTGGGTTGGCGACTTTGTTCGTGCCGCAGGTGTTGAATGTCATTTTGCAGATCAGCTAGTTGCTCGCCTTGCTTGACTATAAGCTGAATGAGCAAATTATTATGCTTCAAGATGTTCAATAATTTGCCTTCGTTGGAAAAGCCAATAGATGGTTGATTGATGCTGTCGGTTGCCTCTAGTGCTGCTTTGTAGGTAGATGATGCCACAGTGGACTTCCAATGATTCATTCAAAAGGTGATGTTTTTGTAACAATTAGGTGAATTAGAAGAGATGTCTCGTCTTCTTGTTCTGTCTTAACTTATTACTAAGTACGTGGTTACTGAATACCTCGTGCTCACCTTCTCGCCAACACGGCTTACGTCTTTTGCATGGGATACTAAGTAATTAGCATGAGTAACAAGAAAGACAGAACACGACTAAGACAGTTCATGCTAAGTATTAGTGATGCATACCTTTATTAGGTTCTGCTACCAGGTTGGTTTTTGTTCCGTGTAAACGATCGCCGTGTAATTGTCCTGTTGAACGACGGTGAATCCTGTTGAACGATGGTGAATGATGGTAAAGGATAAACCACAAATCACTAATAGTAGTGAAGAGTAATGCTATAGAGTAGAAATATTACAGAGTGTTGACACAAGGTTTTTCTTTGATTGTATTAGAACGAACCTCGGCTATATATAGCCGAGAGGTTGCGTAAGGAGTAAGGGGGAATCTGCTTTATGGACTGGGTGCGCTGCTTTGGGCCCCATCAGCATCCACAAAGGGATCCCTCTTATCCCTACGTACAGACTTACAGGACAAACAAGGACAGAGATAAGGGGGGATCTGCTTTATGGACTGGGTGCGTTGCTTTGGGCCCCATTAGCATCTACAAAGGGTTCCCTCTTATCCCGTCGTACAGACTTACAAGACAGACAAGGAAAGGGATAAGAGGGAATCTGCTTTATGGACTGGGTGCGCTGCTTTGGGCCCCATCAGCATCCACAAAGGGTTCCCTCTTATCCCTACGTACAGACTTACAATACAGACAAGGACAGGGATAAGGGGGAATCTGCTTTATGGACTGGGTGCGTTGCTTTGAGCCCCATCAGCATCCACAAAGTGTTCCTTCTTATCCCTACGTACAGGTTGGTGGTCAGAAAGGCCACTTATTATAGTAATAACAACAAAGGTAAAGGGCCTATTTAGAAGATGGGCCGGTTATGTAATATGGTGGCTAGGATGGCTTCGAGATGAGCCAATTTTTGGGCTTCGCCAGGTTCGATATCCTGGTAGAAGTTGTCACGGGTGTGAGAGACCCAAGTGAGGCCGTATCGGATATGGGCCATTGCCAAGAGGATGCCCATTTCGCCCTGCACCTTCCGAAACTGTTTGTCATAGTAGCGTTCCAGGGTTCGTCGTTGGCGATTGTAGAGTTCCATCGGGAGTGTGTGCTGGAGGAGGAGGTCCGAGGAAATTTCTTCATAGTCGCGCAGGCCTCTGGTAAGAGCAATGTTAGGGCTTGGGTAAGTAAATTGATCTCGTGTGAGGTGTTGTACCCCATATTCTTCCCAGTTTCGAGCTCGGTCAAGGCTCCTTCCAAGTCCTGGGAGAGGGTAACCAGCTGCTCCTCGTCGGCCATGCTGCATAGAGGACAAGACTGGTAAGGCGGGAAAGAGAGTCGGCGAGGGTGTTATGCGTACCTTCGATATGTTCAAAATGTATCGTAACACCAGAACCAGTAATAAAATCCGTGAAATTTAGCCAACGAACACGGGATGGTTTATTGGAGGCACTTTTGTTGTTGAAACTGATGATGGCTTGGCAGTCTGTGCGGAGTGCAATTTCCTTGCGATCCAGGTAATGAATTTTGAAAACGTTGAGGCCTTCCATACAGGCATGGAGTTCAGCATCAATAGTAGACTTAAGAACTGGAAATTTGCCGCTGGCGTAGGCACAGACGCGTTCGGTGAGTTTGGGATCAAGCTTCTGGGGTTTCCATTTGCAAATGGCCCCCCAGCCCTCCATACAACCATCGGTTTCGATAATCATGTAGGCAGTGGGCTCAGGTAGCTCCATTGGTTCCTTCTTATCCCTACGTACAGGTTGGTGGTCAGAAAGGCCACTTATTATAGTAATAGCAACAAAGGTAAACCACCCATTTAGAAGATGGGCCGATTATGTAATATGGTGGCTAGGATGGCTTCGAGATGAACCAATTTTTGGGCTTCGCCAGGTTCGATATCCTAGTAGAAGTTGTCACGGGTGTGGGCAGCCCAAGTGAGGCCGTATCGGATATGGTCCATTGCCAAGAGGATGCCCATTTCGCCCTGCACCTTCCGAAGCTGTTTGTCATATGCCAACTCGAAATTATCAACCCTGATATCACCATTCAGGATAAGCCGCTCAAACATGTCACACCCGCTATGAAGACTCAGTTCAAATGACATCTTGAGAATTTGCTCCAACTGGGTGTCATTCGACCCAGTTCCAGTCGGCATCGCACTATGGCTATGATAGTTCACTCTGGTACAACTATTGACCCAGCCACTGGCCAGGAGATCAAAGGAAAAAAGCGCATGGTTTTCAACTACCGTTCACTCAATGACAATACCTACAAGGATCAATACTTTCTGGGCCACAGTAAGATCAAACTGCAGCCACACATGATCCTCCTCATTATCAGAAAAGATGAGGATATCGTCAATATAAACTGCGATAAAGTCTTCGCTTTCCGGGACTGCAATTTTCATCTTGGTGGGAGATAGGAACAGTCCATGGGTACGACAGATGTGAAGCATTTTGGTCAAATGACGGGCATGATCCTCCTCATTATCAGAAAAGACGAGGATATCGTCAATATAAACTACGATAAAGTCTTCGCAGCCATGAAAGCACGCATCCATTTTGCGTTGAAAAATGGCTGGGGCATTTTTCAATCCAAAAGGCATCACCAGCCACTCGTATAAGCCGTTAGGGGTAATGAATGCAGTCCATGGGATTGAGGATTCGGCCATCGCAACCTGATGAAACCCACTTTTGAGATCAAATTTGAAGTAAATTTTGGAGGTTCCTACCTTGTGGATAATGGTGCTGATCCCCGGTAGGGCATTTTGGATACGGGAGCAACGACGTGTTGCATAGATGAACAGGCTGTCCTTCGTGAGGCTTTGGAATTAAGCCCCTACCCAGTTAGTTTTTCCGGTTTCTTCGATTGTATTAGAACGAACCTCGGCTATATATAGCCGAGAGGTTGCGTAAGGAGTAAGGGGGAATCTGCTTTATGGACTGGGTGCGCTGCTTTGGGCCCATCAGCATCCACAAAGGGATCCCTCTTATCCCTACGTACAGACTTACAAGACAGACAAGGACAGGGATAAGGGGGAATCTGTTTTATGGACTGGGTGCGCTGCTTTGGGCCCCATTAGCTACGGTTTCCCCGGGGTATTTGGCATGCCATGCGGCCTTGTATTCTTTTCCAATGAGTGCAGGCATTTTGCGAAATAGTTTTTCGAGATATCAGGGAAGTAGATGCGTCCGGATTTGGCCGCCAGCCTCTTGAACTCATTCAAATAAAGGAAAATATCCTTAATGTTGTCGCAACTGAGTCGTTCTAGGTCGTTATAGGCCCGGTTACTGACTCCCATCGCGAGATGACATCCGCATAAAGGCCAATGTCCTCCGGTAACACGAGCATGGCGCCTTGTGTATATTGTGCTGGAGGTAAGGCCCAGATATTGGGAGCCATGGGGGCCGTAGGTACTCTCATGACGCGGGCCAGTGGCTGAGCAAGTGTGGGAGGGTTAAGTCGGTCACGCTGGCTAGTTTCAGCTGGGTTGTAGTTTACGGGTCCCATGAGGGGTTCCGAAGGGGGTCGATAAGCTGATGTGGCGGAACTGAGTGCATGTTCAGTTGTGGAAGCTCGCTGTACTAATCGCTGCAGTTGTGGGTATTCTAATTCAGCAATGGCTTCTTCGAGTGAGTATTCGGTCTGTGATCCCGCGTCCGCGTCACTGGTATTGCACGACACATCTTTCAGCTCGCTGCTAGTACTAAGAGTGAGCGTCTGGTTCAGAATAGTGTGCGGTGGTGAAGAATGTGGCGAGGGATCCCAGTCAGGGGGGTCATCCCAGCCAGTGGCAATGAGATTTTCTGAGGTAGGATTTGCAACCCATGCGGGTGGGCTATATTTTACATAATAATCAAACTTACCGCTTGGTTGGCCCAGTGTATCCCATTGTGGGTGCTGCAGCTGCTGTTGGAAAATCTGTCGGCGTTGTTGATCCCGTGCAATGAGCTCATCATAAGTATCCCCAACATCGTATAAGTTAAGATAGAACAAGAAGACGAAACAACTCTTCTAATTCACCTAATTGTTACAAAAACATCACCTTTTGAATGAATCATTGGAAGTCCACTACGACATCATCTACCTACAAAGCAGCACTAGAGGCAACCGACAGCATCGATCAACCAGCTATTGGCTTTTCCAACGAAGGAAAATTATTGAACATATTGTAGCAGAATAATTTGCTCATTCAGCTTATAGTCAAGCAAGGCGAGCAACTAGCTGATCTGCAAAACGACATTCAACACCTGTGGCACGAACAAAGGCGCCAACCCACTGATAGTACTCTTGCTTCCCAACTCGAGGATTTAACAAAACGACTCAGTACCTTGCACCTTGGCGGTCCTAGTCCACCAAAGCTAGAAAAGAGAACTCCCTTTTAGGGTTGCCCCGGGGTATTTGGCATGCCATGCGGCCTCGACTTCTTTTCCAATGAGTGCAGGAATTTTGTGAAATAGTTTTTCGGAGATATCTGGGAAATAAATGCGTCCAGATTTTGCCGCCAGCCTCTTGAACTCATTCAAATAAGGGAAAATCTCCTTAATGTTGTCGCAGCTGAGTCGTTCTAGGTCGTTATAGGCCCGGTTTTTTTCGTCGGTTCCTCCTTGGTAGGGATCTTCGAAGATAAAGACTCGTCTGATATGGGACAAGATGTTTTGGGTATCTTCCGCCATATTTTCTACAATGGTGTAAGTCTTCAGGAAAATTGAAATGCCATTTGTCACGGGACTAGAGTTTTGCGGAATAGAAACTCTCCGTGCGGCCTTAGACTATCGCACTCGCAATAGGCTAAGTCAGCCTTCCTCACAAAGCTAGCTAGAATGCTAAGCTTAGAACACAACTGAAAAGAGAGAGACACACAAGAGAATGGAGAGAAAGCTCTAAACTCTCAATATTGCAAGTATTGCTGGATTTGGTGGATCTAGTGGATGTTTACAAATGAGGGGAGGCACCCCTTATATAGCCTTTACAACTCCCCAATGGATGGTGGAGATCAAGCCGTATGATCTTACGGTTATATACAAAAGTAGAAAACACAAACACGGATCCCAATTGAGTTCCTTGATTCCCTCACTTAGTGGGGAACATAGTGGGGAACATGGTCACTGATTCCTTCCTTGATTAGCTCCTTGATTTCCTCTTTCAGTGGGGAACGTGTTCCTTGATTTGTGGGACGGGTCCCGCACGAAGCCGAATGACGCGTAGTCTGATTTTCGGTCGTGACACATTGCATCCAAATTTTCTTCTCGTCTTCTTCTAGTAAATTTTCAATAAATTTCATTTTGGCCTGATTTGTTGCCCATACCTTGCTCGGGTCATCAACAAGATTGAGTGTTACTGACTCCCATCGCGAGATGACATCCGCATAAAGGCCAATGTCCTCCGGTAACACGAGCATGGCGCCTTGTGTATATTGTGCTGGAGGTAAGGCCCAGATATTGGGAGCCATGGGGGCCGTAGGTACTCTCATGATGCGGGGCAGTGGCTGAGCAAGTAAGGGAGGGTTAAGTCGGTCAGGCTGGCTAGTTTCAGCTGGGCTGTAGTTTACGGGTCCCATGAGGGGTTCCGAAGGGCGTCAATAAACTGATGTGGCGGAAATGAGTGCATGTTCGGTTGTGGCAGCTCGCTGTACTAATCGCTTTAGTTGTGGGTATTCTAATTCCGCAATGGCTTCTTCGAGTGAGTATCCGGTTTGTCATCCTGCGTCTGCGTCACTGGTACTGCACGACACATCTTTCAGCTCGCTGCTAGTACCAAGAGTGAGCGTCTGGTTCAGACTAGTGTACGGTGGTGAAGAATGTGGCGAGGGATCCCAGTCAGGGGGGTCATCCCAGCCAGTGGCAATTAGATTTTCTGAGGCAGGATTAGCAACCCATGCGGGTGGGCTATATTTTACATAATAATCAAACTTACTGCTTGGTTGGCCCAGTGTATCCCATTGTGGGTGCTGCAGCTGCTGTTGGAAAATCTGTCGGCGTTGTTGATCCCGTGCAATGAGCTCATCATAAGTATCCCCAACATCGTACAGCGAAGGACCCATTTGCAGAAGTACACCAACAAATTCTTCAGATGGTGGGTCAGGGGCGATGATCTCTGGGGCAAGAGCATATTGACCAAAGGTCATGGCAATGGACCCGTCAGATCGTGTTTGTGTTTGCACAGAGCTGGGTCGTCTGGCAATTTCAGGATTTGATGGCTGCAAAAGCCATCGGTGGCCTTGCAATTGTGCAGTAGACCACTGCTCTCCTGGTACCGCTTAGATACCTTCAGAGGCTAGATGTTCGGTGACGTTGTGTACATTGTACCGAAAAGAGGCGAAGCTGGAATTTGTTAATCGTCCGACCAACGGTCGGGTAATAAGCAAATTAGATTTACCGTCGTGCCATCCTTTTTAGCCGGTGGTTTGGATGGCAAGTTGAATATGCTGATAGAAATCGTGAATGGATAACATCATGTTGGGCGGAAGGTATATGAGTTGAGTGCCACAGGTGAGATCTACCTCCATTGTACCGATAATGGCACGATCATCAGACCAGCGAGTGTCGCGGATGACAATCAAGGCAGTAGTGCCCGCGTTTCGCCTATGTAAAGCATGGAGGCGGATCATGAGAAGGCCAAGGTGCACATGTTCTAAGCCTTCCTGTCGGAGGCGCGAATATGACTGCTGAGTGATAAACCCCATGTTCAGCTGCTGGTTGGCACTTGTTACTAGGATCCTTTCTTCGGAATAGTGTTGATATACCCAATGTCTCTGATCGTGCCAGCCAGAGTTATACAAGGTTTATGCTGGCACAGGATGGGCTCGCCATTGTTGGGAGATCTGAAGTTCATAACTGGGATCGAGCTATGATTCCAGCGTTCGGTGGAAATTTTGAGTGCCAAAGAGGCGGGGTACTCGTCTCTGTATGGCATAACGCATGTGACTACTAGTGCGATAGTCACGTATCTGATCTTCCTGCGTAGGTAATTGATTAGTAGAATGAACAGGAGGTAACGTTTCCGTTTGCGTATTCACTGACGCAATTTAGCCTTTAGTGTCTCGTTAATCTGTTTGGGACGAGGAGCAGTTGGTTACCCTCTCCCAGGACTTGGAAGGAGCCTTGACCGAGCTCGAAGTTGGGAAGAATATAGGGTACAACACCTCACACGAGATCAATTTACTTACCCAGGCCCTAACATTGCTCTTACCAGTTGCCTGCGCGACTATGAAGAAATTGCCTCGGACCTCCTCCTCCAGCACACACTCCCGATGGAACTCTACAATCTCATCCTTGATGCCCGCACAGAGGATCTAACCCAGAAGAAAGGGCTTCGGTCTTGGTTGGGCATCCTCAACTATGCCCGCAGCTACATTCCCAAGCTCGGCACCTTATTAGCCCCCTTGTATGAAAAAACTAGTCCGTATGGCGACAAACGAATGAAGCCGTCTGATTGGGAACTTGTCTCGACGATCAAACTGTTCGTCCAAACATTGCCAGATATGGAGCTACCTGAGCCCACTTCCTACATGATTATTGAAACCGATGGTTGTATGGAGGGCTGGGGGGCCATTTGGAAATGGAAACCCCAGAAGCATGATCCCAAACTCACCGAACGCGTCTGTGCCTACGCCAGCAGCAAATTTCCAGTTCTTAAGTCTACCATTGATGCTGAACTCCATGTTTGTATGGAAGGCCTCAATGCTTTCAAAATTCATTACCTGGATCGCAAGGAAATTACACTCCGCACAGACTGCCAAGCCATCATCAGTTTCTACAACAAAAATGCCTCCAATAAACCATCCCGTGTTCGTTGGCTAAATTTCACAGATTTTATTACTGGTTCTGGTGTTACAATACATTTTGAACATATCGAAGGTACGCATAACACCGTCGCCGACTCTCTTTCCCGCCTTACCAGTCTTGTCCTCTATGCAGCATGGCCGGACGAGGAGCAGCTGGTTACCCTCTCCAAGGACTTGGAAGGAGCCTTGACCGAGCTCGAAGCTGGGAAGAATATGGGGTACAACACCTCACACAAGATCAATTTACTTACCCAGGACCTAACATTGCTCTTACCAGAGGCCTGCGCGACTATGAAGAAATTGCCTCGGACCTCCTCCTCCAGCACACATTCCCGATAGAACTCTACAATCACCAACGACGAACCCTGGAACGCTACTATGACAAACAGCTTCGGAAGGTGCAGGGCGAAATGGGCATCCTATTGGCAATGGCCCATATCCGATACGGCCTCACTTGGGCCGCCCGCACCCGTGATAACTTCTACCAGGATATCGAACCTGGCGAAATCCAAAAATTGGCTCATCTCGAAGCCATCCTAGCCACCATATTACATAACCGGCCCATCTTCTAAATGGGCCCTTTACCTTTGTTGCTATTACTATAATAAGTGGCCTTTCTGACTACCAACCTGTACGTAGGGATAAGAAGATCCCTACCAAGGAGGAACCGACGAACAAAACCGGGCCTATAACGACCTAGAACGACTCAGCTGCGACAACATTAAGGATATTTTCCCTTATTTGAATGAGTTCAAGAGGCTGGCGGCCAAATCCGGACGCATCTATTTCCTAGATATCTCCGAAAAACTATTTCGCAAAATGCCTGCACTCATTGGAAAAGAAGTCGAGGCCGCATGGCATGCCAAATACCTCGGGGCAATGGAATGAGGCTAATGAGCTCTTGTCCGTTGTGATTTATAAGTTGGTGGTAGCATTGTCCACTTGCTGGGAAGTTTCCATATTTAAAGAATGTATATATAGAAATGGCTGACTATTCAACGGAGAAGACTGATGGAACACATGTTATCATGATGGTAGCAAACAACAAACTTGATATATGA
Organism: Passiflora organensis; assembly: GCA_019739055.1. Taxonomy (NCBI): domain Eukaryota; kingdom Viridiplantae; phylum Streptophyta; class Magnoliopsida; order Malpighiales; family Passifloraceae; genus Passiflora; species Passiflora organensis. Next base: position 21,992 of record JAEPBF010000191.1, on the reverse strand, counting down.
TTAAGTTCTGGTATTAGTTTGTGGGTCATTACTCCATAAAAACTGACAAAATAATAGATTTTGTAAGACTATATGGTGATGTGTAACTTTTTTTCATGTTACGCTCTCAGGATTTAGAAAAAAAAGGAAGAAAGAAAGATCATATGATCAAGATACTGTGATTTGTCCACGAGTGACCCACAATTAACGAAAATGGAGTAAATGATGTGTTTTCAAATTATATTTTGTTTGTTCATTTTGTAATGAATATTTTATAATTATATACATTTTTATTTTTTAATATATTCTGGTGAGTTATATATATTGTTATATATAGATAAGAGTTAACATCATTTATTTTGTACACCTCTTGAGTATTAATAAAATATAATTACTCTTCCATGTTTGTTTTTATGCTATTCTCTTCTCAAATTTTTTATATTTATATTATTTTATTTTCCCAAAAAATTATTATATTTCTATTATATTTTTTTTATAACATAATTGTTATTCGCATGAAAGCTTTTAAAAAAAAAGTCAAGAATTTTGTAAAAGCTCTTAACAGAGAAGAAACAAGTGTTTTAGTTTATAAAAGTATATTTGGATAAGTATAGTATATTTTGTAATTTTTCAGATATAATCATGTATAATATTGTAGTATTACAAATTCTTAATTTTTTATCTATATTTTTTTAGAAATTTAAATTTATAAATTTTTTTAGTGATATATATATATATTATTATTATTATTTTGAGTATTGACTCCCCGGTGTCCACCGTTTTTGGCAACTGACTAATTCGATGCGAGCAGGGTAAGATCCTTTCAGCTGGTAAGCTCTCCCTAGGAGATTTAACACGCTGCATTCTCAAGACTTGAACTCGAGACCTTGGTTAAGCTAAAAGAGAACCTTTATCATCATGTTATATTAATCTATAATTATATGTCAATTTTATAATTTAATCATAATTCTAATACAATTTTAATATAAAATAAATAATAAAATTTTAAAACTTAATACTTTTTTATCAAGATATTAATATCATTAAATATCATTTTTATTTTTGTAATTTGTTTCTTATGTCTAGTATATATATTTATTTCTCATATTATTATGTGATTAATTTTATGTATTTTTAATATTTTATAGTTTTATAATGATAAATATTATAAAACTTGAGTTTGAAGCTCTCGATATTACTGGAAAAAAATATCTATCATGAATATTGGATGTTGAAATTTATTTGGATGTTAAAGGTCTTGGAGAGATAATTCAAACATCAAATGAAGCATCAAATCAGGATAAGGCAAAGAAAATATTTTTTCTTCACTATCATTTCTATAAGAGATTGAAATTCAAATATCTCACAGTAAAAAATTCTATAGATGTTTAAAAATTTTTAAAAGAAAGCTATGACCACAAAAAAACGATCCAAAAACTTTTTATGAATGGATATATTTTTGTTTACAAGATTTTAAATATGTAAGTTAATATAATTCAATACTAATTAAAATCAGTTCACAATTAAAATTACGTGGAAAAATATTAGTGATCTTGATATGCTAAAAAAACATATTCTCCTTTTTTCATGTTTCAAATCTGCTTTTACAATAGCAATATCATGAAATTTTTTTTACAAAATATTCAGAATTGATTTCATGTCTTCTGTTGATAGAACAAAACAATGAGTTGTTGATGAGAAATAATGAATTTCTTATTTTGCTTCATTTCCTAAAGTAAATGTAATTTATCTCATAACTGTGGTGGAGGCCACAAACGAAGATAAGGATAAGGAAGAAGTATAATTAATTTCATTATGGTAGTGGTCTATCAAGTAAAATTATTTTTTACAACTAGAAAGTCATAAAGAATGAGGGATCTAAAAAAATAGTGGGTGACATAAAGAAAAAAATTACAAATAGTAACTGTTAACAATGTAGAATGCATGGTTATTGACAACGTATTTGTCATACACCAAAATATTTTACTAACCCATATCAAGAATCTTTGAAATCTATATATAAAAATTTAGAGACAAATTTTATCACAGGTGATGTCACTGAATTTTCTAATGACCTTGAGGATATAATGTAATTGGATGTTGTTAACTTTCTTAATAATTCAAATGATGAAAATGCAAGAAATTAAGAATGATTTAATTTTATCACTATTATCTCTATTATGTTTCTTTTGTCTAATATTTTTATTTAATTAAATTCTATTTTTCTTGTTTATTTATTTTTTATATTTTAATATAATTTATTTAATTATTTTTATTTATTTATTGAAGAGAATGAATATCGGTATGGATATACCTAAAATAAATGTTATGAAAATATGTCTGGTTAATAATGCTAGAACATATAAAATATGGAGAGATTAAGAGATATTTCTCTTATTTTAACATTGAAAAAATTGATGATTATATAGTAAGTGGTAATGTAAAATTAATTGAGGGTTTCAGAAAATCAAATATTATTTTATCTAGAAGAGCCAAAATAATAATAGAATATATATTATATTCTTCGAAGTCTTAAAGAAACTTGTTAAGTTTGAAAGATACTTTTTTAAAATGGATATCAAATTAAAACAATGAATAAAAGAAACATTGAATATCTTTGAATGGGTACAAAATATATATTAAAAAAGTTACTTGTTTTCTCTTTCGGATTGTATTACATAGTACTAAGATGAAAGAATCTTATTCTATAATAAAATATCAAGTTAATAATGTGTTTAAAATTTGGCATAACGGGATGATGAAAAATGATAGAGAATTTTTGTGGTCATCAAATAAAAAATAATAAGATTTTTCAATCTAATAATTCTCATGTACTACTTATTATTAAGGAAAATTAACGATAAGGTCATAATTTTCAAAGCATTAGGATTGGACCTTAAAATTTTTTGAAAAGAACTGAAAAAGATATTTGTTAACCTATACATCTACCATGTGGACCATTTAGATATTTTATAATTTTGATCGATGCATTAGCCAAATGATCACATGTTTGTTTATTATCATCCTACAATTTGGTATTTGCAAAATGGCTTTATTTGCAAGCTCAATCTCTTGATTATCCAATTAATTTTATTCAAATGGATCATGCTAGTGAATTTATATTCAAAAAGTCTTTACACATTATTTTTTGTCTATTAGAATAAAAGTTGAATATACTATTGTTTATGTTCATACACAAACTGGTCTTGCATAATCGTTTATAAAATGCTTATAATTGATTGCAAGGCCTATACTAATGAAATCCAAATTTGTGATTCATGTTTGGGGACATGCCATTTTACATGCAGTAATAACTATACTCATAAGGTCAACAAGTTATCATGAACACTCCTTGATGTAATTTGTTCATGGTCTGAAACCAAATATTTTCTATCTAAGAATTTTTGTTTATGTGGTATATGTGAGAACCCAATCTTCAGAGTATCCAATCAGTAGATGAGTAGAGTCAAATTGAGCTAATTGGTCCAGCTGTGTAATTTAACCCGTCAACTAGTTAACATTGACCTTTTGACCAGCCAGCTAGGAAATTGAATGAGACTGTTGGCTAGTTTACTAGATGACGTGAATATAGTCAAAGAGCCTAGTTCTCATTTAGGATGTCTTATGTGTCGTGTCATTTGTGTCACACTCCTTATCCTACTATATGGGTAAACATCTCCATCACAAGAATTTAAGAATAAACATCTCATACCTAAAAATTTGTGTGACCATCGCCTTAGGCCCACTATACACACTAGCACAGTACACAAAAATATGTTTAGTAAATCTACAAGGCTACAATGGAGCAATTAATAACAGAGTCAACTGTATAAATATTGTCTAAGATCATGCAACAGAATCTAAAGAGAAACATGATGTCATCCGAGTGGCATCGTAAAACAATCAAGCTCTAAATACAACAACCCAGGATTTGACTCAATGTCATACATAAACAGAATCAGGGAAATTATTACTATGATAAAATTCTTTAAAATTATCTCGAACATGGCAATAGTGGATCGATTTGTTACTCCATTCTCAAGATGCCTGGGAGTAAGCTCCTATCTATCTTTCTTACATTTCATGTCAATATTCTGGCAGAAACCTGCCAGGAGATCGGACAGAAAAATGTACCAAGCAATTCACATGCAACAAACATTATAATAAAATAAATATGCTGGCATACCTTAATTCAATCATGGTGCGCATTTAGCATATGCAATCACAGTCATATAATATGCAGCAAACACAACTCTTTAGAGCACACATGATCGTGATTTGGGCTAGCAATATCTTATAGTCTATCCGAGAGAGGGATAGGATTGGAGTTTGTCAGTGGCATTTTATTCTCGCTATCTATTCATTTATCTTAGTATTGCATGCAATAGAAAAATCTATGTCTAATTAATACCTAGCCCGATTCGCTGACAATGTCTAAGCGTTAGGTGATGGTAGTGTAAACTACAGATTTTTTTGATATTTCTTTGTCGAGTAATTATTTCTTTGTCGATTAATTATTTCTTTGGTTGGCATTTGATGTTTCTAAGATAGTTTGATGGATTAGATTGCATGAAAATACCTTTTGACCCACAGGTGAGTGTTTTGAGTTCTTAATTATATTTTCGATAATTTTGGAGGTTTTGTAATTTTAATGAAATTAATATAATTGGCTGGTTTCGTTGCTTGGGTTTAATAGTTTGTGTGTTATGAAGGATGTTTAGGGGCTAAGAAACCCAAAGGTGTGACGACCCCAATTTCTAACTATTACTATTTGTTCCGATTAAGGTCATCAACACCGTGAAACCCAAAGAAGCCCAAATAACACCTAGGACCTATCTGAATCTCACTAGGCTTACCATTAACTTTCGAATTTTAGCATGTTTATTCTAATGTTTAACAACATTTGAAGCATGATATTGAACAGATATTCTGGTAACCTACGGAGTGAATAAAACATCAGCGGAAGTCTTTAGATTAAATCATTGGGTTCATAACACACAAGTCCCATAGGGATCCAAATAACCAGCAAGAAATCCTCCAACATATTTCGGAAATAGCAAGCAAAGGAGAGATCTTAAAATAAACCAGAAAGTAGCCCAATCATTCATGTTATATGCGCAAGTAAACAAGTATGCAAATGGGATGCGATATCGCCTCGCCATGCAGCATTGATCTCACACACTGGTACCACGGACAATGGATATACCTAACCATGAAAAAAATGGTAAAAATAACTGTATGAGATTACAAGAATCTTAGTAGGGTCACAACATCATAAGATCTGCAGAAACCATAAACACAAATCTCCCAATTCACATTAGATCATTCCTAAACAACTAAAGAGGATCACGTAATTCAAGAACCAATCAAAAAGGGTTAGGGCCGAATCTATGGTTGAGGGAGGACTACAATCACTTCCGAAAAATCAGAAGTACACAGGTAGGTAGAACTCATCAGATTGCTCTCGGCAGTGAAGAAGAAAGGCCATCCCCTTCCACCTGTGTTGTCCAAGGCTTACTGCACAAAGGGTAAACAGTTAACACACAAGCTAATCAATAAGCCTAGTAAGTCGTCTTGCCAGACAAGGACAAGTCTTCCCAAGGCACACACGGACTAGGGCATCCCAAACCACACAAGGATAAGGACATCCTACCACACAAGGACAGGGTTCCGGCCACACAATGACCAGACATCCAGAGCGCGCATGCTGGGCTTTGCCACCCAAACAACTCCCATACCAGTAAGAACCTCTCCTCTCCCTAGGAGTATCAGCGCTTACCCCGAATGGCCACCAAAAGAGGATTCTGACACACAAACACGTACAAGCACACATAGGCAAGTACAAAGTTTAATACCACAACAAGGTATCCTCAATCATGTCAGAACACAATCAACATATTCAATTAACATAACATATGCAACTCAGGCATTCAATACCTAACTCAGGGGTTCGATATAGCCTATGAGATCCATATCTCAATCCAAAATTCATACTCTCACCTTATAATCAAATCACATATAATACAATAAGGGCAGGTATAAAAAACATCAAGAAAATAACAGAGGTCTCTGGAGAAACCGATGAGGTGTAGATCCTACCTCTCTTGTGTATGAACAAGAAGCTATTCCTTTGCCTTTATTAGGTAATTCCGAATCACCTATATTATCACCATTCAAAGACGAAAACAAACTAAGCATGCATATTCAATAACCAATTGAATACCCTATTTCCTTACCAATTCCACTCACCAAACCTATCAGAAACCAGTGATCAGATGCTGCAGGTGCCTCCCCTTTGGATGTGTGATGTGATAGCCAGGAACTTAACAAGATTAAACCTGAATTACCTTTCCAATTAACTATGCAAATTTCGTCACTAAGAGTAGGGCATAGGACAATTTCGACTTTAAGTATAGAGAAGTTTAAAAGAAAGAAATTCATGATCATACATCATGAATAGATGCTAGGAAATCATAAGAACACACGAAACAACAACAGAAATCAACCGAAGACAAAAACTGTAGAAATCTAAAACCTAATTCCGTCGCCGATGAAAACCTAATTCTGTCGCCGATTTTCAACTTAAGCTTAGACAAAGAAATATTTATTTCCAAACAACAAAACATATATTGTTGGAAAAAGGATGAAAATAGCTTTCCAAAAAGCTATTATTTGTAGAAATATAACAAACTATGAAAGAGTTATACTATTTTGAAGTTCAAGAAGATTTGGCAGTGCCGCTGAAAACCTAATTCCGCGGCCGATTTTTAACTTATCTTTCAACAAAGAAATATGAATGTACAAACAACAAAATATATATGGTTGGAAAGAGTATGAAAAAATATTTCCAACAAGCTATTATTTGTAGAGATACAACAAACGATGAAAGACTTATGCTATTCTGAAGTTCAAGAAGATTTGGCAGTGCCGACGAATTTCAACTTAACCTTAGAGAAAGAAATACTAACCTCCCGACAAAAAAAAAATATAATTGGAAAGAGGATGAAGAGATTTTTCCAAAAAGATATTATTTTCAGGGATCTGGCAAACGATGAGAGAGTTATGCTGGTTTAAAATTTTAGCAAATTTTGACAACTATAGGGAGGTGTAAGGCAATTATCTAGCTATAAGGACTTAGATTAAAGGGAATTAAAACCAGAATTAACTACCATACAAATCTTATAAATTTTGTCCATCAGACATCCTTTCCTTTAGGGAAAAGATTGTATTTTTACCTATACTGGCTTCTGGACTTCTAGGACTCAAAATTCGGGGTCTCACATCCTCCCCTCACAGGAATTTCGTCCTCGAAATTTTAACATAAGTTCCTAAGCAAACAGATAAGGAAATTTTGCACACATAGATTCCTCAATCTCCCAAGACTATTCTTCAATTTGGCCATTACGCCAAACAACTCGTACCATAGGCACGCTTCGACTGCGAAGCTGTCGAATTGACCTATCTAGTGTGGCAACTGACTATACGGGATAGGATAGGTCTTCAGTAACTTCAATTGGCGGTTCTTTTAGCACATGAGCAGGATCTTGCATATACTTTCTTAGCTTTGAAATGTGAAATATATTGTGAATTCTTTCCATATTTGGAGGTAGTGCAAGTCGGTATGCAACAGGGCCGATTCATTCGACAATGACATATGGACCAATGTAGCGAGGTGCTAGCTTACCTCACTGATGAAAACGAAGGACTCGTTTCCATGGGTCGACCTTCAAAAATACTTTGTCACCTACCAAAAATTCCAGCTCCCTTCGTCGATTGTCAGCAAAATTTTTATGCCGATCCTGGGCTGTTTTTAGCCTTTTTCGGATCAAGCTTAATTGTTCTGTTGTTTGGTCAATCAATTCCGGATTGTCTAGGCATCTCTCGCCTACTTCATTCTAGCAAATAGGAGTTCTGCAACGTCTCCCATATAGTGCTTCATAGGTTGCCATACTGATGCTTACATGAAAATTATTGTTGTAAACAAATTCTGCCAACCGTAGGCATCGATCCCAACCGGTTTGTTGATCCAACACACTCGCTCGTAGCATGTCTTCGAGTGTTTGAATCGTCCTTTCTGATTGAACATCGGTCTGTGGATAAAATGCTGTACTGAAATTTAATCTTGAATCCAGCGCATTCTGGAATTTCTCCCAAAATCGTGAGGTGAAACGAAGGTCACAATCTGAAACAATAGAAATTGGTACTCCATGCAATCGAACAATCTCGTCCAAGTAACAAACTACCAATTTTTTTGGTGTATCTGTCACACGTATAGGAAGAAAGTGTGCAGATTTCATCAGTCGATCCACGATCACCCAAATGGCATTGTATCCTTGCTGCGATCTAGGCAAACCGGTCACAAAATCCATTGTGACGTGCTCCCACTTCTATTCTGGAATCGGAAGTGACTGAAGTAGACTAGCGGGTCTTTGATGTTTGATCTTTACTTGTTGACATGCGAGGCATCGGGCAACGAATTCAGCAACATGACGTTTCATATTTGGCCACCAATACTTCTCCTTCAAATCTCGGTACATCTTAGTGCTTCCAGGATGAATAGCGAACTTCAAACTATGCGCTTTTGATAGAATAAAGTTACAAATATCAACATTTTGTGGAACACATACCCAGTTTCTGAAGACTAGTACTTCGTCATCTCGTATTCTGAAATCACGAACTATGGCATCAACACCATCAGCAAGTTGCTTCCGAATTTCAGTAAATTTCAGATCCTCTAATTGTTGATTCCGGATTTCTTCAATTAAGGTAGGTTCAACTTCGATTTGTACCAACAACGAACCAGAAAAATTGATGCCAAGATGCACACGGTTAGCTTTCAATTCCAACATCATCGGCAGGTAATGGGTGCGCATGTAGGCCAAAACTGATGAGGAAGGAGGATGAAACTTTCGGCTCAGGGCATCAGCAACAACATTCGTCTTTCCAGGATGATATTCGATGATTAAATCATAGTCTTTAATCAGCTCCACCCATCTTTGCTGTCTCATATTCAATTCCTTTTGCGTGAGGAGGTACTTCAGGCTTTTGTGGTCAGTGAAGATTCGGAACGTTTCGCCATATAAGTAATGTTGTCATTTTTTAAGGCAAACACCACGGCTTCAAGTTCCAATCATGCGTAGGGTAGTTGCTCTGGTGCGGTTGTAATTGCTTGGAAGCTTAGGCAATGACTTTCCTATCTTGCATCAATACGCATCCAAGTCCAGATTTTGACGCGTCGCTGTAAACCACATACTCCTTTTCGCAAATAGGTAGGGTAAGGATAGGTGCAGAAACTAACCAATTCTTTAGCTCTTCAAAACTTTGCTGGCATTTCTCGTTCCATACGAACAGCTCACCCTTGTGTGTCAGTTTTGTCAATGATCCGGCAAGCAATGAAAAATTCTCCACAAAGTGACGGTAGTATCCTACTAAGCCAAGGAAACTACAAACTTCGAACACACTTCGCAGAGGTTCCCAAGAAACCGTGGCTTCAATCTTCTTTGGATCAACTAACACACCTTGGGCGGAAACAATATGGCCAAGGAAACTAACTTCGCGTAACCAGAATTCGCATTTGGAGTACTTTGAGAACAACCGTCGATCCTTCAAGCTTTTAAGCACAATCCGCAAGTGCATAGCATGTTCCTCTTCCAATTTTGAGTAAATCGGAATGTCGTTGATGGAGACTATCACAAATTTATCCAAGAATTCGTGAAACACACGATTCATCAGGTCCATAAACACAGCTGGTGCATTGGTTAAGCTGAATGGCATAACCAGAAATTCGTAGTGGCCGTATCTCGATTTGAACACGGTCTTCGGAATATCAGCATCACAAACTCGCAATTGATGGTATCCAGATCTGAGATCGATCTTGGAGAATACGCTTGCACTCTGGAGTTGGTCGAACAAATCGTCAAAGCGTGGCAAAGGATATTTGTTCTTCACGGTCACACGATTCAGCTGCCGATAATCGATGCACAATCGCAGCAAACCGTTTTTCTTTTTCACGAACAGAACAGGTGCTCCCCAAGGTGACACACTAGGTCGGACAAAACCACGATCCAACAAATCTTCCAATTGCGTTTTTAGTTCCTTCATTTCCGCAGGAGTCATACAATACGGAGAAATGGAAATCGAATTCTTACCAAGCACTGGCTCAATACTGAATTCCACTTCCCTTGCTGGTGGTAAACCGGCTATGTCTTATGGAAATACTTATGGAAATTCGTGAACCATTGGCATAGAATCTAGATCCGAGGATTCTTTAGAAATATCATGTACGTGCGCGAGGTACGTTGTACATCCTTTGTTGATTAATCGCTTCTCCTTAAGCCAGGAAATCATGCAAGTTGGAACAACTCACCTATCACCTTCCAAATAGTATTCGACACCATCAGGAAATGTGAACCACACACGCTTGGTGAAACACTCCATACGGGCTTGATATTTCGCCAGACAGTCCATGCCTAAGATCATGTCCAGCTCTCGGATGTCTAATGGAATCATATCCACTTAAAGTACATTTGAACCCATACGTACAGCACAGCCGATGTAGACTAGATTACAAATCAGTTGCTCTCCCATTGGAGTTAGAACTTCTATAGGAGGAGTCAAGAGAGATAAAGGTTGATCTGTGCTAAGTGCTATCTTTGGACTTACAAATGATCTGTTTGCTCCGGGATCTAATAATACCTTAGCATTTTGAGAAAAAAATGAAATAGTACCTGTCACCACATCAGGACTTGACTCCACATCAGTTAGGGTGAAGAGCCCTGTTGGTCTTGGTTGCGTCTCACTTGTGGCTCCGTTGGGTGGTCCTCCTGGTGCGTATGTTGGTGTTCTGGCGGGGTTGGCATTCCCACCTCGGCCTGCGTTTGGTACACCTATGATTCGCCTTGGTTTCGGGAATTCCCTCTGAACATGTCCCATCTCGCCACAATTGTAACATCGACGTTTCTGAGAATTCCACGAAGATCCATTGGAATTTGAACCAGAAAAGTTCTTTCTGTTGGTATTTTTATTGCCATTAATTTTCAGACGATAGGACCTTAAAGGATAGGGTCCCGTTCGTAGTTTGAACTTTGAATCTCGCCTATAGGATCCGCCACTAGTGGCTGCGGATGGCTTCTTGGTTTGCACGATCTTTCCGGCTTCAGTCGCGGCAACAATCAGTTCTTGCAAATTCTGCACCCGGTGTTATACCAAGTACTCAACCCATCCTGAAATCGTCTCGCAAGCTGGTACGATGTAGGATCTTCTTCTGGTGCAAATCGGGACAACTGCCTTAACACTTTCTCATATTCCAGAACCGTACAGGTGCCTTGTTCAAGTTTGTAAAAAGCTTGTCGCTACTCGCTTTTATGGAATCTCGTATAAAATTTTTCATCGAATTCGTACCGGAATTCTTCCCAAGTTGGCAAACAATCGCCGAATCGCAAGCTAACAGATGTCCACCATGCAAGGGCTTCTCCCTCGAGTACGAATGTAGCAATGGCAACCTTGTCATCATCTGTGATATGTAAGAACAAAGATACTCGGCATAAGGTGTCTATCCACTCACGAGCGGCAACAGCTCCGGCTGGACTATTGAAATCTTTACATCCCAATTGTCGAGCTTCCTTCAACAATTTTGCAATTACGACGGGAAGTCTCTCGGCTTCCTCAGGATGTGCCGACTGTACAGGTTCAAGTAGAGGAATAGGTTCTTCTACTGGTGCAGGTGCAGGAGCATTCTGAAATTGCGCCTCCATATGCTGCTGATTTGCAGCAATTCCTTGTAATACGTTTAAGATTTGTGCCATGATAGGATCAATGACTGGTGCGGCTGGTGCGGCTGGTGCCTCAGGTTGGTTTTCGGGCTCAGCTTTCCCTTTCTGCTAATTTTGTGCATTCGGCTCCTCTTGCCCAACAGGTTGCTGTTCAGCCTGAATCTCAAACCTACCCCGTTGATCCCTCGTAGCGTTCAACCTTGCCATACTATTTAGGCATACGATTGTTACTTACATATAACTAAATATGATACCAGGAAAAGAAGTGGTACCTGGTGGAGAGGCGTGCACCGGGCGATATGCATATGCTGGAAAGCAACATACAAATTTTCAGAAATCTCATGCACACATGCAAAGGTATTCTCGGTAATTACCTAAACACTCATATATACTCTCAGAAATCATCATCAAACATTAAGCAAGTATGGATTCACACAACATCCATATTCGGCAATACACACCAGCAATCACATACATATACATTCAGCAATATAGGAGTCAAATAGGGACACTCGACAACATGCATAAATCAACACACACATTCTCAGCAATGATAAGAAACACAGCAAACACTCACTAAAACATATCATGGCATGCCAGGCATAAGAACATACATGAACAAGCATCACATCAGACCATCATTCTCATCATTTAAATCTTACAAATCAATTCCATTTTAGCATTAGTTCACTTTCGGTATTAACCCCTAAGTGAGTGAGTGTGTGCGCATGTCCTTACCTACAAACGCCAAAATCAACAAATAAGTTAGCATAAAACAAATTATTTTCCCTAAACTACGCTCCACTACCAAACCTGTGACAACCCCAATTCCTAACTATTACTATTTGCTCCGATTGAGGTCATCACCGCCGTGAAACCCAATTAAGCCCAAATGACACCTAGGACCTATCTGAATCTCACCAGGCTTACCATTAACTTTTGACTTTTTTAGCATGTTTATTCTAATGTTTACAACATTTGGAGCATGATATTGGACAGATATTCTGGTAACTTACAGAGTGAATAAAACATCAGCGGAAGTATTTAGATTAAATCATTGGGTTCATAACACACAAGTCCCATAGGGATCCAAATAACCAGAAAAAAATCCTCCAACATATTTCGGAAATAACAAGCAAAGGAGGGATCTTAAAATAAACTAGAAAGTAGCCCAATCATTCATGTTATAAGAGCAAGTAAACAAGTATGCAAATATGATACAATATCGCCCTGTCATGCAGTCTTGATCTCACACACTGGTACCACGGACAGTGGATGTACCTATGCCTGAAAAAAATGGTAAGAATAACTGTATGAGATTACAAGAATCTTAGTAAGGTCAAATCATCATAAGATCTACAGAAACTCTAAACACAAATCTCCCAATTCATATTAGATCATTCCTAAACAACTAAAAGGGATCATGCAATTCAAGAACCAATCAAAAAGGGTTAGGGCCGAATCTATGGTTGAGGGAGGACTACAATCACTTCCGAAAAATCAGAAGTACACAGGCAGGTAGAACTCATTAGATTGCTCTTGGAAATGAAGAAGAAAGGCCATCCCCTTCCACCTGTGTTGTCCAAGGCTTACTACACAAAAGGTAAACGGTTAACACACAAGCTAATCAGTAAGCCTAGTAAGTCATCTTGCCACATAAGGACAAGTCTTCCCAAACCACACTTGGACTAGAGCATCCCAAACCACACAAGGATAAGGGCTTCCTACCACACAAAGAAAGGGTTTCGGCCACACAAGGACTAGACATCCAGCGCGCTTATGTTGGGCTTTGCCAACCAAACAACTCCCATACCAGTAAGAACCTCTCCTCTCCCTAGAAGCATCAGCGCTTACCCCAAATGGCCACCAGAAAAGGATCCTGACACACAAACATGTACAAACACACACAGACAAGTACAAAGTATAATACCACAATAGGGTATCCTCAATCATGTCAGAACACAATCAATATATTCAATTCACATAACATATGCAACTCAGGCATTCAATACCTAACTCAGGGGTTCGATATAGCCTATGAGATCCATATCTCAATCCAAAATTCATACTCTCACCCTATAATCAAATCGCATATAATATAACAAGGGCAAGTTGTAAAACCCCTAATTTTGAGTCCTACAAGTCGAGAAGCCAGTGCAGGTGAAAAGACGATTTTACCCCTGAAGGAAAAAATGTGTGATGGCCGAAATTGGTAAGATTGTTTAGTAGTAAATTTTGTTTTAAATTTCTTTTGATCTAAGTTCTTATAGGTGGATAATTGCCTTAGAGATTGTCCTTATAGAGGGATAATTTCCTTAGAGATTAAAGACCCTAAAAATAGGAAAGATAATTTAGAGTTTAATTATCTGATAGATTATCTTATTATGATAAGTAATTAAAAATAGAAATCATAATTCTATACCCATTGATTATAAATAGGAAGCCAACCCCAAAAAAATCATTCATAGAAAACTTACAAATTCGTATGAGCCTAAAACCCTATACCCCCCCTATAGCCACCATAATTCGCAGAAACTTCAAACCAGCATAACTCACTCATCGTTCGTCGGATCTCTGCACGTAATAGCTTGTTGGAAAGCTCTCTTCATTCTCTTTCCAACCATGTTTTGTTTTTTTGTCAGGAGGTTAGTATTTCTTTGTCTAAGATTAATTTCAAAATAGGCGGCGGAGTTAGGTTTTCGCCAAATTTTCTTGAATTTCAAAATAGCATAACTTTCTAATCGTTTATCAGATACTTACAAATAATAGCTTGTTGGAAAGCTCTTTTCATCCTTTTTCCAAAAACGATATAAATCTCAGCTTGGATGTAAATATTTCCTTGTTTAAGGCTAAGACAAAATCATCTTATGCCCTATTTTTAGCGACAAGATTTGCATAGTTATTTGGAATGATAAATTCAGGTTGAATCTTGTGAAGTTCCAGGATATCACATCACACATCCAAGGGAGAGGCACCTGCAACGTCTGATCACTAGTTTTCTGATAGGTTTGGTGAGTGGTATTGGTAACGAAATAGGGTATTCAATTGACTATTGAATATGCATGCTTAGTTTGCTTTTGTCTTTGCCTGGTGATAATTTAGGTGGTTCAAATTTACTTAATAAAGGAAAAGGAGTAGCTTCTTGTTCAGAGACAAGAGAGGTAGGATCTACGCCTCATCGGTTTCTCCAGAGGCCCCTGCTTTTTTCTTGATATTTTTGTTACCTGCCCTTGTTGTATTGCTTGCGATTGGATTATATGGTGATAATATGAAATGTGGAATGAGATATGAATTTTCTAGGCTATATCGAACCCCTGAGTTAGGAATTGAGTGCCTGGGATGCAATTGTTGTGTGAATTGGATATGTTGATTGTGTTCTGACATGATTGAGGATACCCTGTTGTAGTATTATGGTTTGTTCTTGCCTGTGTGTGCTTGTACGTGTCTGTGTGTCAGGATCCTGTTCCGGTGGCCATTCGGGGTAAATGCTGATGCTCCTAGGGAAAGGAGAGGTTCTTACTGGTATGGGAGTTGTATGGACGGAAAATCCCAGCAAGTGCACGCTGGAGGTCTGGTCCTTGTGTGGCCGGAACCCTGTCCTTGTTTGGCAGGAAGCCTTGGTAGGTATGTGACCTGGGATGCCCTGGTAGGTATGTGACCAGGGAAGACTTGCTCGTCTGTGGCTAGTCGACTTGTCCTTGCGAGAACAAGAAGAAAGACTTACTGATTAGTTTGCGTGTTAACCATCTACCCTTTGTGCAGTAAGTTTTGGACAACACAGGTGGAAGGGGATGGCCTTTCTTCTTCATTGCCGAGGGCAATGTGATGTGTTTCACCTGCCTGTGTACTTCTAAGCTTTTGGAAGTGTTTGCAGTCCTCCCTTAGCCATAGATTTGGCCCTAACCTCTTTTAATTGGTTATTGAATTGCGTTATCCCCTTTAGTTGTTTAGGAATGATCTTATGTGAATTGGGAGATTTGTGTTTAGGGATTCTGTAGATCTTATGATGCTGTGACCCTACTGAGATTCTTGTGATCTCAAACTGTTGTTTTTACCATTTTTCAGGCTAAGGTACATTCACTGTTCGTGTTACCAGTGTGTGAGATTAAGGCTGCACGACGGGACGATATCGCATCACATTTGCATACTTGTTAAATGCGCATATAACATGAATGATTGGGAGATTTTCTGGTTTATTTTAAGCACTCTTCTTTGCTTGCTATTTCCGAAACTTGTGAAGAATTTCTTGCTGGTTATTTGGATCCCTATGGGACTTGTGTGTTATGAACCCAATGATTTGATTTAGATTTAAGACTTCCGCTGATGTTTTATTTACTCCGTATGTTACCAGAACATGTGTCCAATATCATGCTCCAATTGTTGATAAGCAATAAAATGAACAAGTTAAAAATCGGTAGTTAATGATAAGCCTGGTGAGATTCAAATAGGTCTTAGGTGTCATTTAGGCTTATTTGGGTTTCATGGCGGTAATGACCTTAATCGGAGCAATTATTAATAGTTAGGGATTGGGGTCGTTACAAGTTTGGTAGCGGAGCGCCTGGTTTAGGGAATATAATTTGTTATATGCTAACTTATTTGTTGATTTTGGTGATTGCAGGTAAGAACATGGGCACACACTCACTCACTTAGGGGCTAAAACTGAAAGGGAACTAGGGATAACATGAGATTTAAATGATGGAAATAATAATAGTAGTTGTTTTGAGTGTTTATCTTTAGTATGCCTTAATATGTTTGAGTGGATGATTAGCTATGTTTCTTGTCATTACCGAATAAATATGCATGTGCGTGATTATGTGTATTGTCGAATATGGACGATGTGTGAGTCTATATTTGCTTGATGTTTGATAATGATTTCTAAGAGTGTTGATGGAATTGCCGAGAATACCTTTGCATGTGTACATGTGATCTCCGAAAATTTGTATATTGTTTTTCAGCATATGAGTATCGTCCAGTGCATGCCTCTCCACCAGGTACCACTCCTTTTACTAGTGTTGTATTTAGTATATGTTGAGTAGTAAAGGTGTATTCATGTAGTATGGCATGCTCGAGGCAACAAAGGGACCAACGGGGTAGGTTTGAGATTCAGAATGAACAGCAACCTATTGAGCAAGATGAGCCAAAAGCACAAAATGAGCAGGAAGGGCAAGCTGAGTCGGAAAACCAACCTGAGACACCAGCCGCACCAGGCATTGACCCTGTTATGGCACAAATCTTAAATGTGTTACAGGGAATTGCTGCAAACCAGGAGCGAATGGAGGCGTAATTTCAGAATGTTCCTGCGCCTGCCAGGATGATATTCGATGATCAAATCGTAGTCTTTAATCAACTCCACCCATCTTCGTTGTCTCATATTCAATTCTTTTTGTGTAAGGAGGTACTTCAGGCTTTTGTGATCAGTGAAGATTCGACACGTCTCACCGTATAAATAATGTCGCCATATTTTTAAGGCAAATACCACGGCTGCAAGTTCCAGGTCATGTGTAGGGTAGTTCATCCCGTGCTGTCGCAATTGCCTTGAAACGTAGGCAATGACTTTCCCATCTTGCATCAAGACACATCCAAGTCTAGATTTTGATGCGTCGCTGTAAACCACATACTCCTTTCCGCAAACAAGTAAGGTAAGGATAGGTGCAGAAACTAACCGATTCTTTAGCTCGTCGAAACTTTGCTGGCATTTGTCATTCCATACGAACGGCTCACCCCTTGCGTGTCAGTTTTGTCAATGGTCCGGCAAGTGATGAAAAATTTTCCACAAAGTGACGGTAGTATCCTGCTAAGCCTAGGAAACTACGAACTTCAAACACACTTCGCGGAGGTTCCCAAGCAATCACGGCTTCAATCTTCTTTGGATCAACAAACACACCTTGGGCGGAAACAATATGGCCAAGGAAACTAGCATTACGTAACCAAAATTCGCATTTCGAGTACTTTGCGAACAACCGTCAATCCTTCAAGATTTTAAGCACAATCCGCAAGTGCATAGCATGATCCTCTTCTGATATTGAGTAAATCAGAATGTCGTCGATGAAGACTATCACAAATCTATCCAGAAATTCGTGGAACACACGATTCATCAAGTCCATAAACACAGCTGGTGCATTGGTCAAGCCGAATGGCATAACCAGAAATTCATAGTGGCCGTATCGTGATCTGAATGCGGTCTTCGGAATATCAGCATCACGAACTCGCAATTGATGGTATCCAGATCTGAGATCAATCTTGGAGAACACGACTGCACCTTGGAGTTGGTCAAACAAATCGTCGATGCGTGGCAAAGGGTATTTATTTTTCACGGTAACACGGTTCAGCTCCCGATAATCAATGCACAATCGCAGCGAACCGTCTTTCTTTTCACGAACAGAACAGGTGCTCCCCAGGGTGACACACTAGGTCGAATAAAACCACGATCCAGCAAATCTTCCAATTGCGTCTTTAGTTCCTTCATTTCCGCAAGAGCCATATGATACGGGGGAATGGAATCGGATTCGTACCTGGCATTAGTTCAATCCCGAATTCCACTTCCCTTGCTGGTAGTAGTCCGGCTATGTCTTAAGGAAATACTTCTGGGAATTTGCAAACCACAGGAACAAAATTCAGATCTGAGAATTCTTTAGAAATATCCTATACATGCGCAAGGTACGTTGTACATCCTTTGTTGATTAGTCACTTCGTCTTAAGCCAGGAAATCATGCAAGTTGGCACAACTCGCCTATCGCCTTCAAAACAGTATTCAGTACCATCAGAAAATGTGAACCATACCCGCTTGGTGAAACAGTCTACACGGGCTTGATATTTTGCCAGAAAATCCATGCCTAAAATCACATCCAGCTCCCTGATGTCTAATGGAATTAGATTCACTTCGACTACATTCGATCCCATACGTATAACACAGCCGATGTAGACCAGATCACAAATCAGTTGTTCTCCCAAAGGAGTTAGAACCGCAATAGGAGGAGTCAAGGGAGATAGAGGACGATTCGCGCTAAGTGTTATCCTTGGACTCACAAATGATCTATTTGCTCCTGGATCAAATAATACTTTAGCGTTTCGAGAAAAAACTGAAATAGTACCTGTCACCACATCAGGACTATCCTCGGGATCAGTCAAAGTAAAGAGCCTTGTTGGTCTTGGTTGCGCCTCACTTGTGGATCTGTTGGGTGGTCTTTCTAGTGCGCGTGTTGGTGGTCTGGCGGGGTTGACATTCCCACTTCGGCTGGTGTTTGGTACGCCTGTGATTCTCCTTGGTTTTGGGCATTCCCTCTGAACATGTCCCATCTCGACACAGTTGTAACATCGTCGTTGCTACGAATTCCACGAAGATCCATAGGAATTTGAACCAGAAAAGCTCTTCCGGTTGGTGTTTCCATTGCCATCAATTTTCGGAGGATAGGACCTTAAAGGATAGGGTCCCTTCGCCGATTGAACCTCGAATCTCACCTATAGGATCCGCCACTAGTGGCTGCAGATGACTTCTTGGTTTGCACGATCTTTTCAGCCTCAGTTGCGGCAACAATTAGTTCTTGTAAATTCTACACCAGTGTCGTACCGACGATGGTTTTGAGTTCGGTGCTCAACCCATCCTGAAATCGTCTCGCAAGTTGGTACGGTGTACGATCTTCTTCAGGTGAAAATCGGGACAATTCTCTTAACACTTTTTCATATTCCAGCACCGAACGGGTGCCTTGTTCAAGTTTGTAAAAAGCCTTGTCGTAAAAGTTGTTCTTGACATTGCCGTAAGGATGAAGAAGAAGTACCAGCCAGTGAAGTCGCAGCTCAAGCTCAACAGGAAGAGCTCTCGGGTGAAGGGAAACAAAAGAGTAACAGTATACAATCCCTTAAACGAGTCAAAAGTGCTACTGCTCCTGCCACTTTGACTGCTGCTCCTTAAACGAGGAAGTGAACTGAAACAGCAATTAGAACTCATGTAAAGAGTGCCTTGGAGACATGAGAAAGCGTCGACTCAGCTACAGGCGGAGGTTGGGAACCGATACGATTTGTTCAGATTCCTGGTCTTCCGCAGATGCTTCAAGGGGCAATCAAGCTCGACAGTTTGCTACAGTAGGGACCGATGTTACTACAAACGTGAATGATGGTTGGAGTTAGTACGATCGTACAGATTCCGGGTCTCAAGAAGTTGCTACAGAAGGTGCTGGCAAGATAGCTACAAGAGGGGCTGCTCAACCAAATGATCAAGATGATCCCCTATTTCTATTTACAAGGCGGGAAGATGCAGGTTCTTACTTTGATTACGAACAGGCCAGCTTTACATACAGCGAATGATGGTCCAACTTACCAACCTACTGGAGCTCCCAGAAGGCCAGAAGTGTTACATGCCCTTCTCAGCAGGCTTCCAGAGCATAAAGCGCCTACTTGACAAAGCAGGAACAACGAATAAAGACAGACTTCCACACGTACGTAGTTACTATATTAAGACTCTTAGGCAGAGTGCTGAAAGGCGATGTTGCTGATGTCCATAACCAAACGCAAACTCAGTCACTTTCTATCAGTAAAGTTCACCGTGAGAATTCATCTTTGATCCAAAAGGAACTGACAGAGAGATACAAGCCAAAGCAAAAGCACACAGCCCGCTTCAAGGGTCAGCCCGCTTCAGGTTAAACCATCGGAGCTCTCTCTGGCTCTTGCTAAAATAACTCCAGAGATAAAGCAAACCTCAAAAGTATTCTTTGCTCGTGATGTAGCAAGGGCTTGCAGAGCTGGTACTTTTATTGCCTTCATTCGACTTGCAAGGAAAGCTAGTTATCTTCATGCATGCTTAATGCATGCTCACTTGGCAATGTTGCGAACAGCCTTTTTGCTTCATTGCACTTTGGCTTGCAGAATAACCGAGGTCTCCCTGTTACCTGTGTTGCTGAGTGGCTGGGAATGGAGGAAGAAGAAGTACAGGATGAGGAAGAATAAGATAAGATGATGGAAGAACGGTTCAACAATAATCCTATTTTACGTGCATATGTTGATGAGACAAAAAGGATTATTGACAGAGATTCTTGCTTACCTTGTGCTGAGGATCCGACTTTATGGAAAGTCAAATGCGTTGTTAGGCGTGAGAGGCATTCAGCCTTCATACAGAAGTGTGTTGACTTAAAATCTCTGGGAGCCAAATTACAGATAGTATCTGTATCTGCTGTTGACTATGTAAAAGGTTTTATCTTCATTGAAACCTACAAGCAATGTGATATCAACGAGGCTTCTAAAGGACTTACTGGTGTATATGTTAGTAGACTGTCAATAGTTCCACTAAATGAACGTTTCCATCTGAACACTGTCCGGGATAATAGTTGTCCAATTACGAAAGGCATGTGGGCTCGTCTGAAGAATGGGAAATACAAAGGAGACCTTGCATTGATTATTGTTGTAACGAAGAATAGCAACAGTGAAGCTGATCCCAAGAATTGATCTACAAGCAATGGCTCTAAAATATGGTGGGGGGAGTGGCCATAAAGAATACTACAACTCCAGCTCCAAGAGTGATCAGCCCAAGCGACCTTAAAGAATTCCGCCCTCTTATTCAATATAGACGTGACCATGATACTGGTGAGATGTGTGAAGTTCTTGATGGGCTGTTGCTGAAGAAAGTATCTGTTGATTCAATCAGATGCAACAGATGTTGAGGCCGCAACAGTTAGTTCCAGAATCTCAAAATGATTTTAACGGCATTTCTGTTGAAACCCAAGATTCAGTATTGCATGACCAGTGGAATTCTGAAACACAAAACCATAGTTGCATTCCAGGGATCTTTTCGAACGTGCTCTTATTGCTACTGGCTTGCATGTTTCTCAAGGCAGTAGTATTTGGGAAGAGTACCGAGATTTCAAGCAAGCAGTTTTGGCTGCCATCCCCGACGGTGATGTTAAGGCAAAAGAATTGCAGGACCAACGGATTCGGACTATTTTCCACTGTCAGTTGTCGTTTCCACTTCTTAACGCAAGTTCGGTGCTCCTTGCTTACAAGACATGGGAAAGAGAACAAGGGAGTACTCTTGAAGCTGAATCGAGTGATTTGGGTGGAATTTCCTCACATCTTGCCACAGCCTACCAAAAGGCTGTAGAAGTGTATAATGCTCGTGCTGTGCATGAAGAATAGATTTCTAGGCAGGATATTATTGATCCTGAGAAATTTTAAAAAAAAAAAAAAAAAAAACTAATACTACTGATGCCCTGACCAATCTCCAGGAAGTGAAAGATATGTTCCCAGATCAAAAGA